>CM040239.1:94561312-94960274 GCA_022545495.1 Chrysanthemum lavandulifolium
TATATAAGAAGATGTTTCAATTAAAATAAGAATGAATTTTTGTTGGTAGTACACGTCACTTTATAATCGAGTCCTTTATCTTAATTTTTAGTGCTTTGGGTTTGTTAAGGTCGTACATACGTCGTTTAATGATCAGTTCTCTTATCTTAATTTTGGTTAGAGTTAGCGGCTTGGAATAACGTTTGGCTTTTATAACGATTATAATATAAAGATAGATATAGATTAGGTAAGATAATTGGTATGACCAATTTGTATGGCTAATATTGGTTATGCTTTATGAAAGGCGGTGTTTTTTGAACATGAAATGAAAGAATGCAGATTTTATTTTTATTAGTCGTTTGGCGAAACGAAATGAAACTTTTCTATTTTTTAAATACTCAATTTTTTCTACGCTTTGTTTAATGAATGCATGGAAGAAATGAACAGACAAATTATTCATTTCACTACTATAAATTTCATTCCTACTTTCAAAACACACCCATTAATTATGTCTAAGTTATTACATCGTCCTGATTTAAATTTGAAGATTGAGCTAGTTAAAGTTGACATGGCTCTACTCCATTCTGGCAACTTTGAAAGTAACATTTCGAAAACTAGTAATGCTTTGGTCCCATGGACCCTAACTTACCTTGACAACCTCAAGCACACGCCGCCTTTCTCTCTCCAAATGACCCTTTATAACCCGGATGCCTCAAATGACGATCTAAAGTTTTTTTTTTTTTTTTTTAAAAACATTTTTAACATAAACTAAAATTTCATTAATAATTAAAATGTTACAATGCTAAATAAAAACAAAGACTTAAATACATAAATCATAAATCTAATCCAACGCCTCCCTCAGACGCAGAGTCATACGAGGAGTACGAACCTGCAACCTCGAGCATGAGGTTCCCAGTAGTTCGAAGTTGGTAGTCGAGTTGATGCACCAACACCATCGCCTTTGTTCTCCCGATACCCAATCGATTTTGGTGTTGATGTTGTTCGTTATCATCGAAACAACTTTTCCACAACTTGTCAAGAACCTCGCGATCTCATGGCTTGATCTTTCAAAGATTTTCGATCACATCTTTCTTTCGGGAAAGAATGTCATTCAACTCCTGTAGTTTTGTCTCATTTGTTCCTTCTCGGCTTCGCCGGTCAAACAATTCGATGACGCTTATAATAGCTTGTTTCCGAGCCCCATCGCCGATATTACATCGATTTGAACGACACTGTGCATATCTTCAACAGAATGGGGGCAGATGAAGCAGTTCATATTAAATCTTGTGTTAAAAGTATTTTGAGGTTGAATTGTGTTTGAAATCAAAGAAACGCATGAGGTGAAGTTGGATTTATAGAGTGGTAAAGTTGGTTTGAATTTTTTTTTTTTTTTTTAATTGGTCCAAACGGTCACATTTAACATTTGAGATACAAACGATAAAACCACATCGGTCAAAAACTCACTGATGTTCCATTTTAGCCTTGCTCGACCGATGTGCCGCCCGACCTTCGTGATTGGCTTTGCTCGATGTAGACATCGGTTGTCTGTACAAAAATTTGCACACCCAACCGAGATGCATGTGCTCCCACTGCGATGCTCCTAAAATATGTACTTGCTTAGTAAATAGACATAAAATAAAACCAATAAAATTTCATTTGATGGATAGAAAATTCCTGGAGCGTTCAGAACTTAATAAATAGCCCATTTATAAAAGGATCTACGTATGCAATTACAAACATTTAATTTCATCAAGATCTATAATTAGTTAACTAGATTTCTTTCTTTGTCAGTTCAATAGATCATGATGGCCCCATTTATAAAGTTTGTTTAATTATTGAGTAGGATACTTGGAAGTATTTGGGTTTTATAAGTTTTGCACCTTTTTTAAAATATAAAAAAGATATAAAAACCTGTCCGAAAGCACAAAATCTGTTGACCATTTGATTACCTGTTTACAATAGGACAATTTTTTTTTTCTTTCTAGAAACGCCAAAATATGGTCTTGACAAAAACCTAATCAAGGACATTTTGTGACATCAAAACTCAATATCTACAATGCTTATTTTGGAGCTTTTTTGTATATCATTTAAGGTGCTAACACATTTTCTTTTAAACTTTAACAACTAGCTAGCTTGCATTATTTTAGGGATGGTGGTTCATCTACTAAATTTGAAAGTCAAATGTAGACTTATTTTTAGTACATAAATAAATTGTAATCATAATCCGGATCATAATCTCTATGACTATTAATACTGAAAAAAAAACGTGGGCTTGGATATTTATTTAAGTTTACGAACTTTTCATTTATAAATTTATTAGGCTTATTATAGATGATAGTTGAACTTACATGTGGAGTGATATCAATTTCTATTCAGTTAAGTCATCTTTGATTTCTAATTATGTTAAGCATAGTTAACTTACACCATGCATGAAGGCGTTAGTATGGGCGGAGCCTATATGAGGACCGAAGGTTGCCTGCTCCTGCGCCCAGTTCTCATAGTTAGTGTTTTTCACGATTTTACGTGTTAAATTGTTATTATTAGTAGGGAGTAGCTGATACTAAATGGCCCACTCCTCCTGGTATAAAGAAAGTTTAATCCTACTAAAAATATATAAAGAAAGACGCGTGCCTTATTATTATTATTATTATTATTATTATTATTATTATTATTATTATTATTATTTATTTATTTTATTTTATTTTATATTTTCATCCCTAACTCCCATCTAATATTTTTTCGAAAACATTTTGTTTTATGGCTCTCTCACAAAAATTTTCTAAGTCACCACTCGGCGTTAGGAGCAAGTATTGAGCTAATTAGCAATGTGTGCACATGCATGGTTGTCTAGTGGTTTCGTGACACTGGAAATAACAACCAAGAGGTCCTATTAAACTCAGAACTAAAAGAAATTACATATAAAACTTGAATTATACGACTACATGATATATATTAATATATGCAAACTAATAAAAATACGATTCTTTTAAGAGTAGGCATGTGACAAAAGACCTATTACACAACCTTCAGAGACCCATATGCACATGCATCATATTGAGTTTTGTAGTATTGTATGGATGTGTTCAGGTTTCTAGAATTGTATGTACGTGAATGTAGGTAGTGGAATTCATAGTGGCAGGCATCACATTGAGTTTTGTGCTAAAAATCCATCTCGAGCAAAAGTATTCTCATATTACAGACAATCCCGATCATGAAAAATGGGTGAGGGGTGGGCATATGTGTTGAGTTGAAGATTTGATGGTTACTTTGTTTAAAAGGCAATATAATCATGCCTAAAAATATGATGAACTCTATGTGTAAGCAACTCAATGATAACAAGTGTCGTGGCTATTTTCTTTCTTCTCATCTCAACAATTGGATTCACCATATTTTTTAGTCATATAGTAAGCCATATCTCTAGGCACAAAATTTAAAAGCGTAGATCATTTTCATTGTTTAGATGATTAGGTGAAAAGTATGACTATTCAGGCTACCCCCAACGGGGTTATGGTGAGCAAACGGGAAGCTGCCTCACGCAGTAAGAATGGTTGTGGGCCACTTTTAAGTTTTATTATTCTGGTTCATGTGGTGTACGTATGATATTTAGTGGGATGCTTTATAAAAGTGAGATTTTTAATAATAATACCGAAAATACGTCAATAAACTTTCTCAAATATACCAAATACGAATATACCAATTTTATTATCTATATTGCTAAATAACTTTCAAATTTTGTTCAATATCGTAATACGACCGCTTTTCCAGTGTGTTTTTTTACATCCCACGGTATATTTCAACACATCGATCAATTGCTTCCAACTCAGCAATAAGTCAAATCTTGACCTCTAATTTATAAAAACGACATCTGAAACACACATCTCATTCTCAAAAACAAAAAACACACACCTAAATCTAAAAACTCCAATTCAATTAAACTCAAAACAACCCTAATTAAACTCAAAAAAACCCCAATTCAATAACCTAATTTTACAAATTGTCAGCCTCATCTTCTAGCATCCGAAGCTGTGTCCGTACTTTACCTACTCATTGTTATTATGGCATTCGTTTAGCAAAACGTGTTTCTTGGTGAGAGAAACCCTTGTCGCCGTTTTTGTTTGCCCAAAACCCTCGGTATGTTTTAGTAGTATGTTTACATATCATAAATCAAACTATTGTTTTAAATAGATTTCTTTTACGCTTTGTCTTGATAAATGTGATGCTTTCTATTGGATCGATGGTGAGTCGAAAGGAGCTTGGTACAAAATGCAATATATGAAATTATACTTGAGTATGAATGGTGACGGAGAGATGTGTTTGCGTAAGAGATTAATATACATGAGTTGGGATGTTAGCTCAAGAAGACTTGCTTATGTGAATCGATTTTGAGAGTTGCAAGGCAAGGATGGTGCTTGACTAAAAGGGAACAATCCAAGTATGCATTGTAGAGGAGGATTTCTGGTTTCATGATGGTTATCTTGACTAGAATGTTGGTGTTGTTGTTGATTGTCATTTAGGTCAAGGTAGTAATAGTATGAAGTTGTTATGGGAGTATTAGTGGTAGTATGAAGTTGTATAAAATAGTTAGGTCAGGGTAGTAGTAGTAGTAGGATGGTGTTGTTATGGTAGTAGTATGAAAATGATGGTATGTATTCACAACAAATTTTGTATCAATGAAAATTGTGTTTATATAGTCTTTGTTGTCTGTTTTTTGGTTAGAATTCAAGTGTCTTGCACATGCTAAAGTCACCCTTTTTAAGTGACTGCACATGCTAAAACATGCTAAAACAAGTGTATTGCATATGGTAGTATCAGACTGCACATGCTAAAACATAAGGAATATATCAAAGACTGTACATAAAATATTTGTGATGGTAGTATCAAACTGCACATTCTCAAATACTAGAATATTTAACTTCATAGATAAGGCAATTAGTGTTAACAGCCATGTGCAAAGTTTACAAAAGTTGTGCCATCTTGGTCACATATATCTAGCAGCCTACACAGACATGAACCTAAAACTGGATGTAAGTGTTTACAGGCACCATATTGTTTACAAAAGTTGTGCCATGTTGGTCACATAAACATACCAGACATAAACAACACAAACTACCCAAAATACAAAAGGTTAACTGTTTTAAGGCACCAATCTAAATGTTGAATGGCTTGGATGGAGACCTACATCCCATCCGTGGAAAGTTAAACTTCCTTTTTTGGCAATTCTCTGCACTTGTTTCTTAGCCCGATTGGATGCTTTTGTCTTGGTTTACGCTTGCCACTTGACTCATTGGAGGTGCTTGACTTTCTTCTATTTCAAAGAATGGCATTGGTTGTGTTGGCAACTCCACACTAGTATGTTCAGATCGAGAAACATCAATGTTCGACTCTGGCGCTCAAAGATTATGTTGAATATGAGCTTCTTCAACTGCCTGAAGCTTACTCAAAGTAGCAGGTCTGTTGAGTTCATCCTCTAAGAACTGGTCCAATTGTACATCATCCCAAGTTTGGTATGTTTTAGCCACATGCTCCAACTCTACCCTTCTCCTTTCTTCCTCTTCCATCACCTCCTGCATAACTTCTCTTTCAGCTTCCTCATCTCTCAATTGCCAATATTCCTAAATTATATAGTTACAAAGATCAAATAAGAATACTTAAATTATAGTAATTTATGCTTAAATCGGAAGTATACATACCAGATGTTCATAGTTGGAGTCTTTGATTTAGCAAACTGACACCTTTGAACCGTTGAGTTTTTGATTTACCACTGACGCAGCCTTTGATTTACCATTTGCACCTCTAACTTCACCCTGCTTACTTGACTCACCATTCTTCTTGGATGCACCCTTTGATCTACCACTAGCAGTTGTACCTCTCCTTTCACCTTGCTTACTTGACTCCCCAACAGTAGGTTTAGGTGCCTTTGGAGGTCTTATTGCATCTGCTTTTGGTTGTTTAGGATCTTTGCAACTAGCCTTGCTATGTCTAGTTTTTTGACAATTTTGGCATCTCATAACTCTGCCAACCCTGCTAACTGAGTGTTCTTCCACAATATACTTACCAGTTAAATTGGGGATTGGATTATCTCTGATTCCTATAAAGTTACCCTTACCAACCAGTTTAGTTAAAAAATGATCATCTATGGTCAATCTCTCAAATACTACATTTTGTTCCCCTTCAGTATGAAAGTCTATATTCTCTGGGTCCTCTTCTTGCTCATCAACAGTTTCATCACAATCTAGGCTATCAACATTGTCATTTTGAGTACACAGATGATCATTTCTAGTGTAGCCCATAACATCATAATCATTGTATTCATGATACAAGTCAACCTTAAAACCATTCTCAAATCCTACTTTAACAAACTCAACCATATCAGCATCACTATTTATTTCCCTAATCCCACGAGTAAGTGTTGTTCCAGGTACAACATAATACAATCTTTTAACATCATGGACAACTAACCTTTCAATGACATCAAACAATTCAATAACCGGCATTTCTTCAAACTGAATGTCATTGATAAATGTACACGATCCAAGCATATACTTCAGTGGATTTGGGACAAAAACCCCATCATGATAGAGTATAACAGTCAATTGAGACATCTTCGGCTACTCATGAACCTGCAATCAAAAAAATTATGGTCTTCAATTAGGGTTTCAATTATAGATTAAATTTGAGTTTACATAATATGTGCAATCAAAAATTAGGGTTTTCAATTTGAGTTTATAATAGAGAATGGGAAAGTCACACCTAATTATTGCAATCAAAAATTAGGGTTTACATACCTAATCAGGTTTGCAGAATTTGGTTTAATCAGACATAGGTTTTTTTTAGAGTTAAGTGTGTGTGTTTTGGTTTTTGAGAATGAGATATGTGTGTTTCAGGAGACGTTTTTATAAGTTAGAGGTCAAATGTTTGACTTATTGCTGAGTTGGAGCCAATTGATGTGTTGGAATATACACGTAGGATGTAAAAAAAAAGACACGCTGGAAAAAACTGGTCATATTACGTATATTGAACAAATTTTGAAAGTTATTTAGCGATATAGATAATAAAATTAGTATGTTACGTATTTCGGTATATTTGAGAAAGTTTGTTACGTATTTTCAGCCTTCACCCTTTTTAATAAATAAATAAATGTGTTGAAAAGTGGAGTCGTGTGAGATGGTTGTGAGTGAAAAGTGAGATGGTGTGAAGAAGAGAGAAAACTGATGTGACGCTAAGGTGAAAAGTGAAATGGTGTAAAGGTTGGAGGTAGTCTCACAGGTGGAATGTAAATATTTCCCTAAATGAGCAACTTAGTGGGTTGAAAGATCCTTCATGATCTCTACATGTACATGCATATAGAAATTTGAGCATCAAAGGTCTAAACCGAACCGACAGATAAACCGACCGAACCGACAAAATCCGAGCCAAACCGACAGCCCGTCGGTTCGGTTTTGGTTCGGTTCGGCCCAAAATCGACAAAAACATACCTAAATACACCTAAAGCGAACCGAACCGATGACCCGACACAAAACGAACCAACCTGACGGTCGTCGGTTCGGTTTCGGTTTTTCATGACTTTCGGTTTTCGGTTTTGTCGATTCGAGTCAGTTCGGTTCGGTTTTGGACCGACGTCAATTTCTACATGCATATATGCTTTTAGTATAATTAAACACCACTACACCATTAGTGTTTCTTAAATGTTTTCCAAAAGTCATATACAAGCAAAAATACTTTACTAAAAACCTAATAAAATAAGTTAATCAATTTAGAAGAGAAATCAACATTTTCGTAATGTATTAAGCACGTTTATATAAACACACATAAGTCTCGTTTGTAATAAGGGCTTATAAAATCATAAGCCCTTAAAAAGAGCTTAAAACTTTAGTTCTATAAAAAGGGCTAAAAACTTTAGCCCGAGGTTTTTGAAAAATAAATTACTTATTTACTCATAAAATATCTAACATATACAAAAACTCATTTAATTATGTCATTTTTAGTAATTTTGCAATAATAAGCCTAAGCTTAAACCCATTTTCCAAACAAGTTTACAAAAATACAAATTTCAACTTCGGCTTATAATAAAGCCCCCAACCCTAGCTCAAGCCCCAGCCTCAGCCCAAGCCCTAGCCCTAGCCTGTTACGCCAAACATACCCATAATCCCCAGAGACAAGTCACAAATTTATAAACAAAACCTTCAATCAACCTCCTTTGCTTTCCATCAGATATTGACAACTCATTAGCAAATCAAACCCTAAATTCCACCATGCAAGATTATAATCATGATGATGAAACAGTTTCTCTATGTGATCTTCCTAATTATAGATCCGATACCAATTGCAGCACCACTGATTCTGAAGACTCCTCAAAAGGAGATGATAGCTTCGAGTTCTTTAGCGAAGAATGGTTAGAAGCTAATAACAATTTGAACAATTTTCCATACGAACACATGGTTTTTGGTCGAAAGTTAATTCTTCCTAAACAACCCATCTCAAGAAAAGCCCAAGAATCCAAGAAACGTGATCATGCAAGTACCAAACTCGAATTAAACTCGGGTTCTAGTCGGGATAGAGAATTGGCAAAGTTTATGTCCATGAACAAAGGGAGAGATCATAGCATACTTGACACAAAAAGAGTGCTTCCTACGTCCGCATAAGTGAAATCAAGGTGGTTTTATCATGGGTTTGGAATGGCTAGGGTTCCAACGGAGATGAACTTGAGTGCTATTAAAATCAGGCAAAACCGACACCTGAAAACTCGTTCGATTGGCAGCGGAAAGGAGGAGAAGGGTGGTTTTCATGAAGCAAAAGGGTTTGGTAGGTTACCAGGCTCGGCCCTAGCACTGGGAGAGACGGGCGACCGCCCAGGGCATCACTATTTTGGGGCATCAAATCAAGGGTGGTGCTATGTAGGTGCCGGTGCAGACTATATGCTGACTAAGTGTAAAAGTGTTGAATTTCGTGAGCGTCTGTATTTTGGAAACAACATATTGGAGCCTACTTATGATCAAGGGTTTGGTTAAATCAATTAGTTTTTTTATTTCTGTAGAAGGAAAATTAATCACTGGTCATGTTTAAGAAAAAGGAGGAGAAGAACAGCGGAAGGAAGAGATAGAAGAAGGAAAGAAGGAGAAGAAATGACTTTTTGACTAGGTTTTTCTAAATAAGTAATATACATCATTAATTTGCATTTGTTTTTTAGTATATTGTTTTATACAATGTTTTCAAGATCACACATGATCGTTTTCGTCTTTGCAAGATCGTAATCGTAAGATCGGATCGAGATCTTAAGATCCTACTCTAATGTCATTTCTTAATAGTTTTTGTAATATCATACAAATCTACGTAGTATTATACATTACAAACACAAAATATCGTAAATGTTTCATAAAAATGTTGTCCTAAATTATGATTATGAAACGCTTAAAAGATTAACATGTTCTTTTTAAATTCTAAAAAAACTCATAAATTTGTAGTTTTAGTTTGTAATCCGAGAAAATTAAAATCGGATCGGATTAGATCTTAAGATCGATGGTCAAGATCGGGATCCTATAAAATCTTAAGTTTGCAAAGATCCTATGTAGGATCCGGATCGTTTTGCTTTGCAATATCGTAAAATCATAAGATCCTAAAATCAGGATCGAGATCATGACAACTATGATTTTATATACCTTAACGTGGTTTTTCGTTAAAAATCTAAAGCTTTTGATAATGAATAAGATAAAAAAAAAATGAATCAAGTAAACTTTGCATTAGTAAATGATTCAATCTTGAAAATATTTATTAGAAGGTTTAGTTTGGTAAGAAAGTATTAGTAATGATGTAATAGCAGATTATTTCTCAAATTATGAAATTTTTAAATATTTTGTTATGAAACTTTAATATTGTGTTCTCGAGTTTTTTTTAGATGTGGTTAAAAATGATTGGTAAATAAGAAAAAAGGAAAGAATAATAAGGAAAGAAAGTTACATTTTATTTCATGTTTTCAAGTTGAAATGAAATAAAAGAAAAAGTTGTGTTCGCAAGTTAAGAAGAAAAGAAAGAAAAATAGATATAATTACATTTATGCTCTTTAAGCATGTTTATTTGATCACAAGAGTTGAATGTGAGTAAGAGACGTATAAATACTGAAAGTTTATATTGGTCATTATATACTCAATAGTTTTAGTGTAGTTTTGTTTCATTTCAATCCACCACATTTGGATGGAAAAATTTTGTAAATGCTAGAAATTTTCCGGCATTTCCTTTTATGTTTCATTTTCTTTTTGTTCAATATAACACAATAAATTTTTAGTTTATTGTTATTTCTTTCTTTTTCCTTCTAAAATAGAACTCGAAAACGCAACATAAATATCTCATTAGGTGTATTATTTCATAATTATGGTTTTTTTGCAAGTATATTCGAAATCGATGTGCAGATGAGATGTATAGTCAAAATAGGTTTCAAACCTTTGATGAATAGTGTTTTATTTGTTTACAAATGGCATCTTTCGGTTGGCTCGCTCAAGGCATCGAAAAGCTCAGGACCGGCCCTGTAGGTTACTTAGAGAACTAAGTTGTGATGGTCAAACACAAGCTAACTCCATGGTGAAAGCTTCACTTGTTTGCATTCCTAGGGTTTGATTAATATGATGATTTCAGTATCACATTAATTACATATCAAAGTTTGTGAGTTATTATCATTATTATTCTCTAAGATAGGCATTGGAGATAGTTTTAAATCCAAAACGCATGTGTTAAACAGCTTGAAGTTTATTATCAACAGATATTCTTGAAAAATGTAGTGTAGTTTTCGAAACTTCATCAAATCTCTGACTATTTTAAGTTTTGTTCCAAGTATGCTAAAAAAATATATGATGAACGTGTAGTTATTATCACTAGTTAGATTCAATAGTAGTGGTCAGAAATGTAAACTAGGAAGAATTAAAATATAAAGGACAAACATTAATAAATAATTAAATACGGAGTAGTTATTATCATTAGTTAGGATTGAATAGTAGTGGTCAGAAATGTAAACTTAGAGCACTCTCAATGGTTAACACCGGACCGGTGGTATTTCGGTGTTATCCGGTGTTAATCTATGTTAATCATTGGGAGGTCGGTGTTATTTCGGTATTAAACTATGGGTGTTAACCCCTCAACGCCCGTTATTTTATTTATTTATTTTTTTTCATTTATGCCTCTAAATGAGGGGTTGTTTTTGTAAATTGTTGGTGAGTTAAAGTTTAACTTGTGATGTTATGATTGTGGGTGTTTTTTGGGTGAGTTAATGTGAAATGTTAAAGGCGATGTGTCACCGACGCGACACTGCTAAAGTTTATCCCGAAGTTATGAATGAGAGTCTTCTTATGAATGGATTTCAAAATGGAGGTGATTTATGACTTTTTAAAATGACGACACCCATTTTTTTTAGTGTTTGGACATTTATATTTTCATATTATTTTTATTTATATTTATCCTAAATGTTCAAACACTCAAAATTTGAATGTTTCAATTATTTTTAGGAGTGTACAAATCAACTCCTTAGAAAATATTCAACTGAAATAACGAGCTAGTTTCCTTTAAAAGCCAACGGTTTTGTTTTTAATATGGATTTTGGAAAGAACCAATAATTGAACGTACCTTTAACTTAACTAACTAAGATCTTGGTTCAATAATTGTAATAGTATTTAAGTTTTCGTAGACAAATTGTCCATGTGTATTTATTTGGTCCCAATGTACTCTTAGAGCACAAGTTATCGTGGATACCAATAACACGTTATTGGTATATCACCTTATCGCCACATCATATAACTCTTAATAACTCAAACACCATCTTTCATAACACACCAATAACATGTTATTGGTTACACAAAATACCCCACTAAAAATACCCCTCACTCACAATATACTAAGGGGGCGTTTGGTTGGGGCAATTTGAAGGATATTGGGGGCATTTGCATTTTAATTCCCTTCAAATATCTCGTTTGGTAACTTAAATGTAGGCATTTGAAATAATTTACAATTCCTCTAATTGCCAAAATGGAAACAATCAAAATGCCTTCAAAAAGTAAGAAATTTTAATTTACTTGAAAAAAAAATATAAACTTTTTTTCTTATTGTTTTTTTATAAACTTTTAAATAAAATATTTATGAATTTTTTTTATAAACTTTTTTTATATATTTTTTATAAACTTTTTTTGTATAGTTTTTTAATAAATTTCTTATAAATTTTTTATAAATTTTATAAACTTTTTCATAAATTATTTATAAACTTTTTTATAAATTTTTATAAATTTTTTTTATAAATTTTTATAAATTTTTTATAAACTTTGAGTAGAATATTTATGAAATTTATATAGAAAAAATAAAAAATATTTATAAATTCACAACCAAACATAGAAGGTATTTTAAATTAAATTTAAATTTTCTAGAATTTAAAATTAAGAATTTCAAATTACCCCAACCAAACACCTCTAAAAAAATAAAAAGAATAGCAAAGTTTGTTCTCTTTCTCATTTGATTGAGCACTCTACCAACTCAATTCCTTTTTGGCTTGGGTTGGCATTGTTGCATAGAGTAAGGTGTTTGACATGTTATTGGTTTGAAAATGATCAAATTGCATGTTATTAGTAAGGATACTGAGTACTCTTATATACATGCGCGCACTCAAATTAAGTATAAATTGACATAAGTAGCAACACGTCCAATGGATGTAAATTAGAGGTATTTACCTTCATTTTGATAACATATATACTACTTGTAAAGGTTTTTTTTTTTTTTTTTTTTAACTTGAATCTTGATAGTGTATTTTTACTTTTATTTTATTTTTTATTTTTTAAACCTAAATCTTAAAATTTTGAAACTTAAATTAATATAGTTTGTCTAAATTATCTTTAATTACTTTTTAAACTTTGCAACTTTACAACTTAAATTATGTTTTTCTTATTTAATTCTAAATTTGACAACTTTTCAAAACAAACACTATATTAATTTTAAAAAACGCATGTTTTGTATTTTAAAAAGCACATGCTTTGCATCAATGTTCGAACCAGAATCACAATTTTGCAAGTATAATTATTTACCGTTATACATCATTACTTTGCGGGAAAATACGTCTAGTCAATATGAGAAAGGCCTAACTCGCCATCCTTAAATGGAAATACCTAGTTGTTCGAAAACTGACAATGTAACGCCGAAAGCATTCAAGGAAACAAGTATTAATTATGATAATTTTAGCAAGTAACTCTAGATTATACCCCCACCGTCCATAAATAAGTGTCCACTATTGATTTTTAAAGTCTTTCCATTTTAATTTTGACTTTTAAATTATTTTATTTGTGTTATGTAATACTTGATGCAAAATATATGAACGGATTGAGTTTTAAATGTATTTTTATTGGTATAATTTTCATTAAGTATTACTTAACACAAATGAAATAATTTAAGGTAAAAGTTATAAAAAAGACTTTAAAAGTTAATACTGGATATTTATTTAGGGACGGAGGGAGTACTTAACCAGACCATCCATATATTCTTAGTAAAACCTTAAACGATCGACCTAAAATATATTCTATTGCAAGGGATGTAAAATAATGAAGTTTAAAATGGATACATTTTTGAATAGATGCCTTCCTCCAGTTACAGAGTTAAAATATGCGACATGAACTTTTTGACATCCGTAAATTTATTGTCACAAAAACTTATTACCTTAAAAACATGGTTCACTTTAAAAATTTATTTCGAATACATCGTCCTCAAGAAACGATGCATCCCGCTAAACACTCTTAAAGGACAAATGTTTGTCTATAAACGTCAATATATAGTCCTACTAACTTATAGACCCGTGGATTCACGGGGTTTTGAAAGAAATTATGCATTAAGATGTTAAGTGTGCGGATAAAGTAACAAAAACAATAAAAGTAAACATGTTCGAATATAATAAACGTCCGTGGATCATCGCGTATAAAATTGATGTTTAGTGTACGGATAAAGTAATAAAACCATCAAATGTAAACATGTTCCGATATAATAAACGTCCATGAATCGTTGCCTATAAATTGATGTGCTTCACAAGCAAATGTATGTAATAGCGTGAATGAAGTGATAAGGCGTCCATTCTCGTGTGAACCTAATAAGTTACAAAATATATTAAAAGTGTAAGTAAAAGGATTTTGTGATTTATAATCAAAGGATGAACTTAAGAAATAACGTAAATAATACCATATGTATATTGTAGATACCTATTGAATCTTGATCAAAGACCTTGAGCACTTCTTTATAGACAACATTTGTAGTGGTGTTTGATAGAATACCATCGGCATCACAAACAACAACCTTCAAACTTCGTTTGCTTTTGACACATGCAAGCGGCTACATATAGTTAATCAGATGTGAACACAGACGGCGGTACAATCCAACTTTTGAAAGTGATTGTCCTTGGCTCTTATTTATTGTCATAGCAAATGACACCAAAAAGGATACTTTGCTTCCTCACGATCTTTAGCGGTAGAGCGTTTATCGACGGAGTTATTCTCAACCTCGGTATGATAACCTTGTTTCCAAAATGTGTGCCGTTAATTATCCGTGCTGAATAGAAGTTCTTGATAATCGAGTAACTGAAGTCTTGTCCCGTTATATAATCCATTTGATTGATCTATATTCTCAACAACATCAATGGACACCTACTTTCAACACAAGTTTGTGGTTTGGAACACCGAGAACTTCAATCCGTTGATAAATTCTGGTGAGAAAACAGATTCATCTATGGCTGAGCCACGATCAGATTTATCAACGCTGTCACAACTTAGATAAACCATTTCTTCACCTAGAAATGTCTGTAGCAAATGATCTTATAGTGTCCACGACCTCATTTGTCGGAGCAAGAATTGCTTTTTCTTGAAAGTATGATGGATCAGCTATGTTACTCAAAAGGTTTGGATAAGTAAAATCAATAATAGATGTAACCGGGTCATTAAAACAATCTACAATGCTTGTTTGAATGTTTTTGCATACCATTTAACGTCATCAATGCATTTTCCTTCAAACTTTAACAACTTCTTGCAGTGTTATTTTAAGAATGGTAGTTTATCTAATTAACTCAAAAGTCAAATGCATGTGGACATGTTGATAATAGTCAAGAATTATATTTTATTTTCAAAAACAAAACTCGGAGATTTGCGGATATTAGTTTAGCGCAAACATTTTCTTAGTTGTATGAATTTGTTAGGCATAATTTAGATGATACTATAACTAAAAATGGTGTAATAATGGAACATCATATCATAATAATTGGTTGAAACTTGTAAGTATAAAGATTTATTATTAATTAAGGAAAACCTATATTTCTAATTAAGTTTCAACATAGTGGGAGCAATGGAACATTGTGTGTAAATGTTTAAATTACAGCTTAAAAAAGTTTTGTCTTAAGAGCTTCAGGTATGGTGACTGATTGCTCAAGCCATCACCCCCGACGCCACCCTATGGCACGAGACACCATACCAGGCCTTAGCTGGTAGACACTCGCGCCACCACCACCAGCCACGCAGTAGGTATTTTACTCTTTTTTTTTTCGTTGCTCGAGCTATTCTATT
The DNA here is from genome assembly GCA_022545495.1 of Chrysanthemum lavandulifolium. Taxonomy (NCBI): domain Eukaryota; kingdom Viridiplantae; phylum Streptophyta; class Magnoliopsida; order Asterales; family Asteraceae; genus Chrysanthemum; species Chrysanthemum lavandulifolium. Next base: position 94,576,849 of record CM040239.1, read on the forward strand.
TCATCAACATAAATCTTGTTTTTGGCTGTGAGAGATTATTGTTGAGTTGGTGTTGTTGTGTGTTGAAGACTGAAGAGGCTATGTAAAAGATGAAGAGGCTGATGTGAGCGTAAATATTAAACCCTAAAATAGTTTTAACTACAACATTATTTTTTAAGTCTTGTTGAAAACATTGTGTTTGATGGTCTATGATATATTAATGGCCCATAATATTCTTTTCTAAAAGCCCATCCAAAACCCTTGATACATGTTTTTTACATTCTGAAAAAAGTAAACTTGATTTGTGTTAAAAAGTATGTTGTTCTATTTAGAGAAAAAAAATGTATAATGGAACCAGAAAACTGGTGTTATGTCAAGGAGAGATGTTTTGATTCCATAGTCAAAACTGATACCATGGGTAAAAAGTGCTGAGGTGGCACCATTTTTTTCATGGCACCATCCTATAATTAACACCACACTGTCTTAGCGCCTAAAGGTACCACAAGTGAAAATATTACTTTTCACACATGAAAGAAAAGAGCAACTTAAAAGGTTGAAGGCCTCCATGATCTTCATATATGCATATGCTTTTGTATGAGGTTGATAATGATATGCACACAATACTTTTTATTCTTTACCAAGAATCATACTAGTGATGCACACAATACCGCTATGCATGGTTTGTGGTATGCACGTTACTTTTAGTGGTGTGCATATCACCCCTTTTTATATTTAATCACCTCTACGCCACTAAGAGCAAAGGGTGTGTTAACGAAGGGTGTGCGTTAACCACACCGTCTCCTTGAGTTAAGGGAGCGTTAACGTGGCTATGTTAAGCCCATAACGCAGCGTTAAGCAGCGATATAAATGAAAAAAAATAAAAAATCACCCCCTTAATGTTTACATTGCATTTAAAACAATTTTTTTTCACTTACACCCCCTCAACCTATTCAAATTTAAATTTAAACGGTTCGATCGGCGGGATAACCAAATTCAAATTTAAAACTTAAAATTAAAATATGAGGGGATCATTTAATTTAAAATTGGAGCGAGATTTATTCAAATTCAAATCTGCCTATATATACAACTCCACCAGAGTTGTTTATCACACACAGATTCTCAATAATGTCTCGCAAAGACTTCTCCCAACAATTTCCCAATCCACAACAAGTGCCAGAAAATACCTTTCCACCAGAAGATGAAAATTATCACACTCCACCAGAAGATGTCTTTCCGGTATTCCAACCAGAAAATGTATTTCTAAACACTCCACCGGTTAACAATCCACCTGTTAACACTCCACCGGTGGACCTCCAAAATAATTCGTTTGGGTTTACTGTGGATTATCTTCGAGAACTTGAGCAAGATGAGGCAAATCTTAGAGATACGAGAAGAGCGAGGCATTACTGAAAACTGCTTTCGTTTGGAGCGGAGGCCGGGATGCGAGAATATCTTAGCGGGCTGGTTTAACATTATGGAATGAAAGTATTATGATGGCGAGTTTAGGTCCTCTTCGAGCGAGGAGGTTATAACTCGATGATTCCTTTTATTAATTTGTAGTTTATTTTCACTACTTTGGTGCTTTGTATTAATCATACTATGTAATTCGTATTTAACTTTAATGTTTAATGTAATTACGTGTTTTAAATGTTAAGTTTTTTATTAAATGAAGTATTAGTTTTAGTTTAGGGGTTGAATTTGAAAATATTTGAGTTAAAGTGAGTTAAAGATGAATTATGATAAATGGTCTTATTTTATTTATTTTATTTTATTTTTTTTGAGTTAAGATGAAAAAGTTAAACTGATATAGCACTGACGTGACAGTGTGTTAAGGTTTAACTCATGACATATTCCCTCGGCTCTAATGCTTTTGCTTTTCTAATCATTTTCTAGAAGCCATATACAAACAAAATTGTTCCACTAACATATCCAATATACTTTAATCAAATCTAAAAGTAAAACCAATATTTCTTTAATGTGTGATGCACGTCTATATAAGCACACATAACCCACAAAGATAAGTTTCAATAAAGCTACTTTTTGCTTTCAATCAATTATTGAATCATTCGCACATCGATCAAACCCAAGTTTCCACCATGCAAGATTTTAATCATGATGATGAAACTGTTTCTCTAATTGAACTTCCTATTTATGGCTTCGATACCAGCTGCACAACTGGATCTCAAGACTCCTCAAAAGGAGATGAAAGCTTCAAGTTTTTTAGTGACGAGTGGTCGAAAAATAATAGAATTTCGAATGTTTTTCCACACGAACATATGGTTTCTGGTCGAAAAGTAATTCATCCTAAACAACCGGCCATCTCAAGAAAATCCCAAGAATCCAAGAAACGTGATCATGCAAGCACCAAAGTTGATAGAGATACAAGTTCTAGTCGGAATAAAGAATTTGCCAAGTGCATGTCCATGAACAAAGGGAGAAATCAAAGCATGCATGACACAAAGAGAGTGCTTCCTTCGTCCGCATCAATGAAATCAAGGTGGTTTTATTATGGGTTTGGAATGGCTAGGGTTCCAACGGAGATGGACTTGAGTGCCATCAAAAGTAGGCAAAATCGACACCAAAAAACCCGTTCACTTGGCAGCACAAAGGAGGAGAATAATGGTTCCCGGGAGGCAAAAGGGCTAGGAAGGTTGATTAGAGAGTTGAGTTGTGATGGTCAATCACAAGCTAACTCCATGGTGAAAGCTTCACTTGTTTGCATTCCAAGGGTTTAAAAACATTTTCATGTCACATTTTGTTTTTTGTTCTTTGTATAAAAGTTTGTTGGTTATAATCGTAAGTATGTTTTAAGCTATAGGCACGCATTCGAAATAGTTATAAATCCAAGATGCATGTCTTACACAGTTTAAAGTTTGTTATTAACTGAAATACTCCAAAAACAATTGTAGTTTATTGGTCCACTTTAATTGATCAATAGCAATGCTTCATTTTTAATATATGTAGTTCTTTTAATTTATTGGTCCAATTTATTTGGAAATCTTTTATAATAGTATAAGATAATTAATAAATTAAAGTGAACATTCTTTGTTTTTTTTAGTCAAAAGCCAAACCTATTTTGGCCACTAGCTTGAAGTGCACAACAAATTAAATTAAAACAGGCTCAATTGTATTTACATATATTTGCTAACATCTAGCACATGTGATTACTTATTAAAGAAAATAAAATCCTCCCATTACTAGTGGGAACTCTCTCGGAGAGAGGCTCGGTGAAAATCGAGATATCTGTGAAGATGCTGATATCCACTGATTATTTGTCTTATTTATGAAACTAACGGTCAACAAATTGAATATAAGTTATGCTTCAATTCAAGGGGTAATAAATTAGGGAAAATGATTGGTAAGACCAATTTGTATGGCTAATATTATGTTTAAGTTATTACATCGTCCAGATTTGAACTTGAATATCAAGCTAGTTAAACTTTTTTTTTTTTTTTGAACTTTCAAGCTAGTTAAACTTGACATGGCTCTAATTCATTCTGGCAACTTTTGGATGTAACATTTGAAAAAGTAGTATACTATGGTATGTTCTTGCTTAGGAAATAGATGGCTCTAATTCATTCTGGCAACTTTTGGATGTAACATTTGAAAAAGTAGTATACTATGGTATGTTCTTGCTTAGGAAATAGATGATCTATAACTAGAATTATTTCTTTGTCAGTTCAATAGATCATGATGGCCCCATTTATAAAGTTTGTTTAATTATTGAGTAGAATGTTTAGAATGATCCAACTGAAACAAGTAGGATACTTGGAAGTATTGGGTTTATAAGTTTTGCACCTTTTTAATAAAGGGATAATGATAAATTTAGGCGTCAAACTTGCGTTTTCCTTTTCAGGCATCAAACTTTTTTTTTTCCTATCAGAAGACCGAACTTGACTAAATTTCCTTTTGTGACAGATTCACACTAAACCCATAATTAACCCCTTAATCAATATTAAACCGTTTTAAAACTTTTGAACAAAAGTGTAAGTTTAGGGGTGTTCTAAAACTTGTACAAACAATTATAACTCCCCCACCCAATCAAAACCCTAAACCATTCTTTGCAAAATTTGTCCCCGATTCGTTTGAAAATCAAGAACCCTAATTATGAGTAGTTCATCTTCGCACAATCACGTGTAGTTGGAGGTAAGATAGAACATTTACGTAAGTGTGAGCGACAACCGAGAGTCAAAACATCAACCACAAGGACTAATCACGGAAAGAGGTTTGTAAATGTGCTCAATGTCGCGTCTATGAATTTACGGATGTAGACCTTCCTAGTGAATACTACAAGGACTTGGTATATGGGTTCTTTCAAAGCGAGATGTGTTGAAAGTGCACCAATGATTGAAGCTCTAGCTTTGGATAAGGCAAGGTTGGAAGAGGTTGAAGGCTACAAAGACAAGATTGGAAGAGGAGGTGAAAGTGGAAAGTCAACTTGAATTGTATGATAGGTTGTTTATGATGATGTTAGAGTGTTATGTTTCATTTGTGTTTGGTTTGGTATGAAACTATCCAACCGATTTAGTTCTTTTTCATTGTTAATGTAGTATTTTGAATTGTTAAAGTTAACTTTGGATAATGAATGTCAATGTTTTAGTTTTGTAAATGTTTTGAATTGTTCTATGGTTAGTATGGTATGCACATAGATAGGATAGTCATATTACACAGGACTGCAACCATAGTCAAAGGATTACATAGGACTGCATTACATAGATTTATTCTAGGGCTTACTAAAGCCATACCACTAACATTACAAAAGCCGTAAAACCACTCAGGAGTTCGAAACCACTCATTTCCTAGACCTTGTCCTCTTTCCCTTCCCCATCCCTCGCCTTCTTTGTTGATGAGGCTTGGCAACCCGGTCTTTGATGCCCATCTCAAGACATGTTGCCTTGTTTGGCAAACCCAGCACTTTGGGCCTTGCATCAAAAGCAAGCTTGGCAAGCGCTTTTGAGTTAAGGCACCTCCTCATCAACATTTTCTTCATCTTGCCTTGGTGGAACCAACTTTCCATTCAACAGAAGTGGCTCTTCAATGTCTTTGCAATGGTGGAAAGTAACCTCCCATCTTGATCCTTGAACCACCTTGTTATGTACTCTCCTCCTGGTGCTTGAAAGGTTATTATCTACGAAATATAAAAAATGTTAGTAAATGCATAAAGGAAATGTGCATTAAAGTTGTTACAATTCATGGTTTATGCTTAGTATTTATGGAAATGGTTATTATCAAGTTATTCAGAGACACGGTGGTTGGTTGGACATTATCCTCTTTTGAACTCATGTTAATAGGAATTTTGTTTAGATAGACAGATATGAGTAGAAGATGTGTGGTATATGGTATTGGTTCATTGGATTTTATAAGGGAAATTGTCTTCAAAAGTTGGGTTGGGATTGTCATTAAATTTACAATTCTTGCAAATAGCCTATGTCTCATTGATTGAAATAGTCTAAGTTCATTGACCGCATAAAAGCAAGCTTGACTGCATAAATAACAGATGTCAACTTATTACACATAGCCTATGTCGATTCATCGCCTTTATCAATGTGTATAGGCATAAAGAAACACTTGCAACTAGGATGCCTATGTCTCATTGACTTTCTTCATATGTATGTATGCAATATGTGTATGCATAAAGGATGACAAGTGCATTTACATAAGCAGTAATGCCTATAAACCATGGTAAAACACTTCATATTTCATTATTGAAACTAATAACAAAACATAGTTACAAGCTGCAGATTTCATTAAACTTACTAGTTTAACAATGACCATCTTTCTTGCCCTCACGGGATGTACAAAATGGGCTTGTCTTTGAGATGGTCATTACATAAACTTGTAACAATAGTGGCGCTTATCTGTTTCTACCCATATTACATACCAAAATGACCATCGATTAGTGCCTAAAAGATTTACAAAATGGGCTATTGGTTGATGGTCATGACCTATTCACATTAGTTATCTAGACATATTACATACCCAAATTAAGTTATCATAGTTTACATTAGTTGCCCACAAAAGATATACAAAAGGGCACATGGAGTTCCTTGTTGTTCAAGCATCATCTATTTCTAGTGCAGACTACGTAGTCTTGCCATTGTCCATCAAACTGTTTGCCAACTTCAATTTCGAGATTCTTTCCTTTGGGCCTTCTTACTTTCGGTTTAGTCATCCTTTTTGCAAATGTTCTTCTTTGAGGTTGTTCTTGTACTTGTTCTGAACTTGTTCTTGAGTCGATCTATTTCGACTTGCATGTGTTCAACTTGAGTAGCAGTCATTTCAATCTCTGTTTGAACTTCAGGCTGTTCTTCATTGTGATCTTGAGGGTTTTGAGCTGCATCTTCATGGTCAAATTGTGGGTCTTGATTGCATCTTGAGTTGAGCATCATTTGACTTGGTGTTGATCATGTTGGCCACCAAACCATCTTGCATAAGGCGATGTGCATCCTCTTTTCAACACCTTCCTATTTGTCCCACTTGACCCACCGATGCTTGGCCTAAATACAACAAATGGTTAAAACCAAAAGTATGAAACAATGTATGCAGTTGAAATAAAAGTAATATAATACCTTTGACCCACTTGAGCTACCATTCTTTGACCCACGGTTCCACTAGACCCACAAGCCTTTTATTTGACCCACTAGTCCCACTTGACCCAACATTTTTCCTCTTTGACCTGGACACATTCCAGTCTCTTTTGACCCGGACACAATATTTTCTTTGCATCCTTTTTGTTGTGACCCGGGTTTGTGGCATATAGAACATGAAATCTCGGCCTGACCTTAGATACCTTAGTTGAGCTACCATCTTCACCTTTGATCGATCCTTTTCTTTCTTGGCCTACTGGGCATTTTTTGGGTTTGGGAGGCAATACAGCAGTACATACTCGTCGGGGCCGAATCAATACCATCAACTGGTTTCAAGAAATGGTTATAGGTGTCATAGTATTTGTCTGCTTTTAAACCAATCGGGGCACATAGCTCTCGGTACCTTGTTTATGTATAGAATTACCTTTGTTGCATGTACACAAGGTATACGATAACCGCCACATCCGACATGTGCAAGTCCTACTTGCTTCACTAACTGTGAATGCCTCACTCCACGATCGACCTCAAACACATTCCCACCAAGTAGGATAATATGCCAAAACCTAGAATAAAACAAGCTTATAAGTGTCAATTCAAACAATTTAATAATGATATAACTTTAACTTGTAAATGATACTTACCTTTGTTGGTCTTTTAACCATTCCAACCTCTTACGAATGTTGGGACAAACCCCGAGTTCCATTTCTTCTGATTTCCTCATTTTGTGCATCCTCTCAAGAACTATGACTCTCAATGCTTCTAGCATAGTTAGCGATGGGCTTGTCCCTAACACTTAGAATGACACATTTAAAGCATTCACCGAATCCATTCTCCACTGCTTCACATCCTCTATTAACTTCAAAGAATGCTCTTGACCATGTTTTGGGTTCTTGTTCATAAGCCATTGATGAGCCTTTGGGTTAGCCCTTTAATCTTCTCCATGATCTTGTTAAACAATTGTGGATAGGAAGCCTTGAATCTTGACCAAAACAACTGCCTAAATTCCTCACCACCTGAATACTTTCCTGAACCCTTCATATATATATACGGCACATTGCATGTGTTCCGCATATGGCATGACGATCTTCACACTTCAATAAGACCCTAAATAGAACCATAACTAGTTAGAATATATGTAAGACTAAGTCATTAACATCAAAGTATGGAAAGAAGCATACCTTATGTTGATCGGACATAAGAGTTAGACCTTGTCCTTTGTGCAATCCAAGTCTCCTTCTAGTAACTCCAAAACCGACTCGATTATCCTTGTTTTCAACATTAACCACCGCCCGAACAACGGGTAAATGTGGTTATTTCAAATCTCTTCCAATAGCGATGAGGATTTCACCATGGTTTGGTTTTCAAAAACAACCATCTAAGGCAATTATTCTCCTACACCCGACCTTCCAACCATCTACTAGTCCAAGAAGCGGACATAAAACCTATCAAAGTATGTTTTGTTATCGAGTTCTGATCACCCTAATTTGACAGTGGACCGAGTTTGAATCTAAAATTGCCCTTCCATATGATCTCGAGAAGGCATAATGCTCTCCAAGTGATTTCTCATACTGTCAAGGCAAATGTCTTTGCATTTCTACACCGATTTGGGATACCATACACTTATACTTTTTCATGACTAGGTCGTTATAGCTTTCAAGCTAATTTCGTGGTCGACCTAATCTTATTACCAAAGTGTGTCCCTAGCCACTTATAGTTTACTAATGAACCAAATTGGAAGTTCCTAACACATGTGTGTTCATTTACTAAAGATCAGATGTCGAAAGGTTTTCTTTATTCATCCACCTAGCATAACATCTCCATGGACAAGTAGGCAATTCTTCATAACTAGCACTAGGATATTTATTTATCTTCCTCTGTTTACCTTTGTCGATCACTCAACTTTGGTGGTCTCTGTCACATTTGCCACAACCTTCTGCTCATTACTCCTCTCATACCACAAAGAAAACCCATTTGCCAAAGCATAGTAGGTTAAACACTCTTTAAACTTCACAATACTTGCATACTTTTCACCAACTGCATTACAAATACAACAAAAATATTATGACCAAAATACATAAACAATATCTCGTGCTTCAAATATAAAGTAAGATAATACCTTTGGATGCCTCGGTCTCCATGACTAGTTTCATCATAGATTGGATACATCAACGACATTCTCCACACAAATAAAGGATCTTCATCCGAGCGCCTTGGATGGTCAGAACCTTTCATCAATGTGTTCATGAACATATCATGTTCGAGCATAGTCTCACTTCTAAGGTTATTAGGAGGTACAGTGTTTGATGGAGTTGGTTCACTGATTTTTGGCATTGCCTCAATTAGACGCAATCTATTGGCTTTAATCCTTTTCCTAAGTTCTATAACCTCCTCTTCACCAGGACTTAGATAGTCAACTGATTTATCTGAACCATATCCACTGTCATTGTCACTATCAAACTCACCATCTTGTTCATCCTCTCTAACCTTCCCTTTGCCCTTATCCACACCTGATATAGGCGTACTATCTTCACCATCCGTACTAGTCATAAATCCTCACCATCTTCACTAGGCATCCACAATCTAACTTGTACTACATCATCTTGTAATTCCACTTCATGTGCAGCAGTTGAATCTCTCGCATCAATGTTCTCAACTACACTAGCCTTCCCTTTGCCCTTATCCACACCGATCTAGACCTAATATCATCACCATCTAGACTAGTTTGCAAATCCTCACCATCTACACTAGTCCTAGTATTACGAGCATTTACACTAGTCCTAGAGTTATCACCCTCCGATTCATTAACCTTCCTAGTTTGATCTACCTCCATCTCATTGATTAACCATCTCATCTCTCGAGAAGTCATTGCAATACCTCTTTTGGGAGACCCTTTGCTTTAGCAACGACTCATCCATAAAAGTGGTATCGCAGCCTAAATACTCTGACGATTCATATCATTGTGATCAAGATACGGTTCAAGCCTACCAAACAATTGACCAACATCAAACATGTGTTCTATTTCCTTATCATTCGTTACTCTAACTAACCCTTTGTCTAACTCATTATGAGGCACCTTATAATACAAACCTTGAAAGTAATTACCAACCTTTTCTTCGAGAATTCAAAAATTTAAGATAGGGCATCCTTGGGCGAGACATGTTAAGAATCACCCCATCCGCGTAGTGTGGGGCAAATGCCTAAAATATCCGTCATTGTGTACATCAAATAGGTGCAAATTGCACTGGTATCATTCTAACACGTAATTGAGAAAAAAAATTAGGGTTTTCACCATGCTAAAAATTTGATCAAAAGCAGATACAAATCAAAGAAAACATAGAATTGTTTACCTCAAACAACGAAACAAGCATCAATTATGGCAATGCACAATGAACAATTTTTTTTGTGTGTGAAATTAGGGCTTGCACATGTCGGTAGGAAAACGGGTTATGAGGAAAACGGGTTTGGGTGGGTGGGGGGGAGTTATAATTGTTTGTAAAAGTTTTAGAACACCCCCCTAAGGATACACCTATTGTTAAAAACACTCCCAAAATGGTTAAAACGGTTTAATATTGATTAAGGGGGTTAATTATGGGTTTAGTGTGAATCAGTGTCACAAAAGGAAATTTAGTCAAGTTCAGTGCTACAATAGGAAAAAAAAAATTTGATGCCCAGAAAAGGAAAACGTGGCAAGTTTGATGCCTAAATTTATCATTATCCCTTTAATAAATAAACTAAGGCCTTGTTTTTTTGTTTTTTTTTTCCTTACAACCTCTTAATCATCACTTGCTTATATAATATTGTTTTTTATTAATTTGGGCGCACAATTTTTCTTTAATTCCTCTGTATCCAAAGAGAGGGAAAAGAGCACTCTTCCCCAATAAAAGGCATTAAAAGTAGAGGGACCCACTAATCTTTATAAACCTCTTAATCCAAAGCAAAAAAGAAACACCCCTGTTAATACAAATAAGCCATAAAAACGTTTATTTATATTTTACGATCTTCTAATGTTTTGTCGATAACAAACGTAAAATCATTTTAACGAAACAAATAGAATACGTAAATAGTTTGAGTTAAGAGTTTCCTAACACACTTACGTTTTCACATAAAACACTAAAACAAGTATAAGTGATTTTATGATTTAAATACATATGTACAACAACTAGTGTTTACATATTGGGTTAGCATATACTTAAGCTAAGTATGCTAAAATGGGTAAAAACAAGTATATACTAAATGGGTAAAAACTAGAAAATGGGATTGACCCATAACCCATGGTTTTATATATACCACTTAACCAAGTTCATTGTATCTAGAAAGAAAACCATGGATCAACCCATAACCAATGACCCATGACCCATAACCAAAATACCCATGGGCAAGAGAGGCGTTCCACGGATCCACGGCTTTGTGCTAGCGGATCCCAGTGGAAGGGATCCGTGGGATCCGAAACGATGGCAATTTTCTCTATAAATAGAGAGCCATTTCCTCCTTTCTATTCATCACTTTACACATACTTTCCCCAAGTATTCTAACCTCTAACCTCGGATCCAAGTGATCTATGTATTTTGTCTTTTGTTTTGTGTGATCTTCTAGGTTCCTCTTTGGGGAGCGATCACCACTTCTTGAAAGACGTGCAAGCTCAAGTCCATGAGTTGCCATGCTTCATCATCATCAAGACAACTAAGGTTCTTTTGTTGATAGTTCTTCCTTTCTCCATAGATGTTGGGTTGAAGGCATTAGTGAAGAATGCCGAAAGTGTCAAGATGAAAGCATTAGTGAAAGATGTTCATCATCCGTGTCTAAGCATTATTGAAGAATGCTAAAGGTGTCAAAACGAAGGCATTAGTGAAGGGTGCCAAGCGTTGTATCAAAGGCATTAGTGAAGGATGCCGAAGAATCAAATCAAGTAGGATTTGGGAAGAATGCCTAGGTCGTATAATCGATGAGGTGCATCGTTATACATATAAGTATTTGTTTATTTACAACGATGGTGATATCCTTGATGGTGTTGTAACAAGGAGTAGATCTCCTTGAGATTAGGTGTTGTGTCGTGAAGGGTAGTAGTTCCTCCATAGTAATGGAACTAGGTACTTAGCCTAGTACCTAATAAAGGGTAGGCGACGTTGTGATAGGGTTAGTTCTCCTAAGGTATGAAAGAACTCGGTGGTTAGCCTAGCACCGTATAAAGGGTAGGCGATGTTGTGTTAGGTGTGGTTCGCCTTGGTGTGAAGGAACTCGGTATTTAGCTTTGTACCGGAAAAAGGTTAAGCAATGTTGTGAAGGCTTCTCCGCCATAAGGAGTTGGTGTAGTGTTTACGAACTCTCGAGTAGGTGACTCGAGGAGTGGAGTAGGGCAAGGAAGGTGTCCTTGTGCCGAACCACTATAAATAACTTGTGTCGTGGTGATGTGCTTCTTACTCTTTATCTTTCATTACACGTTTATATATCTATCTATCAACGTCAACATAAACAATCAAATAGATTGACATAAGTCGATCTAAATATTTAAAAGAAGTTTTAAATTGGTAAAACTATTCAACCCCCTAGTTTTCCACATTGGCATCGAGCTTAGTTACCAAGTTTCTTAGAGTATGTTATACTTTAAAAACTTGATATGATCCATGTATGTTTGAAAACTACAAAGAAGGATTATTTTGTCATATTTTAAAAATCGTTATATTGTTTATTGTTGGACAATGATAGAATGCTCTAATATTTTTTCTCTCTTAAAGCATTATCCATAATTGGATTTGGAGTTACCAAGAAAATCATAAAGAATTTATCTAAATATTTATTTTCGCAAAAGAATGTTTAAGTATTCTTACAACATAAATGCGGAGATTACAAGAAGATCACAAAACATCTAAATACTTCTTTTCTTTAAAAATATTTGGCAAATGTATGATCTTTAATTACATACCTTATTATTATTATTAAAATCTTAGTTGCATGATTTATTAGTAATTGTTCTAGTAGTTATTTATATTATAGTCTTCATCAAATTAGTTTTCTCCGACTTATTTGTATAGACTTCATTATCAACTTGTAATAATGATATCTTGGTTATTCGATAACCTCAATCATTATTCATCACAAAAGATTTATTGACCTTTGCATCTATGTCAATAAATATCCATGTGAAACTTCTTATATTATGATAAAATGGGATTTTATTATAATGTTTGAAAGCTTCCCAAAATTATGACTAATTCTTAAAAAGGAACCTCGTCTAAAAGAATAGTATTAAATCGTCAAAACCTCTAACCACAAACTTTAGAACCTTAACACCAAAACACTAGGCGTATTAGAATTCCCAAACCAAAGTTATCAAGGAATCTTTGAGTGATTTTTTTTCATCATGCGGATCCCTAAGTTTATACTAGCGGATCCCATATGAGAGGATCCAGGGATCCGTGCAAGTGAAAACGATATAAACTAAAAAATGATCACTGTGGATGTTCCACAATCATACTCACTCCAAAGACTCACGAACAAAAACTCAGGTACTGTTCATAGGAGCAAATTGATCATTCTTCTCAAGCTTAACAATCACTTGTGTAAGTATAATCTTCACTACATTGTTAATTTAATTACTTGATTCTTAGAATTACAATTCCTTCATCTTTAAGAGTTGGGTTCAAATGGGTTTATCATAATTTGTCACCACATTGTTTTCTAAGATAATCTAAATCAAAGAATTAACATTGTTAATACAAATTAAACACATTTCTTGAACTCAACAAAGATGATGAGAGCAAAATTGTGATCAAACCCTCTAGGTTACTATTCACCATTAACACCACATTGTGGTTGTGTTTTTTAGGAACATCATGCCAAGCAACAAGCAACAAGATTACCAAGACACCACTCACTACATTCCCATGTACCATAGGAAAAATGGATTAAGTTCGGACGATAGGAAAGCCTTTAAGTTGCTTGAAAGGAGACTCTTTCATGAAGGTAGAGTTGTTGATCCATCATTCCTTGCAAATACTAACATGAGGGAAGTATTTGGAACTATTGGGTTTGATTGTTTATTGGATATAAACGAGCAAATTTGCCCGGTCTTTGTGCTTGAGTTCTACAAGACTATGGGTATAATTAGAAATGATGATGGGTCCATTTCAATTGAATTCACTATAAATGGACACGATGTTAATACAAATAAGCCGTTAAAATGTTTATTTATATTTTACGATCTTCTAATGTTTTGTCGATAACAAACGTAAAATCATTTTAACGAAACAAATAAAATACGTAAATAGTTTGAGTTAATAGTTTCCTAACACACTTACGTTTTCACATAAAACACTAAAACAAGTATAAGTGTTTTTATAATTTAAATACATATGTACAACAACTAGTGTTTACATATTGGGTTAGCATATACTTAAAATAAGTATACTAAAATGGGTAAAAACAAGTATATACTAAATGGGTAAAAACTAGCAAATGGTATTGACCCATAACCCATGGTTTTATATATACCACTTAATCAAATCTAGAAAAGAAAACCATGGATCAACCCATAACCCATGACCCATGACCCATAACCAAAAATACCCATGGGTAAAGAGGAGCGTTCCACGGATCCACAGCTTTGTGCTAGCCGGATCCCAAGTGGAAGGGATCCGTGGGATTCAGAGGAAGCGATGAAATTTTCTCTATAAATAGAGACCATTTCTTCCTTTCTACTCATCACTTTACACATACTTTCCCAAGTATTCTAACCTCTAACCTCGGATCAAGTGATCTATGTAGTTTGTCTTTTGTTTTGTGTGATCTTCTAGGTTCCTCTTAAAGGAAAGATCACCACTTCTTGAAGACGTCAAGCTCGAGTCCATGAGTTGTCATGCTTCGTCATCATCAAGACAATGAAGGTTCTTTTGTTGATAAGTTCTTCCGTTCTCCATAGATGTTGGGTTAAAGGCATTAGTGAAGGATGCCGAAAGTGTCAAGATGAAAGCATTAGTGAAAGGTGCTTATCGTTCATGTCAAGAGCATTAGTGAAGAATGCTATAGGTGTCAAGACGAAGGCATTAGTGAAAGGTGCCAAGCGTTGTGTCAAAGGCATTAGTGAAGGATGCCAAAGAATCAAATCAAGTAGCATTTGTGAAGAAATGCCTAGGTCGTATAATCGATGAGGTGCATCGTTATACATATAAGTATTTGTTTATTTACAAGGATGGTGATATCCTTGATGGTGTTGTAAGAAGGAGTAGATCTCCTTGAGATTAGGTGTTGTGTCGCGAAGGGTAGTAGTTCCTCCATAGTAATGAAACTAGGTACTTAGCCTAGTACCTAATAAAGGGTAGGCGACGTTGTGATAGGGTTAGTTCTCCTAAGGTGTGAAAGAACTCGGTGGTTAGCCTAGCACCGTATAAAGGGTAGGCGACGTTGTGTTAGGTGTGGTTCGCCTTGGTGTGAAGGAACTCGGTATTTAGCTTTGTACCGGAAAAAGGTTAAGCAACGTTGTGAAGGCTTCTCCGCCATAAGGAGTTGGTGTAGTGTTTACGAACTCTCGAGTAGGTGACTCGAGGAGTGGAGTAGGGCAAGGAAGGTGTCCTTGTAGCCGAACCACTATAAATAAGTTGTGTCGTGGTGATGTGCTTCTTACTCTTTATCTTTCATTACACGTTTATATATCTATCTATCAACGTCCAACATAAACAACTAAATAGATTGACATAAGTTGATCTAAATATTTAAAAGGAAGTTTTAAATTGGTAAAACTATTTAACCCCCCTTCTAGTTTTCCACAATTGGCATCAGAGCTTCGTTACCAAGTTTCTTAAAGTATGTTGTACTTTAAAAACTTGATACGATCCATGTATGTTTGAAAACTACAAAGAAGGATTGTTTTGTCACATTTAAAAATTCATTATGTTGCTTATTGTTGGACAATGATAGAATGTTCTAACATTTTTATAAGCATTATCCATACTTGGTTTGGAGTCATCAAGAAGATCATAAAGAATTTCTCGAAACATTTCGCAAAAGAATGTTTAAATATTCTTACAACATAAATTTGGAGATTCCAAGAAGATCACAAAATATCTAAATACTTCTTTTATTAAAAGAATATTTGGCAAATGTATGATCTATAATTACTTACATTTATTGTTATTATCAAAATGTTAATGCATGACTTAGTAGAAAATGTTCTTTTAGCTTTTATATTATTGTCCCTATCTTATTAGTTTTCTCCGACTTAGTTAAAACTACATCACCAACTCACAATAATGATATCTTAAGTTATATGATAACATCAATCATTATTCATCACAAAGGATTTATTGACATTTCATGTATACCAATAAATATCCATGTGAAACTTCTTATGTTATAATAAAATGGGATTTTATTATAATGTTTGAAAAGCTTCCCAAGAATTATGACTAGTTCTTAAAAAGGGAACCTTGTCTAATAGGAATAGCATTAAATCATCAAAACCTCAAACCACAAGTTTTAGAACCTTAACACCAAAACATTAGGCGTTTTAGCTTTGTACCAAAACTCGGTGGTTAGCCTAGCAAGTATAAAGGGTGGCGATGTTGTGTTAGGTGTGGTTCATTGGTGTGAAGGAACTCGGTATTTAGCTTTGTACCGGAAAAAGGTTAAGCAACATTGTGAAGGTTTCTCCGCCATAAGGAGTTGGTGTAGTGTTCTGAACTCTCGAGTAGGTGACTCGAGGAGTGGAGTAGGGCAAGGAAGGTGTCCTTGTGGCGAACCACTATAAATAACTTGTGTCGTGGTGATGTGCTTCTTACTCTTTATCTTTCATTACACGTTTATATATCTATCTATCAACGTCCAACATAAACAATCAAATAGATTGACATAAGTCGATCTAAATATTTAAAAGAAGTTTTAAATTGGTAAACTATTCAACCCCTTTTAGTTTTCCACAATTGGCATCGAGCTTCGTTACAAGTTTCTTAGAGTATGTTATACTTTAAAAACTTGATATGATCCATGTATGTTTGAAAACTACAAAGAAGGATTATTTTGTCATATTTTAAAATCGATTATATTGTTTATTGTTGGACAATGATAGAATGCTCTAATATTTTTTCTCTCTTAAAGCATTATCCATAATTGGATTTGGAGTTACCAAGAAAATCATAAAGAATTTATCTAAATATTTATTTTCGCAAAAAGAATGTTTAAGTATTCTTACAACATAAATCTGGAGATTACAAGAAGATCACAAAACATCTAAATACTTCTTTTCTTTAAAAAAATATTTGGCAAATGTATGATCTTTAATTACATACCTTATTATTATTATTAAAATCTTAGTTGCATGATTTATTAGTAATTGTTCTAGTAGTTATTTATATTATAGTCTTCATCAAATTAGTTTTCTCCGACTTATTTGTATAGACTTCATTATCAACTTGTAATAATGTTATCTTGGTTATTCGATAACCTCAATCATTATTCATCACAAAAGATTTATTGACACTGCATCTATGTCAATAAATATCCATGTGAAACTTCTTATATTATGATAAAATGGGATTTTATTATAATGTTTGAAAAGCTTCCCAAGAATTATGACTAATTCTTAAAAAGGGAACCTCGTCTAAAAAGAATAGTATTAAATCGTCAAAACCTCTAACCACAAATTTTTAGAACCTTAACACCAAAACACTAGGCGTATTAGAATTCCCAAACCAAAGTTATCAAGGAATCTTTGGTGATTTTTCTTTGTCATGCGGATCCTAAGTTTATACTAGCGGATCCCATATGAGAGGATCCATGGGATCCGTGCAATGAGAAGACAATATAAACTAAAAAATGATCATCGTGGATGTTCCACAATCATACTCACTCAAAGACTCACGAACAAAAACTCGGTCTTGTTCATAGGAGCAAATTGATCATTCTTCTCAAGCTTAACAATCACTTGTGTAAGTATAATCTTCACTACATTGTTAATTTAATTACTTGATTCTTAGAATTACAATTCCTTCATCTTTAAGAGTTGGGTTCAAATGGGTTTATCATAATTTGTCACCACATTGTTTTCTAAGATAATCTAAATCAAAGAATTAACATTGTTAATACAAATTAAACACATTTCTTGAACTCAACAAAGATGATGAGAGCAAAATTGTGATCAAACCCTCTAGGTTACTATTCACCATTAACACCACATTATGGTTGTGTTTTTTAGGAACATCATGCCAAGCAACAAGCAACAAGATTACCAAGACACCACTCACTACATTCCCATGTACCATAGGAAAAATGGATTAAGTTCGGACGATAGGAAAGCCTTTAAGTTGCTTGAAAGGAGACTCTTTCATGAAGGTAGAGTTGTTGATCCATCATTCCTTGCAAATACTAACATGAGGGAAGTATTTGGAACTATTGGTTTGATTGTTTATTGGATATAAGCGAGCAAATTTGCCGGTCTTTGTGCTTGAGTTCTACAAGACTATGGGTATAATTAGAAATGATGATGGGTCCATTTCAATTGAATTCACTATAAATGGACACGATGTTAATACAAATAAGCCGTTAAAATGTTTATTTATATTTTACGATCTTCTAATGTTTTGTCGATAACAAACGTAAAATCATTTTAACGAAACAAATAAAATAATAAATAGTTTGAGTTAATAGTTTCCTAACACACTTACGTTTTCATAAAACACTAAAACAAGTATAAGTGTTTTATAATTTAAATACATATGTACAACAACTAGTGTTTACATATTGGGTTATATATACTTAAAATAAGTATACTAAAATGGGTAAAAACAAGTATATACTAAATGGGTAAAACTAGCAAATGGTATTGACCCATAACCCATGGTTTTATATATACCACTTAACCAAGTTCATTGTATCTAGAAAAGAAAACCATGGATCAACCCATAACCCATGACCCATAACCAAAAATACCCATGGGTAAAGAGGAGCGTTCCACGGATCCACGGCTTTGTGCTAGCCGGATCCCAGTGGAAGGATCCGTGGGATTCGAGGAAACAGATGAAATTTTCTCTATAAATGAAACCATTTCTTCCTTTCTACTCATCACTTTACACATACTTTCCCAAGTATTCTAACCTCTAACCTCGGATCCAAGTGATCTATGTAGTTTGTCTTTTGTTTTTGTGTGATCTTCTAGGTTCCTCTTAAAGGAAAGATCATCACTTCTTGAAGACGTGCAAGCTCAAGTCCATGAGTTGTCATGCTTCGTCATCATCAAGACAATGAAGGTTCTTTTGTTGATAAGTTCTTCCGTTCTCCATAGATGTTGGGTTAAAGGCATTAGTGAAGGATGCCGAAAGTGTCAAGATGAAAGCATTAGTGAAAGGTGCTTATCGTTCATGTCAAGAGCATTAGTGAAGAATGCTATAGGTGTCAAGACGAAGGCATTAGTGAAAGGTGCCAAGCGTTGTGTCAAAGGCATTAGTGAAGGATGCCAAAGAATCAAATCAAGTAGCATTTGTGAAGAAATGCCTAGGTCGTTATAATCGATGAGGTGCATCGTTATACATATAAGTATTGTTTATTTACAAGGATGGTGATATCCTTGATGGTGTTGTAAGAAGGAGTAGATCTCCTTGAGATTAGGTGTTGTGTCGCGAAGGGTAGTAGTTCCTCCATAGTAATGAAACTAGGTACTTAGCCTAGTACCTAATAAAGGGTAAGCGACGTTGTGATAGGTTAGTTCTCCTAAGGTGTGAAAGAACTCGGTGGTTAGCCTAGCACCGTATAAAGGGTAGGCGACGTTGTGTTAGGTGTGGTTCGCCTTGGTGTGAAGGAACTCGGTATTTAGCTTTGTCCGGAAAAAGGTTAAACAACGTTGTGAAGGCTTCTCGCCATAAGGAGTTGGTGTAGTGTTTGAACTCTCGAGTAGGTGACTCGAGGTGGAGTAGGGCAAGGAAGGTGTCCTTGTGGCGAACCACTATAAATAAGTTGTGTCGTGGTGATGTGCTTACTCTTTATCTTTCATTACATGTTTATATATCTATCTATCAACGTCCAACATAAACAACTAAATAGATTGACATAAGTTGATCTAAATATTTAAAAGGAAGTTTTAAATTGGTAAAACTATTTAACCCCCCTTCTAGTTTTCCACAATTGGCATCAGAGCTTCGTTACCAAGTTTCTTAAAGTATGTTGTACTTTAAAAACTTGATACGATCCATGTATGTTTGAAAACTACAAAGAAGGATTGTTTTTGTCACATTTTAAAAATTCATTATGTTGCTTATTGTTGGACAATGATAGAATGTTCTAACATTTTTTATAAGCATTATCCATACTTGGATTTGGAGTCATCAAGATCATCAAAGAATTTCTCGAACATTTCGCAAAAGAATGTTTAAATATTCTTACAACATAAATTTGGAGATTCCAAGAAGATCACAAAAATATCTAAATACTTCTTTTATTAAAAAGAATATTTGGCAAATGTATGATCTATAATTACTTACATTTATTGTTATTATCAAAATGTTAGCTGCATGACTTAGTAGAAAATGTTCTTTTAGCTTTTTATATTATTGTGCCTATCTTATTAGTTTTCTCCGACTTAGTTAAAACTACATCACCAACTCACAATAATGATATCTTAAGTTATATGATAACATCAATCATTATTCATCACAAAGGATTTATTGACATTTCATGTATACCAATAAATATCCATGTGAAACTTCTTATGTTATAATAAAATGGGATTTTATTATAATGTTTGAAAAGCTTCCCAAGAATTATGACTAGTTCTTAAAAAGGGAACCTTGTCTAATAGGAATAGCATTAAATCATCAAAACCTCAAACCACAAGTTTTAGAACCTTAACACCAAAACATTAGGCGTTTTAGCTTTGTACCAAAACTCGGTGGTTAGCCTAGCACCGTATAAAGGGTAGGCGACGTTGTGTTAGGTGTGGTTCGCCTTGGTGTGAAGGAACTCGGTATTTAGCTTTGTACCGGAAAAAGGTTAAGCAACATTGTGAAGGTTTCTCCGCCATAAGGAGTTGGTGTAGTGTTTACGAACTCTCGAGTAGGTGACTCGAGGAGTGGAGTAGGGCAAGGAAGGTGTCCTTGTAGCCGAACCACTATAAATAACTTGTGTCGTGGTGATGTGCTTCTTACTCTTTATCTTTCATTACACGTTTATATATCTATCTATCAACGTCCAACATAAACAATCAAATAGATTGACATAAGTCGATCTAAATATTTAAAAAGAAGTTTTAAATTGGTAAAACTATTCAACCCCCCTTTTAGTTTTCCACAATTGGCATCAGAGCTTCGTTACCAAGTTTCTTAGAGTATGTTATACTTTAAAAACTTGATATGATCCATGTATGTTTGAAAACTACAAAGAAGGATTATTTTTGTCATATTTTAAAAATCAGTATATTGTTTATTGTTGGACAATGATAGAATGCTCTAATATTTTTTTTCTCTCTTAAAGCATTATCCATAATTGGATTTGGAGTTACCAAGAAAATCATAAAGAATTTATCTAAATATTTATTTTCGCAAAAGAATGTTTAAGTATTCTTACAACATAAATCACGGATTACAAGAAGATCACAAAACATCTAAATACTTCTTTTCTTTAAAAATATTTGGCAAAGGTATGATCTTTAATTACATACCTTATTATTATTATTAAAATCTTAGTTGCATGATTTATTAGTAATTGTTCTAGTAGTTATTTATATTATAGTCTTCATCAAATTAGTTTTCTCCGACTTATTTGTATAGACTTCATTATCAACTTGTAATAACGATATCTTGGTTATTCGATAACCTCAATCATTATTCATCACAAAAGATTTATTGACACTGCATCTATGTCAATAAATATCCATGTGAAACTTCTTATATTATGATAAAATGGGATTTTATTATAATGTTTGAAAAGCTTCCCAAGAATTATGACTAATTCTTAAAAAGGGAACCTCGTCTAAAAAGAATAGTATTAAATCGTCAAAACCTCTAACCACAAATTTTAGAACCTTAACACCAAAACACTAGGCGTATTAGAATTCCCAAACCAAAGTTATCAAGGAATCTTTGAGCTGATTTTTGCTGTCATGCCGGATCCCTAAGTTTATACTAGCCGGATCCCATATGAGAGGGATCCGGGATCCGTCTGTGATGGAAGGCAAGATAAACTAAAAATGATCACTTGTGGATGTTCCACAATCATACTCGCTCCAAAGACTCACGAACAAAAACTCAGTCTTGTTCATAGGAGCAAATTGATCATTCTTCTCAAGCTTAACAATCACTTGTGTAAGTATAATCTTCACTACATTGTTAATTTAATTACTTGATTCTTAGAATTACAATTCCTTCATCTTTAAGAGTTGGGTTCAAATGGGTTTATCATAATTTGTCACCACATTGTTTTCTAAGATAATCTAAATCAAAGAATTAACATTGTTAATACAAATTAAACACATTTCTTGAACTCAACAAAGATGATGAGAGCAAAATTATGATCAAACCCTCTAGGTTACTATTCACCATTAACACCACATTGTGGTTGTGTTTTTTAGGAACATCATGCCAAGCAACAAGCAACAAGATTACCAAGACACCACTCACTACATTCCCATGTACCATAGGAAAAATGGATTAAGTTCGGACGATAGGAAAGCCTTTAAGTTGCTTGAAAGGAGACTCTTTCATGAAGGTAGAGTTGTTGATCCATCATTCCTTGCAAATACTAACATGAGGGAAGTATTTGGAACTATTGGGTTTGATTGTTTATTGGATATAAACGAGCAAATTTTCCCGGTCTTTGTGCTTGAGTTCTACAAGACTATGGGTATAATTAGAAATGATGATAGGTCCATTTCAATTGAATTCACTATAAATGGACACGATGTTAATACAAATAAGCCGTTAAAATGTTTATTTATATTTTACGATCTTCTAATATTTTGTCGATAACAAACGTAAAATCATTTAACGAAACAAATAAAATACGTAAATAGTTTGAGTTAATAGTTTCTAACACACTTACGTTTCACATAAAATACTAAAACAAGTATAAGTGTTTTTATAATTTAAATACATATGTACAACAACTAGTGTTTACATATTGGGTTAGCATATACTTAAAATAAGTATACTAAAATGGGTAAAAACAAGTATATACTAAATGGATAAAAACTAGCAAATGGTATTGACCCATAACCCATGGTTTTATATATACCACTTAACCAAGTTCATTGTATCTAGAAAAGAAAACCATGGATCAACCCATAACCCATGGCCCATGGCCCATAACCAAAAATACCCATGGGTAAAGAGGAGCGTTCCACGGATCCCTTGCTTTGTGCTAGCCGGATCCCAAGTAGAAGGGATCCGTGGGATTCGGGGAAACAGTAGAGAATTTTCTCTATAAATAGAGAGCCATTTCTTACTTTCTACTCATCACTTTACACATACTTTCCCCAAGTATTCTAACCTCTAACCTCGGATCCAAGTGATCTATGTAGTTTGTCTTTTGTTTTGTGTGATCTTCTAGGTTCCTCTTAAGGAAAGATCACCACTTCTTGAAGACGTGCAAGCTCAAGTCCATGAGTTGTCATGCTTCGTCATCATCAAGACAATGAAGGTTCTTTTGTTGATAAGTTCTTCCTTTCTCCATAGATGTTGGGTTAAAGGCATTAGTGAAGGATGTCGAAAGTGTCAAGATGAAAGCATTAGTGAAAGGTGCTTATCGTTCATGTCAAGAGCATCAGTGAAGAATGCTATAGGTGTCAAGACGAAAGCATTAGTGAAGGGTGCCAAGCGTTGTGTCAAAGGCATTAGTGAAGGATGCCAAAGAATCAAATCAAGTAGCATTTGTGAAGAAATGCCTAGGTCGTATAATCGATGAGGTGCATCGTTATACATATAAGTATTTGTTTATTTACAAGGATGGTGATATCCTTGATGGTGTTGTAAGAAGGAGTAGATCTCCTTGAGATTAGGTGTTGTGTCGTGAAGGGTAGTAGTTCCTCCATAGTAATGAAACTAGGTACTTAGCCTAGTACCTAATAAAGGGTAGGCGACGTTGTGATAGGGTTAGTTCTCCTAATGTGTGAAAGAACTCGGTGGTTAGCCTAGCACCGTATAAAGGGTTGGCGACGTTGTGTTAGGTGTGGTTAGCCATGGTGTGAAGGAACTCGGTATTTAGCTTTGTACCGGAAAAAGGTTAAACAACGTTGTGAAGGCTTCTCCCATAAGGAGTTGGTGTAGTGTTCTGAACTCTCGAGTAGGTGACTCGAGGTGGAGTAGGCAAGGAAGGTGTCCTTGTGGCGAACCACTATAAATAAGTTGTGTCGTGGTGATGTGCTTCTTACTCTTTATCTTTCATTACCGTTTATATATCTATCTATCAACGTCCAACATAAACAACTAAATAGATTGACATAAGTTGATCTAAATATTTAAAAGGAAGTTTTAAATTGGTAAAACTATTCAACCCCCTTCTAGTTTTCCACAATTGGCATCGAGCTTAGTTACCAAGTTTCTTAAAGTATGTTGTACTTTAAAACTTGATACGATCCATGTATGTTTGAAAACTACAAAGAATGATTGTTTTGTCACATTTAAAATTCATTATGTTGCTTATTGTTGGACAATGATAGAATGTTCTAACATTTTTTAAGCATTATCCATACTTGGATTTGGAGTCATCAAGAAGATCATAAAGAATTTCTCAAACATTTCATAAAAGAATGTTTAAATATTCTTACAACATAAATCTGGAGATTCCAAGAAGATCACAAAAATATCTAAATACTTCTTTTATTAAAAAGAATATTTGGCAAATGTATGATCTATAATTACTTACATTTATTGTTATTATCAAAATGTTAGTTGCATGACTTAGTAGAAAATGTTCTTTTAGCTTTTTATATTATTGTCCCTATCTTATTAGTTTTCTCCGACTTAGTTAAAACTACATCACCAACTCACAATAATGATATCTTAAGTTATATGATAACATCAATCATTATTCATCACAAATGATTTATTGACATTTCATGTATATCAATAAATATCCATGTGAAACTTCTTATGTTATAATAAAATGGGATTTTATTATAATGTTTGAAAAGCTTCCCAAGAATTATGACTAGTTCTTAAAAAGGGAACCTTGTCTAATAGGAATAGCATTAAATCATCAAAACCTCAAACCACAAGTTTTAGAACCTTAACACCAAAACATTAGGCATTTTAGAACTCCCAAACCATAGTTATCAAGGAATGTTTGGTGACTTTTTTTGTTATGCCGGATCCTCGAGTTATACTAGCGGATCCCAAATGAGAGGATCCGCGGATCCGTGCAAGAAGATAGTATAAGCTTAAAATGATCATTGTGGAAGTTCCACAATCATTCTCACCTCAAAGACTCACGAACAAGAACTCGTGCTTCGTTCATAGGAGCAAATTGATCATTCTTCTCAAGCTTAACAATCACTTGTGTAAGTATAATCTTCACTACATTGTTAATTTAATTCCTTGATTCTTAGAATTACAATATCTTCATCTTTAAGAGTTGGGTTCAAATGGGTTTATCATAATTTGTCACCACATTGTTTTCTAAGATAATCTAAATCAAAGAATTAACATTGTTAATACAAATTAAACACATTTAGTGAACTCAACAAAGATGATGAGAGCAAAATTGTGATTAAACCCTTTAGGTTACTATTCACCATTAACACCACTTTGTGGTTGTATTATCTAGGAAAAATCATGCCAAGCAACAAACAACAAGATTACCAAGACACTGGCTCACTACATACCCATGTACCATAGGAAAGATGGTTTAAGTCCGGGCGATAGGAAAGCGTTTAAGTTTCTTGAAAGAAGACTTTTCATGAAGGTAGAGTTGTTGATCCATCATTCCTTTCAAATACCGACATACGGAAATATTTGAAACTATTGGGTTTGATTGTTTGTTGGATATAAACGAGCAAATTTTCCCGGTCTTTGTGCTTGAGTTCTACAAGACTATGGGTATAATTAGAAATGATGATGGGTCAATCTCAATTGAATTCACCATAAATGGACATGAGTACACTCTTTCACTTGAGGAGTTTGGAAGAATAATAGGGTTCCATCCGATGGTGTTTGCATGTATTCTAATGAATGGTCGTTGCAGGGAGCTACACTCTATGGTTGATCATCATGACATTTATCACACAATAATCCGGAAGCAACCACGTAGGGGACACCGTGTTTATGCCAAGAGCATCCCTTCAAGGGTGACTAGAAAGTCAAGAGTGATTTATAGGGATCCTTTTCAAATGGAGCTTTCGAGAGATGTTTGCATTATATAGAAAATGGGAAGATGTGATAAGGGAGAATGTGGTGTGTCTAGTAGGAAACAAGGATCACCCCAACGCATGTATAAGCTTCATGATCTATTGTCTTGTGACCGAGACTCGCTTCAACATTGCCTACTACATGATCAAGAGAATGGCAAGTGTAAGAAGCATGGACAAGATGGTGCTTCCATATGCAATGCTTCTAACCCGTCTCGCTAAATTCATCTTTGCATTAGACCCTTCCCACAATCCTTGGATCATAGCTTTTGCAATAAGGTTATGGTACCATTAACCGAGGTAGAACAACAAGGTTTATGGTAGAAGGCAAGAGGCCACACCCACCCATGGATTCCTCGGACGAAAGGGAAAGGCAAAGAAGGTGAAGGTGAAGGGTAGTAGCAACCCACTCGAAAATATCAATCTTGACCCCTTGGACTACATTAACCAATTACCAAACATCCCCAATGAATCACCCGAATGGCAACAAACCAAGGAAATCTTCAAATGCTTCGCCAATTTCTTGAGGAAGAAGAAGTGAAGATGGTTTGATAAAAAGAGGAGGACGGGTGAAGAAGTGAAGGAGAGAAAAGAAAGGTAAAGTCTTAGGACTCAAGTGCGTGATGAACAATTTCAAACAATGGTTTGTAACACTTTAAATTATTCTTGTAGAATGTAGGTATGGCCATATATTGGCACTAAACAACTCTAACTTAAGTATTTGAAAAATGAGATTTTACGACCCCTTGAGTGGTCGTCGTAACTCATTCTAGGAAATTTAGCTCTTCCTACCTTGCCATACATTATAGTAGTTGTATTCTTGCATTTAGTCCCCATAGAAACAACTAGGAGAAGCATTTACTAAGTGCAAAATTGCACATTTCTTGAAAGCCTTCGATGTGCGAGGCGGATCCCAACATTTGTACTAGGCGGATCCTCCCGAAGGAAACCGTAGGATCCGTGGTATCGATATACAATCTGATTTAGGTACATCAAAATAGTCTACTAGATCACCTCAAACAAGTCAAACATAAGATACTAGAGCCAACTAAGTCTTCCTCAAATAATTGAATACCTCACCCTCATCCATGACTTATCTAGGATATATTTTGAAATATTTTGATTTATCAACTAGTCAAACTCACCATAATTCCGCTCCAACACTCACACATTATCTATCACGTTTGATAGCACTTAGTTAGGTATATCTTTTAATTTTAGCAAATTGATCTCAATCATCTTTGACTCAAAATTAGGCTCAAAAATTAGTTTTTCATTTCTCTTTATTTTTAAAGATTTTAGTAAATTCCTCTTAGGACATCATCTGACCTCTAGGACTTGTTATCACCATTTCTCCACATCAAATTAAATGGAATCCTTGTCAAACATATAGTTAGACTACCCAAGGTCAATTTTCTTGGCCAAAACCATCATTAAGCACCATTACTTGTTATGGTTGAGGATTTGAGATATCCAACTGAAAGAATTCAAAATTAAGTCAAAACCTCGAAATCCATTGATAATAAACTTTACAAAAGCATAATCATTTCACCTAAAACCTATCGATAGCGGATCCACGGTCTTTAACGAGCGGATCTCTGAGAGGATCCGCGGGATTCGTGAGTGCAGAGAGCCTCAATCGACTTCCATATTGATTCAAGTCACCTTTGGTTCTCTAGCCACTTTTAGCATTCATTTATTATCCTCCTAGAGTGATCAAAACCTTAGAGCATGCCTAGTCTTCTAAGTGGTGATAACGCCTAAAATGAACATGTTTTTAGTAGCGTTATTGTTAGTTTTGTGCATGATAATCGGCCATATTTACTCATAACTATTGCAAAAGTGCAAAGATGCGTGTGTATGTATATGTAGCCGGTATCGCGAATAGTGAAGAAATGAAGTTTTATGCACATTTGGAAGATTCTCGAAGAAGGAAGTCGAGCTAGGAAGCTTTTGGATTCAATGATTGGGAAGCTCAATGATTTATAAGTATCTACAACAAGGAAAGATCAAGTTTTACCTTGGAAATCATCACGAGCAAAGAATGAAGCGAATAAGCGAAAAGTCAACAAAAGTCAAAAGCAGCACAAACCGGTACCGATCGGTCACAACCGTAACGGATCCGGTGGGCGTTAAATCAAAATACAACCGATCCGGTTGTATACGAAACCGATCCGGTTTCTGCTATGATTACACAAAGTTGCATTTATTGTTGCCTTAACTCCCATAATCATTGGAGTCCGATCATTTCTTGATATTTACTTGTTGGGGCGTTTTTGGTCGATTGAGCAAGCACATTTGGCTATATAATGAAGCTAGTCCTAGATTACTAGGGTGACACAACCAAAATTGTATTAGTTTACACCTAAACTAATACCAACCATATTATTCAGCCCAAAGCTTAGTTCTTCTTGAAAAACATCCGAAGCAAGGAGGAACAATTCTCATCCATAGTTTTGGTAGTTTGGAGTTTTACGGTGAATCTAGGTGATTGGGCGTGGTTGCTACAATCCACGAATTCTAATTCTTGTAATCACAAAAGTTTAGGTATTCTATGAACTTTGTTATGGAATTCTATTCTCTTGAATTGTTGGAATTACTTTGTTATGACTTGTGTTTAGTTATTATTATTATCATGGAGTAGTTTTGTGATATACTTGTGTGTGGGATGTAGTTAATCATATTAGTGTTCTCAAAATGTGATGCATGTATATATGATCTTGTTTAAATGAGTTTGTTGGAAAATACTAGTCTTGGTTTGATTTGTCAATAAAACATGTTTTAAGAAAAAGGACCGGAAGGATTTCTCTTGTGTTTTATTCCAAAAGTGAAGTGACAAACTAGTATGGGGATATGGTGATTGACAACCACCATGTTTGCTTATTAAAACAAGACTAGGAACATTTTCATCACGAAGGTTCGAAGATTCGTAAGAACAAATTTAATAAGAACATGTTGCAAACAAATGGAATTTCTATAGGATAATCATTGGGATAAGGACCGAAAGGATTACCTAAATGTTTTTGTTCTTAGAATGATTTTTACAAACACATACCATGGTTGGGGAATCATTTGCTTATGATTTGTGCATCATATTAAGAGTATACACTAAACCTTCATGAATACTATTTATGATTGATTATAGACTACACACAAGTATATATATTTCTTATTGAATTTCACTAGAACATAATTATTTGAGGAAGCCTTGACAAGCTTTCTTGTTGGAATCTTTTCAAACAAATCAATTTCAAACACAAAATCCCTTGGGACGATCTCGACTTACCAAACTTTGCTATTACGGACGAGTATACTTGCTCGTATGTGTTAATAGGTTAGACGGTTAAATCGTGTTTATAAATTTTTAAAACTTGCACCAACGTAGCACTATGACTAAGAAGTTCTTGCAAGCATTATCATCACTATGACTAAGGCTCTTAGCAACAACTCTTCAACCATAGGATCATCCAAAAGAAAATGTCAAATGATCCATGAAATCTCATCCACCGAAACATCTCCCATTAGAGATAATGATGATAGAATTTCACCTCATCAAACTCATCTAAAAGCTAAGAGAACCGCAAGGATTAGCATCAAACCTTCGGACTAGAAAAGGATCATCTAGTTCAAAACCAAACATGGCTAGTTCTAGCAAGCCATCAAAACCATCATTCATTGAGCATGGTCTACATTAAATCGAATGAGCCTCTCCTCAACCAAAAATCTATTCATTATTTCACTCACCACAAAGAAACTCCCATTCACCAACCTTTTTGTTAAATAGGGAACCACCTACAACACCAACTAGCCCATCATGGGAGACAAGGAACAACCTTGATCATATGGAAGAAGTTCCATTACCACCCTCATTTTAGAACCACTTCCTACCTCTCAAAATGAAGACCATAAACACACATTGAGCATCCTCAAAATATCCATTTCCTCGGGTTCAAACCAAGACAATAATTGTCCAAATTGTCTAAACACTCAAGGACTTGTTCAAGAAGTACGAAATGAGATACATTTCATGTTTAATCATCTTCTTGCAAAGTTGGATCAAATCAACAAGTCCACTCATCCCTAGACTCATGCACATTTTAGCATTTTAAGTCTAGTAACTAGTTAGTATTTAGTGGTACTTGTATGTCCTAGTTCATTCTCTTAGTTTTAGAGATTTGTTTGGTTATCTCTTGTTTTATTGAATGAACATTTATATGCTTTGATTATTTTGTGCGTTGTGCTCTTTATTGCACATATATTGTCTCCACACTAGCATTGTTTGACACATTGCTGAAGAAACTATCACCAGATAGCCGGATCCCTCCAAAACGCCTAGACGGATCCCTCCAATAAGGGAACCGTGGGATCCGTGGATCAGAAGCACAAATTTCTACTAACTTGAGTTTTATTTGCAGGAAATTATGCACTATACTCTTGTTTTCTAACCTTTACTTTGTAGATTTTCGAAATAACACATGAAGATTTTGACACCATAAAGCTAGGGGAGCTTTGTGTCAAACAACATTGCAAAATCATTTGCAACTTAATCCGATTTTGGATTACACTTCATGACACCCCATTGCAACATTGCAATCTTCAAGGGGGAGCACGTTTTCGTCACTTAGACGAACAATTTGCAAACATAATTGCAAACACTATTAGTTTAGTTTACGTCATGTCCTTGACGCCTTTTCAAAAGGATGGACTCGTCAAGGGGAGTTAAGGCGAGTACCATTCCGTCACTTGCTCTCTTTACATTTTACATACCTTCTCTTATAAAATTGTGTTAGTTTCTTTTAACACTTTTGTTTCGACAAAAGGGGAGAAGAAAGTAAAACTACAAATTCAAACTTCGAGAATTTGTGCTTTTCCTTAAAATAATTTTATGTTTTGTCATCAACAAATAGGGGAGATTTTTAATACAAATAAGCCGTTAAAACGTTTATTTATATTTTACGATCTTCTAATGTTTTGTCGATAACAAGCGAAACGTAAATAGTTTGAGTTAATAGTTTCCTAACACACTTACGTTTTCACATAAAACACTAAAACAAGTATAAGTGTTTTATGATTTAAATACATATGTACAACAACTAGTGTTTACATATTGGGTTAGTATATACTTAAACTAAGTATACTAAAATGGGTAAAACAAGTATATAATAAATGGGTAAAACTAGCAAATGGTATTGACCCATAACCCATGGTTTTATATATACCACTTAACCAAGTTCATTGTATCTAGAAAAGAAAACCATGGATCAACCCATAACCCATGACCCATGACCCATAACCAAAAATACCCATGGGTAAAGAGGAGCGTTCCACGGATCCCCGGCTTTGTGCTAGCGGATCCCAGTGGAAGGGATCCATGGGATCCGGAAACAGAGAGAATTTTCTCTATAAATAGAGAGCCATTTCTTCCTTTCTACTCATCACTTTACACACATACTTTCCCAAGTATTCTAACCTCTAACCTTAGATCCAAGTAATCTATGTAGTTTGTCTTTTGTTTTGTGTGATCTTCTAGGTTCCTCTTAAAGGAAAGATCACCACTTCTTGAAGACGTGCAAGCTCGGTCCATGAGTTGTCATGCTTCGTCATCATCAAGACAATGAAGGTTCTCTTGTTGATAAGTTCTTCCTTTCTCCATAGATGTTGGGTTAAAGGCATTAGTGAAGGATGCCGAAAGTGTCAAGGCAAGCATTAGTGAAAGGTGCTTATCGTTCGTGTCAAGAGCATTAGTGAAGAATGCTATAGGTGTCAAGACGAAGGCATTAGTGAAGGGTGCCAAGCGTTGTGTCAAATGCATTAGTGAAAGATGCCAAAGAATCAAATCAAGTAGCATTTGTGAAGAAATGCCTAGGTCGTATAATCGATGAGGTGCATCGTTATACATATAAGTATTTGTTTATTTACAAGGATGGTGATATCCTTGATGGTGTTGTAACAAGGAGCAGATCTCCTTGAGATTAAGTGTTGTGTCGTGAAGGGTAGTAGTTCCTCCATAGTAATGGAACTAGGTACTTAGCCTAGTACCTAATAAAGGGTAGGCGACGTTGTGATAGGATTAGTTCTCCTAAGGTGTGAAAGAACTCGGTGGTTAGCCTAGCACCGTATAAAGGGTAGGCGACGTTGTGTTAGGTGTGGTTCGCCTTGGTGTGAAGGAACTCGGTATTTAGCTTTGTCTGGGAAAAAGGTTAAGCGACGTTGTGAAGGCTTCTCCGCCATAAGGAGTTGGTGTAGTGTTTACGAACTCTCGAGTAGGTGACTCGAGGGTGGAGTAGGGCAAGGAAGGTGTCCTTGTGGCGAACCACTATAAATAACTTGTGTCGTGGTGATGTGCTTCTTACTCTTTATCTTTCATTACACGTTTATATATCTATCTATCAACGTCCAACATAAACAACCAAATAGATTGACATAAGTTGATCTAAATATTTAAAAGGAAGTTTTAAATTGGTAAAACTATTCAACCCCCCCTTCTAGTTTTCCACACACGAGTTCACCCTTTCACTTGAGGAGTTTGGAAGAATAGTAGGGGTGCCACATGATGGTGTTTGCATGTACTCTAATGAGTGGTCGTTGGAGGAATTACACTCTATGGTTGATCATCACGACATTTATCACACAATAATCCTGGAGGCAACCACGGTAAGAGACACCGTGTTTATGCCAAGAGCATCCCCTTCAGGGTGACTAGAAAGTCGAAGTGATCTATAGGGATCCTTTTCAAATGGAGCTTCGGAGATGTATGCATTATATAGAAAATGGGAAGTTGTGATAAGGGAGAATGTGGTGTGTCTAGTAGGAAACAAGGATCACCCCAACGCATGTCTAAGCTTCATGATCTATTGTCTTGTGACCGAGACCCGCTTCAACATTGCCTACTACATGATCAAGAGAATGGCAAGTGTGAGAAGCATGGATAAAATGGTGCTTCCATATGCAATGCTTCTAACCCGCTTGCCAAATTCATCTTTGCATTAGACCCTTCTCCACAATCACGGGATCATAGCTTTTGCAATAAGGTTATGGTACCATTAACCGAGGTAGAACAACAAGGTTTATGGTGGAAGGCAAGAGGCCACACCCACTCACGGATTCCTCGGACGAGAGGGTAAGGCAAGGAGAAGGTGAAGGAGTAGTAGCAACCCACTTGAAAATATCGATCTTGACCCCTTGGACTACATTAACCAATTGCCAAACATCCCTAATGAATCACCCGAATGGCAACAAACCAAGGGAATCTTCAAATGCTTCGCCAATTTCTTGAGGAAGATGAAGTGAAGATAGTTCGATAAAGAGTGGAGGACGGGTGAAGAAGTGAAGGAGGAGAAGAAAGGTAAGGTCTTAGAACTCAAATGTATGATGAACAATTTCAAACAATGGCTTGTAAACACTTTAAACTGTGTTCGTAGTATGTAGGTATTGTCATATCTTGGCACTAAACAATCCTAACTTAGGTATTTGGAAAATGAGATTTTATGACTCCTTTAGTGGTCGTCGTCACTCATTCTAGGAATTTTGGCTCTTCCTACTTTGATATACATTATATTAGTTGTGAACTTGCATTTAGTCCTCATAGAAACAACTAGGAAAAGCATTTACTATAAAGTGCAAAGTTGCACATTTCACAAGCTCTACGATCTGCGGTTGGCGGATCCCTTTTGAACTAGCCGGATCCCTCCCATAAGGGAACCGCGAGATCCGTGGCATCGATACACAATCTTGATTTGGCTACATCTAAATAGTCTACTTGATCACCTCAACCATGTCGAACATAAGATACTAGAGCCAACTAAGTCTTCCTCAAATAATTGAAAACCTCACCCTCATTCATGGCTTATCTAGGATATTTTTTTTAAATGTTTTTGATTTGTCAACTAGTCAAAACTCACCATAATTTCGCTCCAACACTCACACATCATCTATCACGTTTGATAGCAATTAGTTAGGTATATCTTTTAATTTTAGCAAATTAATCTCAATCACCTTTGACTCAAAATTAGGCTCAAAAAATAGTTTTTCATTTCTCTTTATTTTTAAAGTTTTTAGTAAATTCCTCTCAGGACATCATCTGACTTCTAGGACTTGTTATCACTATGTCTCCACATCAAATTAAATGGAATCCTTGTCAAACATATAGTTAGACTACCCAAGGTCAATTTTCTTGGCCAAACCATCATTAAGCACCATTACTTGTTATGGTTGAGGATTTGAGATATCCAATGCTAAAGAATTCAAAATTAAGTCAAAACCTCGAAATCCATTGATAATAAACCTTAAAAAGCATAATCATTTACCTAAAACACGTCTAATAGCGGATCCTCGGTCTTTAACCAGGCGGATCCTCTCTAAGAGGGATCCGCAGGATCCGTGGTCAGAAAGCCTCAATCGACTTCCATATTCGATCCAAGTCACCTTTTGGTTCTCTAACCACTTTTAGCATTAATTTATTATCCTCCTAGAGTGATCAAAACCTTAAGAGCATGCCTAGTCTTCTAAGTGGCCAAGAATTTAATTTCTTAATTCAAATTATTCTTTATAAACCAAACAACCTTAGGATTAAGTCACCACTCACTCACATATCAAAATCAGCAACTAAGAAGTTCTTGCAAGCATTATCATCACTATGACTAAGGCTCTTAGCAACAACTCTTCAACCATAGGATCATCCAAAAGAAAAGGTCAAATGATCCATGAAATCTCATCCATCAAACATCTCCCATTAGAGATAATGATGTTAGAATTTCACCTCATCAAACTCATCCAAAAGCTAAGAGAACCGCAAGGATTAGCATCAAACCTTCGAGACTAGAAAAGGATCATCTAGTTCAAAACCAAACATGGCTAGTTCTAGCAAGCCATCAAAACCATCATTCATTGAGCATGGTTTACATTAGATGAATGAGCCTCTCCTCACCCAAACATCTATTCATTATTTCACTCACCACAAAGAAACTCCCATTCACCAACCTTTTCGTTAAATAGGAACCACCTACAACACCAACTAGCCCATCATGGGAGACAAGGAACAACCTTGATCATATGGAAGAAGTTCCATTACCACCCTCATTTTAGAACCACTTTCTACCTCTCAAAATGAAGACCATAAACACACATTGAGCCTCCTAAAATATCCATTTCCTCCGGCTCAAACCAAGACAATAATTGTCCAAATTGTCTAAACACTCAAGGACTTGTTCAAGAAGTACGAAATGAGATACATTTCATGTTTAATCATCTTCTTGCAAAGTTGGATCAAATCAACAAGTCCACTCATCCCTAGACTCATGCACATTTTAGCATTTTAAGTCTAGTAACTAGTTAGTATTTAGTGGTACTTGTATGTCCTAGTTAATTCTCTTAATTTTAGAGATTTGTTTGGTTATCTCTTGTTTTATTGAATGAACATTTATATGCTTTACTTATTTTGTGCGTTGTGCTCTTTATTGCACATATATTGTATCCACACTAGCATTGTTTGACACATCTTCACTCTTTGAAGAAAATGTCACCGAGATAGCGCATCCTCCAAAATCCTAGACGGATCCCTCCAATAAGGGAACCGTGGGATCCGTGGTATGAAGCACATATTTCTACTAACTTGAGTTTTATTTGCAGAAATTATGCACTATACTCTTGTTTTCTAACCTTTACTTTGTAGATTTTCAAAATAACATATGAAGATTTTGACACCATAAAGCTAGGGGGAGCTTTGTGTCAAACGTAATTGCAAAAACATTTGCAACTTAATCCAATCTTGGATTATACTTCATGACACCCATTGCAACTTTGCAATCTTCAGGGAGCACGCTTTTCATCACTTAGACGAACCATTTGCAAACTTAATTGCAAACACAATTAGTTTATCTTCGTCATGTTCTTGGCGCCTTTGAAAGGGATGGACTCGTCAAGGGGAGTTAAGGCGAGTACCATTCCGCCACTTGCTCTCTTTACATTCTTACATACCTTTTCTTATAAAAATTGTGTTAGCTTCTTTTAACACTTTTGTTTCGACAAAAGGGAGAGAAGAAAGTAAAAACTACAAATTCAAACTTTTACAATTCTAGCTTTTCCTTAAAATAATTTTATGTTTTGTCATAAAAAAGGGAGATTGTTAATACAAATAAGCCATAAAAGCGTTTATTTATATTTCACGATCTTCTAATTTTTGTCGATAACAAGCGAAAATCATTTTAACGATACAAATAGAATCGTAAATAGTTTGAGTTAAGAGTTTCTAACACACTTACGTTTTCACAAAACACTAAAACAAGTATAAGTGATTTTATGATTTAAATACATATGTACAACAACTAGTTTTTACATATTGGGTTAGCATATACTTAAGCTAAGTATGCTAAAATGGTAAAAACAAGTATATACTAAATGGGTAAAACTAGCAAATGGTATTGACCCATAACCCATGGTTTTATATATACCACTTAACCAAGTTCATTGTATCTAGAAAGAAAACCATGGATCAACCCATAACCCATGACCCATGACCCATAACAAAAATACCCATGAGCAAAGAGGGCGTTCCACGGATCCCTGGCTTTGTGCTAGCGGATCCCAGTGGAAGGGATCCGTGGGATCCGGAGAACAAGAGAAATTTTCTCTATAAATAGAGAGCCATTTCTTCGTTTCTATTCATCACTTTACACATACTTTCCCAAGTATTCTAACCCTCTAACCTCGGATCCAAGTGATCTATGTAGTTTGTCTTTTATTTTGTGTGATCTTCTAGGTTCCTCTTTAAGAGAGATCACCACTTCTTGAAGACGTGCAAGCTTAAGTCCATGAGTTGCCATGCTTCATCATCATCAAGACAACTAAGGTTCTCTTGTTGATAGTTCTTCCTTTCTCCATAGATGTTGGGTTGAAGGCATTAGTGAAGAATGCCGAAAGTGTTAAGATGAAAGCATTAGTGAAAGATGTTCATCATCCGTGTCTAAGCATTATTGAAGAATGCTAAAGGTGTCAAAACGAAGGCATTAGTGAAGGGTGCCAAGCGTTGTGTCAAAGGCATTAGTGAAGGATGCCGAAGAATCAAATCAAGTAGGATTTGGGAAGAATGCCTAGGTCGTATAATCGATGAGGTGCATCGTTATACATATAAGTATTTGTTTATTTAC
The DNA here is from genome assembly GCA_022545495.1 of Chrysanthemum lavandulifolium. Classification (NCBI taxonomy): domain Eukaryota; kingdom Viridiplantae; phylum Streptophyta; class Magnoliopsida; order Asterales; family Asteraceae; genus Chrysanthemum; species Chrysanthemum lavandulifolium. The sequence goes on from CM040239.1 coordinate 94,613,874, forward strand.
AAGGATGGTGATATCCTTGATGGTGTTGTAACAAGGAGTAGATCTCCTTGAGATTAGGAGTTGTGTCGTGAAGGGTAGTAGTTCCTCCATAGTAATGGAACTAGGTGCTTAGCCTAGTACCTAATAAAGGGTAGGCGACGTTGTGATAGGATTAGTTCTCCTTGGTGTGAAAGAACTGGGTGGTTAGCCTAGCACTGTATAAAGGATAGGCGACGTTGTGTTAGGTGTGGTTCGCCTTGGTGTGAAGGAACTCGGTATTTAGCTTTGTCCGAAAAAGGTTAAGCAACGCCGTGAAGGCTTCTCCGCCATAAGGAGTTGGTGTAGTGCTTACGAACTCGAGTAGGTGACTCGGGGAGTGGAGTAGGCAAGGAAGGTGTCCTTGTAGCGAACCACTATAAATAACTTGTGTCGGTGATGTGCTTCTTACTCTTTATATTTCATTACACGTTTATATATCTATCTATCAACGTCCAACATAAACAATCAAATAGATTGACATAAGTCGATCTAAATATTTAAAGGAAGTTTTCAATTGGTAAAACTATTCAACCACCCCTTCTAGTTTTCCACAACCCCCTAACATAAAAACCGATTTGAAAGCACAAAATCCGTTGACCATTTTTGTTATCAGCAAGGTTGCAAAAATCGCGAATCGGTATTGAGGCGGTCGACACCCCTATAGCTTTTAATCGGTCTAGGCGGGATTAATCGGTGATTAATCGGATTGGTATTTTTGGCAAGTTTTGTGTATTTTCAGCGAGTTTTTGGTATTTCCAGAAAGATTTTCCTTAAAAAATCTTGTAATAGATAATAACAACGAATATAAGTGATTACATTTGTTCGTGGTTGCAAAATAGTGAATCGGTGATAAATTGTAATGGCATTTTGGCAAGCTTTGGGTATTCTGACGAGTTTTGGTATTCCTAAGATTTTCTTTAAAAACATCTTGTAATAGATATAAATAGTGACTATAAGTGATTAAAACTAATTTACTGATGATTTTAGGGTATTTCCAAAGAAGATTTGCAAGTTTTTGCAAGTTTGACCATCGTTAACCACCGTTGATCACGGTTGACCGATTTATTTGAATGATTTAAAAAATCGGCAAGGTCGATGGCCATGGCTCATAATCGGTGATTAATCGACTTTGTAGACCTTTTTGCAACACCGATTATCGGTTTACACTTTACAATAGGACCATTTTTATTTCTTGAAACGCCAAAATACGGTCTTGACAAAAACTAAAAAAAAAACATTTTGTGACATCAAAACTATCGACAATGCTTATTTGGAGCTTTTGTATACATCATTTAAGGTGACCAACACATTATCTTTTAAACTTTAACAACTAGCTAGCTTCACTTATTTTAAGGATGGTGGTTTATCTACTAAATTTGAAAGTCAAATGTAGACACATTGTTAGTACATAAAATAAGCGGGTAATATCATTAAAAGTATCATACTTGTTAAAAAGTAAATAGCGAAAAAAAAATTTGTGAGTATTAATGTTGATATTTTTGTTTTATGCGAGTAGTATGACAATTTTACCTTTACAAATTTCATAAATGATCCACAATAATTTGAAAATTGCATCCAACGTTCGTAGTAGGGTAAATTACATAAATGGTCTCGTCGTTTGGAGAAAATTGCATCTACCGTCACGACTTTTTTCGATCTTTTCCCAAATATTTTATTTTTTTCAAATTTTTTTGAAATTCTATTTCAATTTTTTATCGAATTTTTTTTTCAATTTTTTTCAAAGTTTCTGTCGAAAACTTCTTTTTCGAAATATTTATTTTAGAAATATTTTTTTTTCGTGACAAAAAAAAAACAAAGTTTTCCGATGAAAAATTAACTTGTGACAGAAAAAGTTTTCGAAAAAAATTTCTCTTGTGACGAAATTTTTTTCACTTGCGCCAAAAAAAAGTTCCAAAAAAATGTAGGAAAAAAGTTTTTTGAAAATAAAAACGGACGAAAACAAAAACATATAAAATAGGACGAAAAGAAGTAGCACTATATTGTTGTCGAAAAGTCGAAGTAGAGTACACATTATCAACGATGTGAAGTGGGCTTTCTCCTTTTGGTCAACAAACGGCTAGTGCGTGTAAACATGGAAATCTGTATGCTTGCCATTTACCACAAGTGCAAGTCCGCTCGAGATATTTAACGGCATGTACATTGCCACCGCACCCATTTATTTGTTGTTTTGTCACAACTCTATAGACACCTTCTCATTATCGGACTCTTGTAATCGATGACTTTGAGCATGAGTATCATTCTACTTAAATATCGCCATGGGTTGGTGGTAGAGTTGTCTTGCTATTTTGTGCCACATAACTATAGTTTTGGAATGTGTTTACAATTCTATTAAAAGTAAGGTTATCAACACCTTAATTGGTAGTAATGTAGCCCCATGCAACACGTTGTTAAAACTCTCGATGCATTTGTTGTTTGAAAATCCCATCAAATACAATCATCAAATGCTATACATCACTTGCTTTTATCAATTTGCTTTAGATAACGCCAAGCATTTGAATCAATCTTCTTCATATCAAGTCTCAGATTTAATGAACTTTCATACTAGACACATGCTACCCATTGCCCAACAAAGCCGTTTAAGAGCAATGTTTTTAAATGTCGAATTAAAATTACTTCATAGGTGTCGAAGACAAAAGCGATGATATCCCATTGGCTCCTTCCGACTCTATATTTATTATACCATTTATTATTCCTCGATGCATATCGAAACAACACATAAGCGTCTATCTTGCAACGTAATACCAGTAACATCCATGATTTTTAAATTAATTGTTCCAAAACCAACATCGCTTTGATTGGTCTCTTTATCGATAATGACATAAACAATCGGTAAAATATAATTATTTGCATCTTTTGTCATAGTAATAAACATCTTACTTTTGTATCCTCCTCGTAAATGTGTACCATCCACACAAATAACGAGCCTACATTGGTTGAATGCATCAACTGACGGTCCAAATGCCCAAAACGTATTTAAACGTCATAATATTTGTTGGGTTGTTCGATGATGAAGCCATTTAACAATGGTGTTTGGACTTGAAGCCTCGATGCATAAATGTAACTAGGTAACTCTGCAAAATTACTCTCCCAGTCTCCATAGAGAATCTTCATTGCTTTTTTCTTCCCATACCAAGCTTTTTTGTAAGAAACATCAGCATTCAAGTAATTTTTTATATCAACTTGAATGCTTTTCAAAAAGTATGAAAGATCACCCTCAAGTGTATGAAGAATGTGGGAGGCAATGATTGCAGAGGTTAAATTGGTTTTATAATTGCTAGAATATGCTCCTTTGCAATTATGTGTAATAACCCAACGTGTTATCTCCCACATCTTGTGAGTTTTCTTCTTAAGAGCGTGCCTTACCAATTACATTGTGGTTCATCTTGAGCATTATTAGAAGCTTGACCTTCTACTTTATAAGTTTTGCATTTTGTGAACCATGTATTACCTATGCTTTCAAAGAACCTTAAATTCACCATTATTAGCCATTGAACAAAGTGCTATAGCCTTCTTGAGTTGCACCTTGCTTTTAAATCTCATCCCAAGTCGAATTTCTCTTTCGATTCATTCCAAAGATCAATGTGAATATTGTCATCTAGATATGGTATGTCTTCATCATCGCTATCTTTAATATCATTAAAACCTTCATTACACCTTCACTATATGGCTCGGTTGGGTTCACTTTCATCATTAGAAACTTCCGCAACATCACTAAAAGAGTCATTATCATCCTTACTTAACTCGGAGTTGGATTGTTCACCAAACTTATCAACACACTCAAATCTATAATAATTAGGCAAACTAGGTGAAGATCACGGAAAAGGATGTTCGCTAAAACTACGTGTGGTGCTTACAAAACCTTTATCATATCATTTAACTGATTTTCATGTTTTGATGAATTTTCTCCATTGCAACTTGTATCTGACCCCAAAAACGGGACTCTATCTCGGCTAAAAATACATCGTCTCTAGCGTCGCATCTCTATATAGTAATGTAACCTTAGGCGTTCCATTAAGTTCATGGATATAGTTAGATATACAACTTAAATGTTACCTTCTCAACACTAACATGTGCATAAATCAAATCAAGAAATTATACAAATCAATTTTTTTTTGTCTAATAGCAATAGTAGTATTCAGTGTAGATTCATCACCCCGTTCTCATATGGAATATCACAACCCAAAATAAACTTACCACAAATGGACGATTCTAATGCCATATTAAATATTTAGATTGAATTCTGACAGCATTACATATAACAATTTGTTGAATTGATATGGGAGTAATAGTTAGGCTAGGCATAATAAGGACCTTCAACGACCTTCATTTTGCCTGCTAAATCAGCTTTCTGTCTATGACGACTTTTTGCCATACCAGTGACGACCTTTTTTTTCAAACATTTTTAACAACAAAATTAAATTTCATTAATAATTAAAGCATTATAGAATAATTCAAATAACATTAAAATATTACAATAATAACTAAGGGCAAGAGGGTCGATTCTTTGAATTATAGTATATGATGTCATTCTTTCGTTTCTTTTGTTTATAAAATTCATGTTTTAGAAGTTCTAATTCAAGTTTCTCCTTTTCAACTCCGTTGCTTCACGGCGCCGCTTGGATTTCAACTCATGTTTCTTCAAATCCGCTGCTTCGACGACATCGCTTCTTGGTTTTCCAACTCTTGTTCTTCAACGAAAATATTCGCCTACTTGCGACTTCTTCTTTCCCCATTTTACCGACTTTAAGTTGAAGAATTTGTCGACTACCACATCAGTAAACAAAGACTTGGATTGATCGAAGGCAGATGATTTCTTTTTATTTTTCTTAGCTTGGTCACGACCAATTGGTCGCACTTCTCGAGTCTCTTCTTTAGACTCATCCGCTTCTTCGTTCAAATTGAAACCACTCTCGGAGGTGGTTTCCGAAGTCTTGGATTTCTTTCGACTCTTTTTGGGCTTCAGAAAATGAGGCAACTCAACTTCCTTACAAGCCTGATGATCCTTCAAAATGTTCCGACAGTGTTCCAATGTAAAGGCATGTTGGTGCACCACTTGGTATTCTGCACACACTTTTTGATACACATTGAGGTCATTTCACCACTTTCGCTTTTTAACATTATTGAAAATGGCACAAAATGCACCAACTCTAGGCGAACCCTATTATTCCATTTGCTAAAGACCGAGTCGTGGGTTCTGCTTGAACCGGTTTCTTTTAAAGTAAATAATAACCTTATCCCAAAATCCCTTAGCCTTTATAACGTTTCAGTCTCGCTATTTTTCGACACATCACACCAAGCTCGCACAATGCTACATGTTCCTCGGTTGTCCATATCGTCGACTCGATCCTTATTCTTGCCATCATTCTTCTTGGCCTTTGCACTCGTTTGAAGGCTTCTTAGCTTTGACGGGTGACATCTCTTCGACGGGAGAGTCGACTTTAACTATAGTCGAATCGTGAAATGAACCGTGACCAAAACCTTTGACCCATAAAATAATCTTGAGTCGATAATAAGCTTGACCAACCGGTTCCCACATAAAAATCTGGATTATTGAATAATTGGTCATCAAAATCCATATCAAGATTAATGCGGTTAACCAGAGAATACGATTGATGTTTTGAGTGGGAAGACGTCCACGAATCCATAGTTGGGCGATACAACTCGGTTGGTGATTGTAAATAAGATTGTTGGTTGTTATGATAGGGTGGGTTGACTGGACAATTTTGATAAGAAAACATGTTTTATTTTTGGTGGTTTAGGTAGTTGTGAATGATATTCAAAAGTGGCGGTCGAAAATTAACGGTTGGTGATACACCGGTCAATCGAAAATTGATTCGGTGTTAAATGCGGAGCGGTTTCTTGCACTCGGGATCTTCGGGTTTTGATTGGGAGTTTTCTTAAACATGATGAAATGAGAGAAGTAGTTTAAATTGTGATTTGGGTGAGGTATTTGTAGTGTAAAATATAAAGTTTTAAAGTGTAAAATATAAAGTGTTGTGGCTTTTTTTTTCTTCTCATCTCAACAATTGGATTTGTCATATTTTTGAGTCATACGGTAAGAGATATCTTTAGGCAAAAAAATTTTAAGTGTAGATCATTTTCCATGTTTAGATCATAGCTTAAATATTGTAGTTTTATGACTTTTATCTTTGAAAAATAATTGTTGTGCCTAATAATCATGTTTATTTATGTATCTAATAATTTAATTGATTGATTTGAAAAAATAATTGATAAAAATTTGAAGAAAAAATTACATAATACAATTGTACAAATAATTTATGCATTAAACATGTATTTAATCATATATCTTAGGTCTAAATAGCTTTACAGTTTATCTTATACCATAGGTGGAAAATATTACTATTCACATAGTGAGAAAAGTTTATTTGCTTACTCTTATTTTGGTGTTTACCGAGACAAATCTCCATCATCTATCTAGTTTGATTTAACGCTGGATTAACCAAAGATTTAATAGACACACCTAAGTCCATGTTTTTTTTTGTCATTTTGTTTTTTATGCACATTTTTAGTCTTTTTTTTTTTAATTCACGCTTTTTCTTTGTTTTCATACGTTTCGCCTCTTTTATTTTCCACATTTTCGCCCGCTTTCATACGTTTCGTCCATTTGCATACGCTTTTTACGTTTCGTCCATTATTCATACGTTTCTTCTATTTTCATAAGTTTTCGTCTGTTTCCATACGTGTTTTACGCTTACATGCGTTTCATACATATTCGTCCGTTTCTTAAGTTTTCGTCCTTTTAAATGTTTTCGGCCGTTTTACACATATTCATACGTTTCAATATCACAAGTGATATTCTCGTGACATTCAAAATATCACAAGTGATATTCGTGACATTCGAATATCACTTATTATTCGAATATCACTTTGATATTTTGAATATCACAAGTGATTTTTTAAATATCACAAGTGATTTTCATCTAATGTTTTGTAAAATGAAAATCACAAGTGATATTCAGAATATCACAAAGTGATATTAATCACAAGTGATATTCTGAATATCACAAAGTAATATTCAAAAAAATCACAAGTGATATTCTGAACATCACAGAATATCACTTGTAATAGTCAGAAACATATGAATCTTAAGTTAATCTTAAAAAAAAAAAATATGTACTTAGGTTTATCTTTTAAATCTTAAGTTAATCTCCACTATTAAATAAAACTAAATGAATGATGAGAATTTATCTTCTGATAATCATAAATTTGTAAGTAAACAAAATAAAATGACTCTTCATATATAGGGAATGTAACTCCCTAAATGTGCAACTTTAAATAGTAGTGGATTGAAAGATCCTCCGTAATCTTTACATGTTTTTTTTAGAAAGGCCATATTTTTTACATGTACATGCATCAGCTTTTAATATTTAATCACCACTACACCATTAGCGTTTCTTAAATGTTTTCCAAAAGTCATATACAAACAAAAATACTTTACTAAGACCTAATAAAATAAAATTAATCAATTTAAAAGTAAAATCAACATTTCCCTAATGTACTAAGCACGTCTATATAAACACACATCTCCTTTGCTCTCCATCATATCTTGACAAATCTCATTAGCAAATCAAACCCTAAATTCCACCATGCAAGATTATAATCATGATGATGAAACAGTTTCTCTATGTGATCTTCCTAATTGTAGCTTCGATACCAGTTGCAGCACAACTGATTCTGAAGACTCGTCAAAAGGAGATGATAGCTTCCAGTTCTTTAACGAAGAATGGTTAAAAGCTAATAACAATTTGAACAATTTTCCAAACGAACACATGGTTTTTGGTCGAAAGTTAATTCTTCCTAAACAACCCATCTCAAGAAAAGCCCACGAATCCAAGAAACGTGATCATGCAAGCACCAAAGTTGAATTAAACTCGGTCGTTCTATTCGGGATAGAGAATTGGCCAAGTTTATGTCCATGAACAAAGGGAGAAATCATAGCGTGCATGAAACAAAGAAAGCGCTTCCTACGTCCGCATCAGTGAAATCAAGATGGTTTCATCATGGGTTTGGAATGGCTAGGGTTCCAACGGAGATGGACTTGAGTGCTATTAAAAGCAGGCAAAACCGACACCAGAAAAGTCGTTCGGTTGGCAGCGGAAAGGAGCAGAAGGGTGGTTTTCATGAAGCAAAAGGGCTTGGAAGGTTGATTAGAGAGTTGAGTTGTGATGGTCAAACACAAGCTAACTCCATGGTGAAAGCTTCACTTGTTTGCATTCCAAGGGTTTGATTGATATGATTTTAGTATCACGTTAATTAATTTTTTGTATAGATCAAAGTTTGTGAGTTATTGTATTAATTATGCTCTAAGATAGGCATTGGAGATAGTTTTAAATCCAAAATGCATGTACGTGTTACACAGCTTGAAGTTTATTATCAACAAATATTCTCCACAAAAACTATTGTAGTTTTCGAAACTTCATCAAATCTCTGACTATGTTGTTAAATTTTGTTCCAAGTAAATACTGTAGCTAAAATATATGATGAACGTCTGAAAGCCTGGAAGGAAGAATTAAAATAGAAGGACAAACATTAATAAATAAATCATTAATTAGATTGAATAGTAGTGGTCAGAAATGTTAACTTATGAATGGATTTGGTAAAATTCAACTGAAATACTAGTAACGAGCTAGTTTCCTTTTGAAAGCCAACGGTTTTGTTTTTAATATGCAATTTGGAAAGAACCAATAATTGAACCTTTAACTAACTAAGAGTTTGTTTCAATAACTGTAATATTTAAGCTTTCGTTGACAAATTGTCCTTGTGTATTTATTTGGTTCTAATGTACTCAAATTAGTATAAATTGACATAAGTAGCAACATGTCCAATGGATGTAAATTAGAGGTATTTTACCTTGATTTTGATAACACATCAATATGAAAAAGGCCAAATTTGCCATCGTTAATTCGAAATACTATACATAGTCGTTGTTCATAAACTGAAAATGTAACGCCGAATGCATTCTAGGAAACAAGTAATTATGAAAATTTTAGCAACTAACTCTAGATTATACTTAACTACCATTCATATACTTTTTCTTAGTAAAACCTTAAACGACCATGAATATTGCTGATAAACATCTTACATGATAGCGAAGCTACGCGTCATGTTAACAACCCCGGCCCGTCTTCGATGAATGATATGTGTTTCCTCATAATTCAGCATCGAGTTTGATTCGTACGCCCCCTACATCACAGCTCACATCACCCCCTAACGTCATATGTGTGATCATCTAGCTAGGTGACTTCAATATTCCAAGTCAACTTGCAGGGTTCATGGTATAGTTCCTTGTATACACTATCATGTTATTTATCAAGCTTCGTACAATATTATTGTATTTGTTTTGGATCTTACATTTAAACCATGACATAGCTTAAATTAAATTCAATCAAAGTAGTTTAGGTTTTTCATTTAGTTTAATAAGCTAGCGAGCTAGTTTAAATCAAATTCTATTAAAAGTAACTTTAAGTAGTAGTTTTAACCACGATCATGGACCAACCCATTTAATTTTTTATTCAAGACAAAATATTGACGTGCATGCCCACTAAGTTCGTTAAAAGTGATTTTTTTTTTATTTTAATTCCAATATTAATGGTGATAAAGATATGTAATAAAGGTGTCGAATAATATTGGTTACTTTGTAAAAGTGGAGATAATGTTTTTTTCTTGTTTAGTAAAAACGTGAAGATACAGGACACTTAACTTTGCTCAATAAAATTGCTCACTTTTAAATCGACTTTATTGTCAAATAATTGCAATATTATTAACTATATTGATCAGCTTTTACAACTTTATTTGCTTTTCATTTAATGAATAACTAATTTAACAAAGTGTTGGCCAAAATGCCAAACTATCCAAAGGATGTACTATTTTCCACGCTTCATGAACTTTCATAGATTAAAATAACAAATTTATTGCAATAACTAATGCATTAAAGTTAGATATATGCTAGATGGAACGAGTTATCCATACCTCCCATGGGAGGGTATCAAATGATTAGGTGCATTGGGGTTTATGCGGTGTGCGTCGCGAGTTATATGGTTTGGCCAAACTACATGATGTGACAACATAGGGAGGGTATGTATATCGCGTCCCATGCTAGATATTGCAATAACAACATATTTGTGCTTGTAAGTGTATCATTTCGATCAGATTTTACAAATTTAAAATGTTCACTTCACAAATCTTGGTGGTTCAATTTTCCTTTCTTTCGTCTCTTCTAGAAGTGGTTTAACTAGACCATAATTACCTTGATATAGATTGATTGATCGATACCTGTATCTAGAATCTATAAATGTTGAAGTATTCAATTTAGAAACCATTAGAAAATTTTGTCAAGTATATAAAAATAAATTTCTACAAGTGAAAACAAATGGTGGTGGAAGGAGACAAATGTGAGTTCAAACTATAATTTCTCGATGGTCATGTATGTCACATAAGCCTATTAACGTGTTGCCATCAAAACAATGTACGTGTTAAATTCACTATCTTTAATCTCAAGGGCCAACCCAACGGTAAGGTCTGTCAATCTCAAAATCAATTGGGGGAAATAACGATTGCATTGTCAAGCATTTTCTTAGATATTGCTATTCAGAATTCAAGAAATGATATATATCGTTCATTCAACTTTAAACAAGACAAAAATCTTATAAAAAAGTAACAGACAACCAAAACATTAGCAAGTACAATAAGATAATATAAGATTGTTAAGTTTCTCTGGAGAGAAAAAAGATGATTAGAACATTGAAATGGCATGTGTGCGACTTTAATTTGTCTTTGAAACTTTCATATATCTTAAAGACTTTTATGTTTTGTTATCATATATTGAGAGGGGCATAATGTAAACTATTCCTTAAAATTCAAATTTCACTCAAAATAGCTAACCGAAAATGAGAATCTTGCGAGAGCCATCACCCCTCCCTACCCCGTCACTATCCTCCGCCTCTGGTTTCAACATGTTTCAAGTTCAATCTTACAAGCATGTCCATCTTTGAATTTTTGAAAATTTTGAAAGCCATGGGTGAAATTACATAATAAGTCATTTCGAGAAAAAAATGTTATATATAATGTCTCTGTTTTATAAGATATAATGCAATTAGTTATCAACGTTCAAGATATTACCTATTTAAGATATTTTCTCATATAAATACTGTTTTTCTTCGTGAAAAATATGTGTACACATACATATAATTGTTAACAGGACAAATTTTAAAGCCTCTAAAATTTTTTAGGCCATGTGAGATCGGCCATCTTGCACACTGTTAAAATTTGGGGTAATAATCTGTGGCAAACATGTCACTCTATCAATTGCTAATGTCTTTCAAGCTATGTTCTTTGCAGGCATATTACAGGGGTTTAACATGGACAAAGCATAAGTGGTTTATAGTTCCAAGATTATCATTTCTGAAGCCTCTCTTGTTCTCGTCAAGTTCATTATTATAGCCGTTAGAGGTCTTAGTGTAACTTAATCCCTATTTAATTAGTCCTCTATTCTAGGGTTAGACACACTTGAAAGTGCGGTCTTTTGTATCACTCTCTTCTTCTATTAGATCATTTCACCGATCTTGTCTTGTCTTTACATTCATATGATTATTGTCTCATTGACATTAATCTAATCTTGTAACATTTGGATACTATTGATCTAAGTCGACTATTGCGACTTAGATCCGAATAAAGTTTCGTTGTTTATCTAGTGTTGCCTATACATTCGACATGGTATCGAGCTTGTGCTCATTGATTCTCTTTAGCAACAAAGGTGTGGTTTGGGGTTCTCTTGCATGTAATCACCGGTTATCTTATGTTTCATATTTGCCCTAGACTAAGTGAATCTAGGGTGAGTGTGATTTGTTCTTCATTGCATATTTCTCGTAAGTCTAAGTCTTACCTCTTCTTTAAACATACAATGACTTAAGTCTTGTGGGTGCAAACGGGTAGACTAACATCTTGATCTCGCCACCTTTGAGTGGTGCGAATACTCGCTGGGTTTATCCTAATCCACGTGCTTAGTGCTTGTTGTTTCTTATTATAAAGTCTTATCTTCTTGACTATTTATTCTTATTATCTACATACATTTGTTGTCCGATTATTCTTTGTCTATCTTCTTATATCCGCTCTATCTTATTGTTTGTATTATGGTGTTGGTGATGATAATATTGATCGTTCTTCCACCGAGAAAAGTCTTGTCTTTGGTGATGCTTTGTATTTGCATCCTAACAATACAAATGGCAATCCCATTATTACTATTAAACTCACCGGAACCGAAAATTACAAAATATGGAATATGGCCATGACTTTTGCTTTAAGGAACCATAATAAGTTAGGGTTTATTGATGGTACTTGCATAAGAGATGATTCGAACCCTAGTCTTGCTAATCAATGGGATACATGTAACTCGTTGTGGTTACTTGGATTCTTAATTCTCTTAGTCCCGAATCTATTTCTTTGGTGCTATATATGCTAAACCGCTTATGAAATGTGGAATGATCTTAAAGATACCTATGACAAAGTTGATGGTTCAAATTATTTTAATCTGCATAAGAATATAAACTCTCTTAGTCAAAGTGGGTCCTCTCTAGTGATTACTATAACAATCTTAATTCTTTATGGAAACAATTTGATTGTATGATTAGCTTGCCTCCGCACTTGTGAGGTCAAAAACATTTTGAAAAACACAATCAACTAATCAAGTTAATGCAATTTCTTATGGGTCTTGATGACTCCTATGTTCCCATCGAAGCAATATTTTAACCAGAGACCCTTTGCCTAATGTCAAAACTGCTTTCTCTGTTGTGTCGGAGAAAAATCTCACAGGAATGTTTCATCCGGGAATAGCTCGCTAAACCCAATGCTACGACTTTAATGCAAAACTTGATGGAGGAAAATTTTTGATAACAAAGAGGTTTTAACAACAAAGTTTCGGTTTTAACATCGTAATGACTCTAATAGCAGAGGACCAAATATGAACCTCAAATGTACTAATTGCAAAAGCACGGTCATCACCGTTGATAGGTGTTATGAAATTGTTGGATATCCTCTTGGATATGTTAAGAGAAATTTTAATGGTAAACCTTTCAAGAATAACAATGTTTCTCAATGAAACTAATCATGTCACCGATAATAGTGCTAGCAATTCTCCTATCTCTTTATCTAATGAACAGCTCTCAAGACTTATGAGTCTTCTCAATGACAACAATGTGTCATCTCGCTAATGCCAACTTAGCGGTAAAATTTTTCAGAACCTTCTTTAATGGCGGTGTCAAGTTTAATGTGAACTTCAACAAGTTTTTAACAACAACACTAAATCCTTAATCGGAAACATCGGTCTTGGTTGGATTGTTGATTCGGTGCAAATCAACACATGATTGTGTTCGAAAATTTTTTAATCAATGTTGTTAACATTTCAAATCTTGGCCTAATGTTGGACATCCCAATGGTACTCAGGCCCTAATTACTAAAATTGGTGATTTAAAGGTCAATAATGACCTAACTCTTTTGATGTTCTTGTTGTTCCCGAATACAATGTGGTTTATTATCTGCTCATAAGATTGCTAGAGACAACAAGATGTTTGTTGGATTTAATGAATCTAATTGCTATATACTGGATTTACATCAAAAAGGATTGTGGGATTGGTAAACAATACAATGGGTTATATATTTTGATATAGACTCTACATGTAAGATTACCTCTAATAATTGCATATCTGTTTGTCATGTCTCTAGAAATCTCGGCATCAAAGACTTGGTCATCCCTCCGACCAAGTCCTACACATACTTAGACCCACTCTTAAATTTGATAGTTCATCTGAAACCGATTATCTCTGTAATACTTGTAATAAAGCCAAACAAACCAGAACCATTTCCTCTAAGTGAACATAAATCCACTAAAATTGGTCAACTTGTCCACCTTGATGTTTGGGGACCATATAAAATACTAGCGAGATGGTTATAAATATTTTTAACTATAGTTGATGACTATTCTAGGCGGTGTGGGTTTATATGCTTAAGGGAAGGATGATGTTTATGTTTCCATTGTTAACTTTACTCATATGCTATCAAATCAATTTGAACACAATGTCAAAGTTTTTAGAAGTGATAATGGGATGAATTTGTCAATAATAAACTTCAACAATTCTATCATGAAAAGGAATTCTACATCAAACTTCCTGTGTTTATACACCTCAACAAAATGGCATTGCGAGAAAGGAAACATAGGCATCTCCTTAATGTTGCTAGATCCCTTATGTTTGTGGGAATTACCTCTAAATCTTTGGCCCGAATGTGTTCTAACTTGCATATGTCATAAACAGGTTGCCCTCTTCGCCTGTCCGCAAGTCCCCTTCTTCTGTGTATGGGCATGACCCTTCACTCTCTCTCCTTAGAGTCTTTGGTACTTATGCTATGCTACCATTCTCAACATTTCGACAAATTTGGTAGTATATCCGAAAAAGTGTTCTTATTGGTTACTCAAATGAGAAAAAGGCTATAAACTCTTGAGCCTAGAAACAAAAAATATTTTTATTCCGAGATGTCAAATTTCTAAACCGTGTTCCCATTCAAAATGAAAAATTATGTGTCAAAACCTTTTGTTGAAACTTATGTGCCTAAAGATTTAAACCACAAAATTTCTTTGACTCACAAACAAGTCCCAATAATGAAGGGAGAGTGACATCCTATGATGATAGCACAGTAGTAAGTCATCCCACCGGGATTGATGAACCGGTTGCAACATCTATAGATGATAATACACACCACGAGGGCAACATATCACATGAATCACATCCCGGTGATGCATCTTCCGATTCTGGCGATACATCTTCTGGATTCTCCGAACAAGAAAGAGGCTTGCCACCACTATCGCTAGGAGGTCAACTAGAGTTTCTAAGTTGCCCAAGAATCTAAATGACTTTATTGTTGAAGGAAAAGTCAAATATGGTGTTGAAAAAGTTGTTAATTACTCAAATCTTAACAAAGACAATTCATCGCTTTGCTTCTAGTCTTAATAAAAGTATTGAACCTACTTGTTATGAAGAAGCTATCCTTGATAGTAATTGGGTAGATGCTATGAATTCAAATTGAAGCCTTAAATGAAAACCATGCTTGGGATATAACCGATATACCTCCTAATAGAACTCCTATTGGCTACAAATGGATTTTAAAATCAAATATAAAGCTAATGGTGAAGTTGATAGATACAAGGCTAGATCGGTTGTTAAAGGTTACAACCAATGGGAAGGAATAGACTATGATGAAACTTTTCCCCTGTTGTAAAATGTATACCGTTAGATGTCTTATTGCCTTAGTCGTAAAAACAAATGGCCTCTTTTTCAACTTGATGTTAACAATGCTTTCTTGTATGGAGACCTTGATGAGGATATCTATATGACCATTCCAAAAGGGTTCAGTAATGAGAACAATAAAAATAAAGTTTGTAAACTTGTTAAGTCTCTATATGGTCTAAAACAAGCTCCCGGAAAATGGAATGAAAAACTTGTCGTTGTTTTAAAGGAAAACAACTTTGTCCAACTCATAATGATCATTCCTTGTTCACCAAAACAGAATGACAAGTTCATTGCTCTTCTTGTTTATGTGGATGATATAGTTCTTCTTGAAACCGTGTTGATGAGATAAACCTATTCAAAGAGTTTCTAAAATCAAAATTCCATATCAAAGACTTGGGAAATCTAAAATATTTTCTTGGCATTGAGGTTTTAAAACGGGAATGACATCTCTCTCCCCAAAGAAAATACTGCCTTGAACTCCTCAAAGAATTTGGTCTTCTTGGTGCAAACCCGGTCCACCCCTATGGAACCCAACTCGTGCTTCCATACATTCCCACCGATGATGACCCTTACTTGTCAACATCATCGGTTATCGAAGCTTCTTGGGAAACTTATCTACCTCACCCATACAAGACCGACATTTCATACTCGCTCATTGTCCGCACAATATATGCATTCTCCTTGAAATCTCATCCGGAATGTGCCTCAATGTTCGAGGTATCTAAAAGGAGCTCGTGAAAAGGTCTAAGGTACAATTTCAAGAACTCGAAAATCATCTTGAATGATATAGTGATGTTGATTGGGCCAAATGTAAGAAAACCAGAAATCATTACGTGTTATTGTGTTTTCTTTAATGATTGTTTAATCTCATGGAAAAGTAAAAGCAAAACACTCTTTCAAAATCTTCCACGAAGCGAGTATAGATCTATGTTCTTTCACGCTTGTGAAATCATTTGATTCGAGAAAATCCTAAAAGATCTAAAAGTTGATATCAACCTTCCCGTTAATCTTTTTGTGATAACAAATCGCTTTACAACTTCTTGTCAATCAATCTGTTTTCCATGAAAGATCAAAACATTTTGAAATTGATGTTCACTTCATCGGGGAAAAATTGCTAGAGGTGTTATAAATGCTAAAAAGATTGGATCTTCAAACCAAAGCTGCGACATTCTTACAAAGAACCTCCCGTCTATCGAAAGATAAATTTTGTGTGAAAATTGATATTGTTTGATATGTTTGCCCATCGACAAGGGGAATGTTAAAATTGGGGTAACAATCATGGCAAACATGTCACTCTATCAATTGCTAATGGCTTTCAAGCTATGTTCTTTGCGAGCATATTACGGGGTTTAACATGGACAAAGCATAAGTGGTTTATAGTTCCAAGATTATCATTTCTGTGAAGCCTCTTGTTCTCCGAAGTTCATTATTATAGTACGTTAGAGGGTCTTAGTGTAACTTAATCCCTATTTAATTAGTCCTCTATTCTGGGTTAGACACACTGAGGTGTGCGAGTCTTTTGTATCACTCTCTTACTTCTATTAGATCATTTCACCGATCTTGTCTTGTCTTTACATTCATATGATTATTGTCTCATTGACATTAATCTAATCTTGTAACATTTGGATACTATTAATCTAAAAATTGACTATTGCGCTTAGATCCGAATAAAGTTCATTGTTTATCTAGTGTTGCCTATACTTTCGTACACACACCCTCAAAGAGAGGGCTTACAAGCTCTTCTAACCTTAAATAGTCATATAATCCTCCATCGTGGAAGGCTAGTGATTACCGGACTCTATTGTCTAGTTGCTTTTTTTATATATATAAAAGAGGTAATCATATCTCTTGTAAGATCGCTAGGTAAAAGCAAGTGAAAGTGAGGACTCGATTTGGTGATCACATAATTCTTGATTTAGTTGTACATTCAACAACAACAATACTTAATCTCGTCTGAACGAGATACGAGTATGAACTGAGATATGAGGGATTTAGTTGTACAGTACAACAAGTAATTTGATATGTGTGCTCCTTGTTAGAGTTGAGAAGTTAATACTCACCAAGACCAAACAATTATAGCCAAGAAATGTTAGCTTTTGACTGGAAACTATGTTCTCATAAGTCATACCTACTTTTCAACGATGGGGTTATAATGAGCAAGTTAATTACATTTTCTTGCAAAATGTTGATACAAGTTGCCCAAAAGATCTTAAGCAATGTTTAGACAAACTTGTGGCGTGTTCAAGAAGCATCCGTCCACTTTAAAAAAAATGACCATTTTTTGGGAAAATTCTTTTAATTTTGTGAACCAAAAATGTAACTCAAACATGTAAAATGATTAATTAGGATAAAACTATCATTTTGTAATAGACTAATAAGAACATTTGCACTTTATACACCATAAAATATCAAATTTGGTGTTTTGGTGTCGAGCTTATCTCCAACCAAAAATTAAATCTAGTGTAATATACACTAATATATAATGTTGCACAGATGTTCAGGCCACTTTGTACTAAATTTGGTGTAGTACCAAAAGTTTATACTTATGTAACATGAAATTTAAAAATCTTATTTCAGTTAGAGAATGTGTTTAGTTTTATAATAAACTAATTATTTTGAATTAATTTATAACATAATTATATTACAGTATAAAGTAGTAACTAAAAATTTGGGATGTATATTTAATGTTTATGTATATACTGGAGTACTGGACTACTGGAGTAAAACTAAGTTTGGCGTAAAATTATTTCTTGTAACTTTAGGACCAAGAAACTTTATGTTATATCTTATATGTGATCTTGACCAAGAAACTTTAGGAGCCACAATATATATTGTGTTTTGTTGGAATTAAAAGTAGAGAGCACTACAAGATGGTGGTGGTACCACCATTCCTTTATAGGAAGCAAATCTTTGTGAGTCAACCTGGTGACCTTTTTGTCGTTCACCTGATGCCGGCGGCCGTCTTTGCAGTGGAATAATCAAAGATGAGTTCAAGCTCGAGTTCATGTTCAAATTGATGATATATATATTGACATTGCGCGCATATGATGCCAAAAAATATTTTGAAATGTCTAGAAAGGTTCCCTATATATTGCATCTTGAAATTATTCTGATCAAAACATATACTAAACAAACATTAATAGGTCCTCTAAATTTGGAGACATGCATGTACAGTGCACCAGTCTTGAACATATTAGTAGTTTGGTACAGCTTCAAGCTTATGCATAACTTTGCGCAGAACTGAATATAGATAAAACCCTAATATAATTAAGGGTGAGCCTAATCTAAGGGTAACGCAGATTAAAGGAAACGAGGATGAACCTCAAAAAGAATAAATACTTATCTTTCGCAATAAAGGTGTAGATTGGCGGGAACACCCTGACCCGGTTGACTTTTGGCACCAGCCATTGTCCACCCCACAATGGAATAGTTCCCAAGAACTCTTGGCTAGTGGGCCAATTAACCTGAGGTGAAGACAGCCAAGACTTGACCCTGAGCCTTTATTCCACAAAGTCTCTCCAAATTCTCGTAAGTTTTATGGAGGTGGGTCACTTATATGAAGCAAATGCCAAATATGTGACTTGAACTTGGGTCTATTGACTGAAACACAAATGCTTAAACCATTGGACTAACGCTCCATTGGTAATAAGTACTTATCTTATCTCGCGCATGATTTTTTGGTCCTAAGTACTATGAAATTTGTATCTATAATCACTATTACAAATTAAACACCAACATATACCGTTATATTACTGCATATTATTTGTTTGAAAGCAAGTTATCCACACATTTAAGCCATCTATTGTGTCAATTCATAAACGTCTTAAACGAGACTTAAACCATAAAACTGGTGTGTGAAGGTTCGTAGTGAGCTAATATGTCTATTTAAGTAATTAAGTTAGCTGGTTGGAAAATGCCTTTTAAGTCACTAACTAATATCTTAAGATAGTCAACCAAATAAGTAGGTGTATAAAGCTAACCATAAAATTTAAAATAGATATTTGCATTACTTTTATAAATAAATAAGTCGAACAAATGAGACTAAGCTATATTTAAGTATCAATATCGTACATATATATACGACTATGACGTACTATTAACCACGTTTGAATTATCTATTATCTAATGTTTTGCGAATAATAAACTTCGCAAAGAATGTCACATGAACGTTCATAAATAGAAAAATATGTCCATTCGTAATCACTAGTCATCAACTTGGCCATAACCAACAGTTGAAAAATCCCGTTTATTTATTCAAAAGTGTGTAAAATGTTAACAAATGCAAGAAAATCAATAGTAGACGACTGGTATATACATTAACATATGTGTATATAAAATGACCTATATTATTACTATATTTTTTATAAGGCAAATTGTCTGAAAAGGCATCGAAGTTGCCAACTCATCCTTTTGTTAGCATCAAACTTTTTTTTTTCCTATTCTGGCCCTAAACTTGTCTAATTTTGCTTTTGTAACACAAAAGCACACTTAACCTATAATTAACCTCCCTAATCACTCTAAACATGCTTTAATCAAATTTCTTGTCTTTTGGCCCTGTTTTGTACAAAAGGTGTATCTTAAGGGGGTTTCTTGAAATTATTACAAACATTAATAACTCTCCCCACTTTCCCCCAATTACCTCATACCCGTTAAAACTTCCAAGCCCTAACTTCATCAACCCAAAAATTGACCGCTTTCCTTTGCCATATTTGATGCTTGTTTTGTTAGTTCGTAAACAATGTTATGATTTATTTGTTTTTTATCTGTTTTGATCAATCTTTTAACCATGGATAAAACCCTAATTTCGTTTTTTCTCAATTATGTGCCAGAATGATACCAGGTACGAATTTGCATCAATTTGATGTACACAATGATGGATATTTTAGGCATTTGCCTCTACACTACGCGGACGGGGTGATTCTTAACATGTGTGCTCCAAGGATGCCCTATCTTAGATTTGCTGAATTCTTGGAAGAAAAAGTAGGTAATTACTTTCAAGGTTTGTATTATAAGGTCCCTGATGCTGAAATAGACAAAGGTTTAGTTAGAGTAACTAATGATAAGGAGATAGAACACATGTTTGATGTTGCTCAGTTGTTTGGTAGGATTGAACTATATCTTGATCACAATGATATGGATCTGTCAGAGTATTTAGGCCAAGCAGATACCACTTTTATGGATGAGTCTGTTGCTAAAGCAAAAGGCTCTCCCAAAAAGAGGTACTGCAATGACTTTTCATTAGATGAGTTGGTTAATTGGGCTGAGACAGAGGTTGACCATACTAGGAAGGTTAATGAATCAGAGGGTGAGAACATTAGGACTAGTGTAGAGGGTGATGAAAGCATGCCTAGTGTAGAGGGTGATGATGTGCAGACTAGTATAGATGGTGATGATATTAGGCCTAGATCAGGTGTGGATAAGGGCAAAGGGAAGGCTAGTGTAGTTGAGAACATTGATGTAGAAGATCCTACGGTTGCACATGAGTTGCAATTACAAGATGAGGTAGTACAAGTTAGATTGTGGAGGCCTAGTGAACAGGTGGATGATAGTAGGCCTAGTGTAGAGGGTGAGGATTTGCAGACTAGTATGGATGGTGATGATACAGGGTCTATATCAGGTGTGGATAAGGCCAAAGGGAAGGTTATAGAGGATGAACCAGATGGTGAGTTTGATGATGTCTTTGATAGTGACAATGACAGTGGATATGGTTCAGATAAATCAGTTGAGTATCTAAGTCCTGGTGAAGAGGAGGTTATAGAACTTAGGAAAAGGATCAAAGCTAATAGATGGAAGGAAAGTGAGTCTTTGCGTAAATGAGTGAACCAAATCCATCAAACACCGTACCTCCTAATAACCGTAGAAGTGAGAGTTTGATGGAACATGATATGTTCATGAACAACTTGATGAGAAGGTTACAACCATCTAAAGGCGCTCAAATGAAGATCATTTTATTTGTGTGGAGAAGCTCATGTGATGATATCCGCCTATGATGAAACTAGTCATTGGAGATCGAGGCATCCAAAGGTATTATCCTAGTTTGTTTTTCAAATACGATATTGTTTATGAATTTTGGTTAAAACATTTGTTTTATTTGTAAATGCAGATTGGTGAAAAGTATGCCAATGTTGGAAAGTTTAAAGAGTGTTTAACCTACTATGCTTTGGCAAATGGCTTTTCCTTGTGGTATGAGAGAGTAACACTAAATGTGGCAAAATGTGGAGACCACCAAAGTTGATTGATCTTGACAAAGGTAAACAAAGGAAGAAAAATAGATATCCTAGTGTTAGTTCGGATGAATTACACGCTCGTCCTTGGAGATGTTATGCTAGGTGGATGAATAATGAGAAAACATTTCGAATCGAATTGATGAACACACATTTAATTGTTAGAACTTCCAATTTGGTTCATTAGTAAACTATGTGGATAGGAACAAGATTGGTAGTAAGATTAGGATAGCCCCGAGAAAGGAATGCTATATTTGATGAGATTCAAAATCAATGTTCAAATGCTAAGAGTCCACCATTATGCATTGTCAAATTAGATTCAAACTCGGGTCCAGGATATTGTCACAACCCCGATCGAAAAACATACTTTGATAGGTTTTATGTATGCTTTGCTTGACTAGCAGAAGGTTGGAAGGATGGGTGCAGGAGAGTAATTGCCTTAGATGGATGTTTTTGGAAAAAACCAAACCATGGAGAAATCCTGACTGCTATTGGTAGAGATGGAAATAACCACATTTACCCAGTTGCTTGGGCAGTGGTTAATGTTGAAAACAAGGATAACTGGAGCTGGTTTTTGGAGTTACTGGAAGGAGACTTGGAATGCACAAAAGGACAAGGACTAACTCTTATGTCTGATCAACATAAGGTATGCTTCTATCCATACTTTGTTGTTAATTGCTTAGTATTACAAATATTATAACTAGATATGCTTGTGTATAGGGTCTTATTGAAGCTGTGAAGAATGTCATGCCATATGTCAACACATGCAATGTGCCGACATATATATGAAGGTTTCGTGAAAGTATTCGGGGATGGAATTGAGAGTTGTTTTGGTCAAGATCTAAGGCTTCGTATCCACAGCTTGTTTAACAAGATCATGGAGAAGGTTAAAAGGGCTAACCCAAAGGCCCATCGGTGGCTTATGGACAAGAACCCAAAACATGGTCAAGAGCATTCTTTGAAGTTAATAGAGGATGTGAAGCGGTGGAAAATGGATTCATGAATGCTTTAACAAAGTCATTCTAAGTGTTAGGGACAAGCCATCGATTACTATGCTCAAGCATCGAGAGTCATAGTTCTTGAGAGGATGCACAAAATGAGGGAAATCGAAGAAATGGAACCACGGGTTTGTCCCAACATTCGTAAGAGGTTGGAGTGGTTAAAAGACCAACAAAGGTAAGTCTCTATTACAAATTAAAGTTATTTCGCTTATGAAATTGTTTGAATTGTCACTAATAAGTTTGTTTTATTGTAGGTTTTGGCATATTATCCTCTTTGGTGGGAATGTGTTTGAGGTCGATCGGGGAGTAAGGCATTCACAGCTTGTGAACCAAGTAGGACTTGCACATGTCGAATGTGGCGGTTATCGTGTATACCTTGTGTACATGCAACAAAGGTAATTCTATACATAAACAAGGTACCTAGAGCTATGTGCCGATTGGTTTAAAACAGACAAGTACTATGACACATATAACCATTTCTTGAAACCAGTTGGTGGTATTGATTTACGGCCCGACTAGAGTATGTACTGTTGTATTGCCTCCCAAACCCAAAAAATGCCCGTAGGCCAAGAAAGAAAAGGATCGATCAAAGGGTGAAGGTGGTAGCTCAATTAGAGTATCTAAGGTAGGTTCGAGATGACATGTTCTATATGCCACAAACCCGGTCACAACAAAAATGTTGCAAAGAAAATATTGTGTCGGGTCAAAAGAGACTGGAATGTGTCGGGTCAAAGAAGAAAACTTGTGGGTCAAAGAGGAAAATGTTGGGTCAAATGAGACTAGTGGGTCAAATAAAAGGCTTGGGTCTAGTGGAACCGGTGGGTCAAAGACCGGTAGCTCAAGTGGGTCAAAGGTATTATCTTACTTTTATTTCAACTGCATACATTGTTTTATACTTTTGGTTTTAACCATTTGTTGTATTTAGGCCAAGCGTGTTGGTGGGTCAAGTGGGACAAATAGGAAGGGTTGAAAAGAGGATGCACGTCAGCTTATGCAAAATGGTTTGGTGACCAAGATGCATTGCAGAACAACCTCAAGTTGAAACAGATGATCAACCTGAAGATGCAGCTCAAGAGCCACAAGTTGAGCATGAGGAACAACCTCAAGTTGAGCATGAGGAACAACCTCAAGTTGACCAAGAAGACGCAACTGAAAACCCTCAAGATCACAATGAAGAACAGGCTGAAGTTCAAACAGAGATTGAAATGACTGCTACTCAAGTTGAACACATGCAAGCTGAAATAGATCAGACTCAAGAACAAGTTTAGGCACAAGTACAAGAACAACCACAGCAGCACCATTTGCAAAAAAGGATGACTAAACTGAAAGTAAGGAGGCCTAGTGAAAGAATCCTGAAATTGAAGTTGGCAAAACAGTTGGATGGCCAGGGCAGCACTATAGAGTCTGCACTGGAAATAGATGATGCTTGAACAACAAGGAACTCCATGTGCCCTTTTTGTATACCTTTTGTGGGCAACTAATGTAAACTATGATAACTTAATTTGGGTATGTAATATGTCTAGATAACTAATGTTAATAGGTCATGACCATCAACCAATAGCCCATTTTGTAAATCTTTTTAGGGCACTAACTGATGGTCATTTTGGTATGTAATATGGGTAGAACAGATAGCAGCCACTATTGTTACAAGTTTATGTAATGACCATCTCAGCAGAAGCCCATTTTGTACATCCTTTGAGGGCAGTAAAAAGATGGTCATTGTTAAACTACCAAGTTTAATGAAATATGCAGTTTCTAACTATGTTTTGTTATTAGTTTCCAATTTTGTTAATATGCAGTTTTTTACCATTGTTTATATGCATTACTGTTTGCAGTAAATGCACTTGTTATCCTTTATGCACACATATATATGAAGAAAGTCAATGAGACATAGGCATCCTATTTGCAGTCTTTCTTTATGCAGCCTATATACACATTGATAAGGCAGTCAATGAGACATAGGCTATTTGCAGTCAAGTTGAAATCTTTTTATGCAAATAATGAATGACTATTTGCAATAATGAGACATTGGTCGCTTGCGATCATTGTAAATTTAATGACAATCCCAACCCAACTGCTTTTGAAGACAATTTGCCTTATAAAATCTAATGAACCAATACCATATCCCACACATCTTCTACTCATATCTGTATCTAAACAAAATTCCTATTAACATGAGTTCGTGCAAGAGGATAATGTCCACCAACCACCGTGTCTCAGAATAACTTGATAATAACCATTTCCATAAATACTAACCATAAACCAGAACTCTAACAACTTTAATGCACATTTCCTTTATGCATTTATCGACTTTTTTATTTCGAGATAATAACCATTTCAAGCACCACGTAAGAGAGTCTTGAACAAGGTGGTTCAAGGAGGCTCATGGGAGGTTACTTTCCACCATTGCAAAGACATTGAAGAGCCGCCCTATTGAATGGAATGTTGGTTCTAGCTCAAGGAAAGTTGAAGAAAATGATGATGAGGAGGTGCCACTAACTGCAAAGCAGCTTGCCAAGCTTGCTTTTGATGCTAGGCCCAAAGTTCTGGGATTGCCTAACAAGGCAACTTGTGCTGAGATGGGCATCAAAGACTGGGTTGCCAAGCCTATCATCAATGAAGCTGAGACTAAGGGGAAGGGGAAGAGGACAAGGTCTAGGAAATGAGTGGTTTCGAACTCCTGAGTGGTTTTATGGCTTTTGTAATGTTAGTGGTATGGCTTTAGTAAGCCCTAGAATAAATCTATGTAATGCAGTCCTATGTAATCCTTTGACTATGGTTGCAGTCATGTGTAATATGACTATCCTATCTGTGTGCATACCATACTAACCATAGAACAATTCAAAACATTTACAAAACTAAAACATTGACATTCATTATCCAAAGTTAACTTTTAACAATTCAAAATACTACATTAACAACCGAAAAGAACTAAATCGGTTGGATAGTTTCATACCAAACCAAACACAAATGAAACATAACACTCTAACATCATCATAAACAACCTATCATACAATTCAAGTTTTGACTTTCCACCTTCACCTCCTCTTCCAATCTTGTCTTTGTAGCCTTCAACTCCTCTTCCAACCTTGCCTTATCCAAAGCTAGAGCTTCAATCATTGGTGCACTTTCAACACCTCTCTGCCTTTGAAAGAACCCATATACCAAGTCCTTGTAGTATTCACTAGGAAGGTCTACATCCAGAAATTCATAGACGCGACATTGAGCACATTTTACAAACCTCTTTCCAGGATTAGTCCTTGTGGTTGATGTTTGGACTCTCAGTTGTCGTTCACACTTACGTAAATGTTCAATCTTACCTCCAACTACACGTGATTGTCTTTGAAGATGAACTACTCATAATTAGGGTTCTTGATTTTCAAACGAATTGGGAAAATATTGCAAAGAATGGTTTAGGATTTTGATTGAATGGGGAGTTATTAATGTTTGTAATAACCCCCTAAAGATACACCTTTTGTACAAAACAGGCTAAAGACAAGAAACTGATTAAAGCATGTTTAGAGTGATTAGGAGGTTAATTATAGGTTAAGTGTGCTTTTGTGTTACAAAAGCAAAATTAGACAAGTTTAGGGCCAGAATAGGAAAAAAAAGTTTGATGCTAACAAAAGGATAAAGTGGCAATTTCGATGCCTTTTCAGACAATTTGCCCTTTTTTATATGTATACAACTTGCCAAATGTTAATCTATGTTCAATGAACTGTAATTATATATGTTGGCATAGGGACTTTGTCCTTGTAACATATTAAATTATCACATAATACATGTTACATGCATTTGATCCTATCTTGATATATAACCCTTATTAACACACGAGTATCTTATCCAATATCCACATACAAATACACTTACATTTTTATTTTTATTTTATTTTTATTTTGGGTTACACGAGTTTCGAAATTGCTAGTCGACTAATTTCGTGTAAACCTCCGTGATCATAAAGGGATTAATTTTCTCTCCATTTTCTATCTTGACATACAAACATGCTTGCCTACTAGACTTTAGTACGAATTACAGTAAAACATCTATAAATTAATGATGTTGTAACCAGAATATTTAATTAATTTAGCGAGATATTATTATATCGATAAGTTAATAATTTGTTAATTCAAAGAGGTTTTACGTATACCTTTAAATTTTCAAGTCCAATATACTAGTTAAAGATGAAAAATAAATTAGAAAAGCAAGTTCCAATTAACATTTTATGAATTCAATGTATTGAAGAAATTAATAAATGTATAGTAATGAATGTTACAAGATTTAAGGCATTGAAGAAATTGTGGAAATTTTAAGTAATTATTAATTTATAGTTTCGTTGGAACAAATATATATACTTTGGGGTTTCAAAAAAATTATTATCATACTTATCAATTGGTGTCCAAATTTATATTGGTCCCAAGTTGAAATTGGACAAATTATTAATTTTATCGAAATTATTAATTTATCAAGTATTAATTTATAGAGGTTTTGTGTATATCTTTTACATATGCCAGGCAAGTATTTATTCTTCTAAAGTTTCCTAAACTTCAATGACTCAGAGATAGGGGTGTTCATGGGTTGGGTAATACCCGAATAAATCGAAAACCGAAATCGAATCGAACCGAAAATAACTGAACCGAACTCGTAACCGAACCGAACTTGCCTAAACCGAACCGAACCGAATTAAATATTCGATTTTCGGTTCGGTTATGATTTTAGCAATCCAAACCGAAAACCGAATTTAAATAAATATATATCTTTTTTTATATATTTATATAAAAATAATATTAAAACTCTTTTAAATATAACATTTTTTAAGCTTTATTTTTTTCTTTCTAAAATTTATATAAATAAATGAATAAATAATTAAATTTATGTAATTCGGGTTATTCGTTCGGTTATCGGTTATGGGGGTTCGGTTTTCGGTTATTCGGTTCGGCTTTCGGTTCGGTTGAATCAATTTAAGTTCGGTTTGGTTCGGATCTCGGTTATACTCAGAAAAAAAAATTAACCGAACAAACCGAACCGAACAAACCGAATAACCCGATAACCGAACCGATGAACACCCCTACACAGAGACACTGTATGACAATGTAAGGTCAATTTAAGTTCGGTTTGGTTCGGTTCTCGGTTATACTCAGAAAAAAAAATTAATCGAACAATCGAATCAACAAATGAATAATCGATAATCGAACGATGAACACCCCTACTACACGTAGACACCGTATGACAATGTAAGGTAGGGTGTTGATCGTTCTTGTCATCGGTTGTTCGTTAGTTCGGTTCGGTTAATTCGGTTAAATATTTTTTTAGGTCAATCCGAGAACCGAACCGAACGAAATTCAAATTCGGTTTTCGGTTCGGTTCGGTTGAGTTCTAATTCGGTTCGGTTTTCGGGTTTACCCGAATAACCCGAATTTCATTATTTTTTTTAAAAAAAAATTAACAATTAGATAGATATTTAGCAAAAAAATATATTTCAAGCATAAAAAGTATTTTATTATATTATGATAACCTTTTAATAGTATTTATTTATATATAAATATATTTAAAATATATAAATATATAAAAATATATATATTTATATGAATTCGGTTTTGGTTCAAACCGCTAAACCCATACCTTAACCGAAACCGAATTAGTAATTCGGTTTGGTTCGGTTTAGCAAATTCGGTTCGGTTATTAGTTCGGTTCGGTTATTTTCGGTTTGGTTCGGTTTGCGGTTTTCGGTTTATTCGGCCTTTCTCGGTTTTTTTCGCCACCCTAATGTAAGGTCATTTTATACCTCTAAAGTCTAAACTGAAAATGCGCTAATGGGCTCAGCCCATGCTTATTACACTAACCTAGGCCTAAAACTTAAACTTGTAATAACCCACAATACAGTTTGTTAAATAAAAACGTTAAAATGAAATAAATAAATGTGCATAACCCGCCAATACAAAAGATTAATATGATCCTCAACTAACCGTTACCCAAAATAGCAAAAACCATTCTAAAGGACCTCTTTCATGCATCTAATAATCCTTGCAATAAAAAAGTTTCCAAATGTTTTTTTATCTTCTGTTGCAGGTACTAATTACCCTTTTGATCTTTGTTAATACACATATGTTATTGTCTATTTCTGTGTTTTCGCTCGTATTTTCGAATGAGATTTTCATATAAGTACTTTTTTTTGTTATTGTTTTTAAAGATGAATTAAGGAGCTAATGGGAAAGAAAGGGGGTTGGTTTTCTGCAGTTAGGAAAGCATTTGTTTCTAGCAATAACGATTCCAAGGATAAGAAAGACAAGGTATTTGGTTTTTGGTTTTTTTCTGGTTTCGTTAGTTTCATGTTTTGTTGGTGTCAAGTTAATGCATAAAAGGTGTTGATACGAAATTGCGGTCTAACAGAAACCTCAAAAATCTGTTTCTAAGAAATCATGGTTTGGAAAGCAAAGAGCGTCAAGCAGATTCTTCACATTCAGAATCTGCATTTGCTACGCCTGCTCTTCGCTCTCCTCCACCCGAACCTGAGGAAGATGTAAAATTTGCAGAAGAACCCGAGACGAGCAAAACCACAGAATTAGAAAATGAGCCAAGTAAAGAAACAGAACCCGAAAGTGAGCAAAGCAAACCCGCACAACCTGAGGTTGAACAAAAGAACCCCGTGAAACAAGATAATGAACCGAGCAAACCTTCTTATTCAATGGCTTACGCTACTGCAAGGGCAGCAGTAGCAGCAGCGGCATTTAGACGTTTCTTAGGTAAATCTAAGGAAGAAGTAGCTGCCATTAAGGTTCAGACAGCTTTTCGTCGTTTCTTGGTAATGTTTTTTACTTTTTATATAGACTCAAATTGAAACACCTTCGATTATTGCATTGTGTATATGCTGATACAATGTTTCTTGTTTCGTAAAGGCAAGAAGAAAGTTACGGGGTTTAAAAGGGGTTGTGAGGTTAAGAGTGTTGGTTCAAAGCCAATCAGTCAAACGACAAGCTATAACCACTTTAAGATGTATGCAAACTTTGGCTCGTGTGCAGTCTCAGGTTCGAACCAGGAGGATTAGAATGTCTGAAGAGAACCAGGCTCTTCAAAGACAGCTTATGCAGAAACGTGAAAGAGAGCTTGATAATATGAGATCCTCTGTAAGTTTTAGCCACACAACAAAAATCTTGATAGTGGTCGAATTTCTATTGATTTTTACATATTTTTTGTGTTTGATGATATGATTATTTGCGTTATAGTGGTTAATTATAATTAGAAGATATAAAGTCCTAGACAAAATCACAAAAAAAAAAAGTGTTTCTGATCAACTAGACCCGGACTAAATTTACTTGGTTTGACCTGATCCGGTTTGACATTATACTTAACGCGCCTACTTTGACATGTCGAGTTTGATTCTATTTTAGTTACAACAGTTAATTAACCAACATGCGCTGTTCTTGTTGATATTAGTTAACAAACGTGATTTCTTTCCATTTGTTTAAGTTTGCACTGTTCTTGTTTAATGATCACAAATGTTGGGCTTAAATGTTTAATTAGTTGGGAGGAGAATGGGATAATAGTCGAAGATCAAAAGAGCAAATAGAAGCGAGCATGCAGAACAAGGAAGAGGCTGCTGCACGAAGAGAACGGGCCTTAGCTTATGCACAAACTCAACAAGTAACTTAATCACACTTTTTTTTTATCATGTTATCTAAATCAAATACTACTGTATATGATATGTTGTCGCCTAACCGGCCAATTGTTTTGGTACACACAGCAAATGTGGAGGAACCAAACAAAGTCAGGAAACCCGACATTCATGGACCCAAACAACCCACATTGGGGCTGGAGTTGGTTGGACCGATGGATGGCATCCCGTCCATGGGAATCCCAAAGCACACTCGACAGCGAGCAACAACCACAACCATTAAAACTAACACGTTCATCGTCAGTTGGAGACGTAAGCAAAAAACTAGAAAGATCACCTTCCATGTCATCACCACGGACCCCATCATCCGCTCGACGAGTAGCACCATCAAGCCCGAGAAGCATAAATGACCCCACAGCATCCCCACGAAACCGAAGACATAGCATTTCGAATTCTTCATTAAGTGAAGAACGTGTTTCATCACCTCGGGTATCCTCACCACGTGTTAGTTCACCAAGGTCCACTAAGACTAAGTCCATGATTCCAGCCCCGACCCAAACAAGGAGCCCGAGCCGCAGCCCAATTCCAAGCCCGTTAGGAACGGGTAAAAAAGGGGCACCAGAAAAGAAATCTAGTGTGGGAACCGTCAAGAAACGGTTGTCATTATCAGGTGCAGCGTCCGCAGGTACTGCTGCACGTAGGTTGTCCGGGTCATCCAGGGCGGGTCCTGGTTCGCGTTAAGGATGTTAGTGTTAACGCGTATCAGCTAAAAGGTCTTGCGTAATAAGGATTTTTCGATATTAAGTGACCAAAAAGAAACTCCATACATGCTCCATTTTTCGAGTGATATGAAACTACATTGTATGTACAAGTATAAAATGTATAAGAGAAGTTTATAATGTATAGTTTGTATATTACTGTCTAGATAATTATTGTAATTATTAATTCGAAACTCGAGTTTGTATGCTTTGTGTAAAATATCAAGTAAGGTTACGGTCAAGCTCAGTCATTATAAAACGGTCAAACATGGTAATCGTCCACAAAGGTCACAAATTCAAAGATGAAAAGAAAACATTGGTTTACATTATATTTACTTGTTTATTAATCACTAGCAGTGACTGACGCGATCGACAAGACGTATCTTGTAATTAAATTTTTCAGCGAACAAATATTATTTTGTTTTGAGCTGCTGGATTTCAGATTTATGTTTTAGAATCTTAATTAGATTATACATTGTGGTTAAAGAGTTTTATATTTTTGTGAATGGATGAATTAAATTGTATATTAATTATATGTGTAGAATAGTGTGTTTTTAATTTTATTTGTATTTGTACATTGTGCTTAGGTAGTTGTATATATTAGTGATGTGGTGTATTAATTGTATGTATGTAATAATAGTATTTGCTTAAAATCAATTCTGCTTTACAAAGTTGTACATTATGTTTTATAAGTAGTATTAACTTAAATTATAATCTAGAAAATCTTAAACTTATAAATATGAGAGAGGGGTATTATAGATATGCAATTAAGAAAAGAAAAAAATTACAAGTATAATATCTCTTGCTGTTTTGTAATCTTCGCATCTGTTTAAAAGAAAAATTATTATAAACACTAAAACGATTAAAGTAAATTGAAAGAACCTAATAACTCAAAAGCGTCAATATGTCCGAGTGGTTAAGGAGACAGACTTGAAATCTGTTGGGCTACGCCCGCGCAGGTTCGAACCCTGCTGTTGACGATAAATTTTTTTTCTGTACATTTACATAATTTTCTTATTGGATCTTTTATTCTTTTGAGTTAACTAAATTAACCTCAAACTTACAACATGTGTAACTTTTTGTGTTTATTATAAGCGATTATATGCTCCATGCATAATGAAATTCTTTGGATCACTACCAGTTTAAGGAAAACAATGTTTGTTTGTTTGTTTTATTTTTTAATTTCATACAGAAATCAGAAACATAGATAGTTTTTGTTGTGACATTATGTTTTGTTGTGACATTATGTTTAGTAAAGGCAATAGAATAACCTTTTTTTACCTGAAATTTGATACTTGTATTTAAGCTAGGTGTAATAGGTGCGAGGGTCACCCTCCACCTCACCATTCTCACCATTGTGAGTGTGCGTGTCATATGTGAGTATTGGAGAAAAAGAGAAGTGAGGCACTGAGGGTGTTCACCACTCGGTATTCGTGCAAATTTTTACTATTTATTTGATGTGTGAGTGTGTGTGGTAATTTGTGGGTATGTTTGAAAGGTGATGGAAATGGTAATGTTCTGAATGATGATGTGGCTCTGAGGTGGAATGTGATGGAGTGATGACCATTGCATGCCGTCTTAGGGATGTAATTAAGTAGAGCTGAGTCGAACACTTTTAAGCTCGAAACTCAACTCGATTATCAGATTCGAACTTGAAACTTGACTTGAGCGCAATCGAGTATCAATTTTCATGCTCGAGCTAGATGATGTAGTCATTCTTTTTAGCTCAGCTCAACTCGGATCAGCTTGACTCGACTCGATTATCAATGTTAAAATGTCAATAAAATAATCAATTGAGGTTAACGTTTCTTGCTAACATTGTAGCTTTACTAACAGGGTATTTTGATACTCGAGCTCGACTCAATTGTTTACTCGAGTTAATTGAGCTCGACTCGGTTTTAATCGAGTTGATTTCCATTATTAGGGTCAAGGGTGTGGATTCGGAAAAAGACATAGGACCATCTACTTTTCTTCTTTCCCAGCAGGAAAACCATCCTTCTACAGCGGGAAAAGTTAAAAAAATTTCTTTTGCGTGACTTTAGTGCCGAAGCAAGATACAGAGAGACTATTCTTTTGACGAGAGAGAATTTATTTTATTGGTTGTTTGGGTAGTTGTGTGTAGTGGGTATTTTTAAATGATGATTAAAAAAAATGCTTTAAAGGTTAAGGGAAAGTTGTGGGAAAAAAAATAATAAGTGTTTATTTTATGACGTCGGGTTGATGTAGCGAGAGAAAACCCTCTACCACACCTCCACACTTATTCATTCGAGTGAATCTCGAGTAACTAGCGAGTTATCGGGTCTAAGTAACTATAACGGTATAACCAGTAGTATGTTCAATACAACTAGTTTTATTGAAACAAGGTTTTTGATTATAGATAAATTATCACGAAACCCAAATATATGGATGTTTGGCAAATTACAAAAGGCCAAATTACACACCCACCCAAACATAAATATAATTTACAAGATTTTGTTTTTTGTTTAGGCTTTGGTTTTGTTTTGTCGTTCACAACCCATCTGTATTGCAAATATGAACTCAAAAAACGTATCATTAAATAATTCTACACGCCATAACCGAATCAATAGCACATGCATGGATACATATGATACAAGTCAAAATTTGAACATATAGTTTTCAATTCTGAACATATTTAACCGGTTCCATTTGGACACGTATACACTTTATAGAATGCAAATTCAATGTGTACCCACTAATAACGACTTCAAAACTTTCTTTATTTGCAATTTTTCAGTGATATATCATTTTCTAGTAGTATAAAACAGACATTTGAGTTGAAGCTTTCACTACTTTGTGGCAAACAATATCTTTTACTTAGAATATGAAAATGAATACAACATGCTAAAGTGTACAACCTTTGATAGTTTGAAGTAAGAAAACAAGAACAAATGTCAATGGCGAAGACAGCACGACAATTAAATTAAAGACAAAACAGATTGGCTTCAGTAATTATTAATTGTAAAGTTTTGGTCCTATCAATATCCATTTATAAACTTTTCACCATGTTCTCATTACCTACCAAAAGAATTTTGGTCTAACGATATTGACTTACATGTCAGTTAAAAACCACTATTACTGTAAAACCTAGTCGTTAAGAAGTTGCAATGACAAATGGGTGTCTTAGGCTGAACACAGTGGTGATCGGTCATCCGCGCCACATCGCCTTTCTTTTCTCGACAACTGACGACGACCTAATTCTTGCCACACGGTGACGCAGATATATATATATATATATTTTTTTTTTTTTAAAATCTAAACGGTTGGATTTTTAACTTTTCTTGCTTTTGAATTCGGCCGAATCCACAAACTTGTTCGTCACATGTGCCCTCTCAACCGAAGCCAACCGACCACCGCACAATGGGGCAACCGGTGGCAACTGGCTCAACCCTTCGGTTCACCTATCCACCGTGTTTAGCCTTGTGTTGTCATATAAAATTAAAGCCATTGCACGTATAATGGTGCATCTTGTGTAAAAAAACTTCTCAATCGAATGGATGAATTCAAATTCGCTTAACACGTGAGATATATTTGTGAGGTAAATGTCGTGAGATAGTTAAAACTTGTTGTTTAAAAAATGTCACATAAAAGATTGACTATAATGGCTATGTTTGGCGACACGTAGCAATAACAGTAAGCAGTAGTTGTTTGTTTAAAAAACGTGTTTGGTAACGTAGCTGTAAAAGTAATTATAAAATGTAAAATTATGAATAAATGCATATATGTAATTTCAAAAACCAAATGCTTGGAGTAATTTTGGAATACTTATTCGAGAATCATTTAGATTGGAGCGGTAACACAATATTTAAACATTTGTTGAGGTGTTGTCAAACAAACTTTTTATCTAAAATGCTTACCGTTTATCACTTATCATTTCTAAATGCTTTAAAATGCTTGTTGACAAACATGAACAATAAGATACTAGTCGTCTACATGAGCAACATGCATGTAAAAATTATTTATGATATTAGTTCTTTATTTAGAGATATACATGAATCTTTTTGTTACTTTTTCAGTTTTCACAATAATAAATATAAATGTCGAACATAGATAAATAGATAATATTATTGGAAGGGCACTCACAACCAACCAATGTCACCATGGCACCATGACTTCAATGTTTCATACCAAGTTAACTTGTTTATTTTACGTTGAAAAAATAAAACTAATTTATTTTGGGTAAATCATCGTTCTTGTTAAAGAACCCAATATATCTCGCTGCTAAAAGAAAACAATTTTACAATTTATATTTTTCACCTTCAATATTTTCAACTTTACATAATTGATCCTTATTTTATGTCCTTGCGGTAGATAAGATCCCTGCAGCCAACAACAAGGATCATTTTCCCTTTATTTTGTTAGGTAGCCATGAAGTCCGACAAAGATCTGTTTGTAAAGAGGCTAAAGTGCTAAACTAAAGTCAACAACAATGAGTGCACCAAATAAAGGATTAATATCCAATAACCTTAATGGTGATCTTATGGAAGATAGGATCAGTCTGTCATTTCAGCTTCTCTCTAAAACTAAACACATGACTAACATATCTGTAATTGTGAGTTTGTGACTTTATGAATGACTCATACTTTTCTAATTTTCTTTTGAATTAAAATTTTATTAATAATAAAAAAAAATTACATAATAATTCAAATAAAATAAAAAACATTACAACAAAAATTAAAACGTAAAATAATAGTCTAAACTATATTTCTCCCTTATTTTCTGCTTCATTGCCAATACCGACACTAGTTATTTTCCGGTTAAATGGTCATGAGGTTCATTGTAGAACATGAGGTTCATTGTAGAACATGAGGTCTATGTCCCTCTTTATTTCTTGCTTAAATTGAAACATTTGACGTTGCAGCTCAAGTTCTTCTCTCTGATGTGCAAGCCTCTGTTGTTTCAATTCTTTCTAATGTGCAAGCTTTTGTCTCTCCAATTTCACTTGATCCGGACACGCCTGCTCTTCCAGTTTCATTTGTCGCTCCTTTATTCTCAAATACTCAATTGAGACTTCCTTCATTTGGAAAAATATACCCGATGCGACGTTTGCTTATTTATGGACCATATGGTCAACAAGACCAGGTGCACCGGCAGCTGAAGCTTCTGAATGAGCATGGGAGGATGACACTTTCTATTCAGACTTGTCATGTCCCATTGGTCGAACCTCCTGAACCTCTACTTCCCCGGAATCATATGCTCGTCGTTTAGACTAAAACCAATGTGTGCTCGGTTTGAATGTGAGGTGGTTTCCGATGTCTGCGACTTTTTGAACCTCTACCTTCTTTGGATTCTTTGGTAAAACCTTGGCATTTCGACCGATTCTCATTTGCTATGGTACTTCAAAATTTTCCAAAGATTCAAGTGTGTGAAGGGCTTTTATGGTAAATAACACGATACTCATTATCGCCTTCAGTAAATTATTTGGTCACATTCGCCACTCTCAGTGCATTTGTTTCACAGTATCGTAAACCGCACAAAATTGAGTAAATTTAGGACGAAGCCTATTTTTCCATTTGCACAAAAGTGAATCGTATCCTCTTTTCGTTTCCTTCATTTCCTTCTCAGTGTATGTTAGTACTTCTATCCAAAACCCTTGTGCCTTTTTAGCATTTCCTTTAATGCTATTCTTGGACACGTGTATCCAAGCTTAACACATGGCTATCTCTTCCGGAGGGCTCCATGGTTCAGATGTTTCCTTCTCCGTATTCTTGGATTGTTGACGTCTTTTTATACTCTTCCTTTTGATAGGCGTCATCTCTTCGACCGAGACTCATCTTCAACGGGTTCGTATGGACCAACCGAACAATAGGCCGTAGAATAATAGTGACTACCAAAAATGGATCCATATCATCAAGATTAAGAGTGTTAACCGGAGAAAATCCTTGAGAACTTTGACCTTGGTCCAACGGTGGTGACATTTTCGAATGATAATATTGAGATTGTTGTTATTGGTACATCAGTTGGTTATACAGAGGTTGGAACGGATAATTTTGTTGTAGTTGGTTATACGGAAGAGAAAACGGATTATTAACATAAATAGGATATTGAGGTTGTGACTGATATGCGAAACTAGCGGGTCAAAATTAATAGGTGGTGAGTGCCAGTTTAATTGAAAATTGTGGTCGGTTGTTGTTGGAACGTTTTATTGTCGTCGGATTCTTGGTGTTTTGGTTTTGAGAGTTTTGTGATACATTGTTTGAGTTGGAGAATAGTTGAAGAAGATAATAGTCGTAGAATAGAAAATGTGAAAAGATGGAGAAGAGAATGTACAATTTATAAAAGAAAAAGGGCATTCTTTGAACAATAATTATACAAACACCCCCGCAATGGGCACAAATAGCAAAATGGCTATTTTTTTCTTTGCACCCCATTTGATCGCTTCGCCAACCCAACCAAGCAAAAAAAAAGAGTGGGGACGCGTTCCAAGAGGTAAACCGACTGAAGGTTTGGTTTCCATTACGATCATCCTTAGTCTTTCCACGAGTTAGGATATAACACACATCTTTATGGATATGAATCACATTTAGTTTAAAGTAGGGTTGAGCAAAACCGACCAAGAACCGAACCGACCCCAACAAAACCGGCAAAACCAACTGAAACTGAACTGAACCGAGTAACTTCGGTTCGGTTCTCGGTTTAGGTTTTACCAATTTTCGGTTTTTGGTTTGGTCTGGTTCGAGCCAAAAACCGAGAAAAACTGACTAAAACTGACCCGACAAAACCGACTGAAACCGAACCGACCCGAGTAGCTTCGGTTCGGTTCTCGATTTAGGTTTTACCGATTTTGATTTTCGGTTCGAGGTCGTTCAGTCCGGTTCGACCCAAAAACCGAGAAAAACCGACTGAAACCGAGTAACTTCGGTTCGGTTCTCGGTTCAGGTTTTATCGAATTTTGGTTTTCGGTTCGGGTAGGGTTTTACCGATGCTCACCCCAAGTTTAAAGTTTTACTATAATATAACAATTTTTCTCAAGATTTGTTGCGCTAAAACACCTTATAATTTTAGATTTCATTACAGTTATACACGTTTCTAATATATAAATAGTGGTTTATAGGGGTGGAAACGAGCCGAGCCGCTCGTGAAAAGCTCGGGATCGGATCGGTAAAAAGCTCGAATGAGCCGAGCCTAAACGAGCTCGAGCCCGAGCTCGAGCCTAAGTTGGGCTCATTTAATAATCGAGCTCGAGCCCGAGCTCTATACAAAGGCTCGCTTAGGCTCATGAGCCTAAACGAGCCCTAGAAATATATACGTATATATATTTTCTATACGTATAACCGTGTTAACGAGCTCGAGCCTTGTGTTAACGAGTCGAGCTTTGTGTTAACGAGCCGAGCTCGAGCTTGTGAAAAATTTCACGAGCCGAGCTCGAGCTCAAAATGTGAGGCTCGAAACGAGCTCGAGCTCGAGCTCGAGCTTTTTATATATAA
Source organism: Chrysanthemum lavandulifolium (assembly GCA_022545495.1). Lineage (NCBI taxonomy): Eukaryota > Viridiplantae > Streptophyta > Magnoliopsida > Asterales > Asteraceae > Chrysanthemum > Chrysanthemum lavandulifolium. The sequence goes on from CM040239.1 coordinate 94,652,246, forward strand.
ACGAGCCGAGCTCGGCCTAAACGAGCTCGAGCTCGGCTCGCTTTTCACCCCTAGTGGTTTATAATAAAATATCATCAATGGAGTTTCATCACTAAACATAGTATTAAAGCTCGATTTAAAGACTTAGGGGTGTTTGATAAACTTCTTAGTTGGCCAATTAAGAGGACACTTCGATTCGATCGGTAGCATGAGGCGTTTGATAAAAACAGGTGGAAGCTCTGACCGACTAATTTTGCTTCTGAATCATTTTGAGTGGTTGGAGGTCCCCAACCATTCAACATCCTCCTTGATTGCCCTTTATTATTATTTTAATATTTTTTTTGTAGCAATATTTTTTTCTTCACATGCTCACTTAAATCAAACATTAATTCTTTTTCTCACATATTCATGCCAACATTTACCACACTTCAATATTTTTTTAATTTTATATCAATATAACAACAAATGTATTGACACATTCGCTTACTCTTATACAATATTCTTCTTGTATATAGAGACATGGTGACGTAAGAGGCCATATCAATTACATATTTTTGGAGTGGTTCCTTTATTCACATTTTATTGTGATATTATTGTTTGTAGAATTAGATTGAATTGAGTAACTAGTACAAAGTTAAAGAAAGAAAAGTGACATTTCACAATTTGAATCTCTACGGATACCAATTTCACATATTGTTTTATTTATAAATTTGATCATTGTAATAATAAAAATGATCATATATTATTCAACTTCAAATCAAATACAAGGTTAGAATGATAACTTATGTCATTCATAATTGTTATTCAAAACGCTTATCAAACGCCCAGTTTTTATTCAGAACCAAGTTCATAGAGATTCTAAATCATTCAGGATACTAATTGATTCAATACTAAATCAATTTTTTTTATCAAACAGCCCCTTAGTCGGCCATCATTAGTCGCCGACTCTAGCAATACATTTCAAAAAGTTACCCTCTCAAACAATTTCTCATGGAATCTCTCACTATCCATTTTAATAGAGGCTCCATATATACTCCATAAACTTTAATAATTAGTGTTTATTTTTTTTTATTGGACATTGTTGACGTTTGCCCTCAGCCAATTATTAAAATTGTCCTAAACACTTTTGTAGTGTTTAGTATGTTGTAATCAAAGCATGAATAGAAAAGATTATTACGAAGTAATGATAAAAATGTTGTTTGTTTACATTTATATAATGTAATGATTCATTACAAAGAATGATCCATTACACCAAAATCATTCCCTAGAGGTCCTCTACTTTTTTTTGTTACATTTTGTAATTGAATCAAAATTATATAAAACTCAATCATTAACTAACCACATTAAATAAACTTTCTATCATCTATGGGTATTTTAATATTTTTATTATCGATTCCATTACGTTTTATCATACAAACCAAACATGATTAATAACGACAATGAATCATTACATTACGCTATTTATTCCATTACATGGTTTATTCCATTTATTTGACATTTCATTCCGCCTTATCAAACGAACCATTATTCAATTCAACGTAAAGCGCTTAAATCATTTTTATCATGTAGTTATTAGTTAGAAAAAGTGTAGTAAATGACCTTATTTAATGCTAAAAAAATGACCTTATTTAAGTCTAGTCTTTTTAAACCATAGTTTATATTTTGTCGACATAAGCTATATTTATATTAAAAAAAAAAAAAAAAAAAAAACACTATTGCTATATTTTTATTATTATTATTATGATTATCTTTTTTCGTATTTTCTTGGCTTTTGTAAATCTAATTACATTTAATTAATATTTTAGCTCGTTATTAATATTCTGAGAAATATTTGACAGCAATGGCTTAAAGTCATGCATGACAGCTCGTCTTAACTAGCCACGCCGCTAGTTTTTGAGTTTGGCACCGTAAACTGCTTAAGCACCACATTTCTGAGATCCGTTGGCACGAATTTACGGTGCCAGACTCAATTTTTTATTTTTATTTTTATAAAATTTAAAACAATATATCCTAAAATTACTTTATTCATAAAAAAACATTACAAGAAATAAAAAACAATAAACTTAAAAACATAACATAATTATTCTTGTGAATATTTTGCCTTGATCCGTGCTTGTTGGGCCCTCACGATTGACGCGCTTCATCTGATCGAAAGTGCTTGTGTCATAGATAGACCAGATATCTTGGCCATCCTTTGAGTTTCGACAATCGACCGCCGAGACTCCCGCCAAGAACATCTTGCTTCATTTTTCGCCCAACTCGTATTGTTTTTCCATCATTTGTGAAAACATTTCGGGTTTGAACCGAACTTGCGGTCGAGTTAGACGAACGTTGGCTCTTTGCGATCCGGTACACCCCGTCCGCCTTGGCAATGCGTCGGTCCAAAATGCTCGGGATCTCTTCAGAACCAAGACGATTACGCCTTGCATTTGTTGAGTCCGGATTTTTCCACTTATGCTTGTCCTTCAAAACTTCCAAGCCGACGAATGTTTAAAATCGCCATGATATCGCTTGTACAAAGTGTGGATCCTCGGATACTTGAATGTAAGTTTGCGCCAAAAGTAGTTCTTCTTCGCCGGTCCATGCGTTACGCGATCGTTGCGGGTCTCGCCTTCTTCTTGCTTGTTGGTTGCTTTTTTCGCTTTCTTTGCCTTCACGGCTCCTTCATTTTTGTTTTTGACGGGGTCGGGATGACCGCGTCCTCTTCGATTCGCCTTCGTCAAGAGGTGGAACGATCGGTGGGACGATCTTGGTTGTGATTCGTTTTGTTGTTGTTGTTGTTGCATTTTCCATTGAGAAAACAAAGCGTATTCGTCGGGATTAACGCATGAGTTTTGTTGAGAAAACGAAGGAAAGTAGTGTTGTTGGGTGTTCGGATTCGGATTCAAGACGAACCGATCATTTGGTTCGATGGATCGCGTAAGCATTCGATCGATCCAAGGGTGTTGTTGGGATTCATTTTCAAAAATATTGAAGTTGAGATGTATTTGAAGTGTGTGTGAAGTGGTATAAGTGATAAGGTTTATATAGGATTTGAAAGTGGGTAAAAGTGGTAAAAAGAGGTCAAAATTCAAAACCCAAAACTAGCTTTGTTTAAATTCCAACTATTTTTTTTTTTTTTTTAAAAAAAAAAAAAAAAAAAAAAAGTTATTATTTAGTTTGAGGCCTCTTGGTTTGACGAGAGTATGAATGCCAAACTTTGGCTGTCAACAAACTCTTGGCCCAAGCCAGACCACCGCATCTCCCGCTCTTAAATCAATCGTATAAGAATATGAGATGCTTATGGTAAGAATTATCGTACACAAACATTCTTGTGTTATACACGTTAACACATTTATTTGTACCTCTAATTAGAGGTATGCAAGTCTTTAAACGAGTAACACAAATTTATGGTACATTACTACACAAATTTATGGTACCTAGGTCTCAACGTTTCTTTTGAAAAAAATAAAAATAGTACATATAAAAACTCCGTAAGAAAAATAGTATCACACTTCACACGCAACATATTAAAAAAAATGCCAAGTTAGACAAATTGTGAAGATAGTTACACATGATTTTTATATATAAAAACTCCCGCCATTATATTACAGTAACTATTAGAAATAATATAAAATATCGAATTGAGAGCTTATGAAGTTAGTAATCCAAATTAGGAATTAGAAATGATGAAAAAGAAAATGGGCCATGCACGCGATGTGGACGCGGTTTCCATTTTGCGGTACAAGTTGTTGCAACCTTTCGGATCCAACGCGTTAGGTTACGGGTCATATCTATACGATTGGTTCCCACTTTTTCTTTGCTCAATATAGGCGTTTCACGGATCGGGTAATATCCATGGAATCGAAAACTAAACCGAACCGAACCGAATCAAAATAATCGAACCGACTTGTGACCGATCGAATTGGTCAAACCGAACCGAACCGAACTAAATATTTGATTATCGGGTTGGATATGGTTTTGAATGAAACCGAAACCGAATTCATATAAAATATATATTTTTTCTATGTATATATATGGAAAAAAAATCACTAAAGTCTTTTTAGTATAAATATAACATGATTTAAGCTTGAAAAAATATTTTGTGCTAAAAATATATATAATTAAATAAAAAATAATTAAAATTATGTAATTGGTTATTCGGTTCGGTTTTCGGTTATAGGGTTCGGTTTTCGGTTATTCGATTCGGTTTTCTTGATTGAATCAAATTTAATTTGGTTCGGTTTTGGTTATACCCACAAAAAATTAACCGAACTAACCGAACCGAATAACCCGATAACCGAATCGATGAACACCCCTAGCTCAATATATACAAATATTTATTAAAAATGTCCTTAGAGCAAGAGGTATCATAACACGGGTTAAACCTTAATTTAGTGTCACTTCAACGTCATATTAGTTTTAACCTTTTCACTTTAACTAAAAAAAACACCTCTTATTACAACTCAACTTTAACTAAAAAAAACACCACATTTTAGGGGGTGAGTACGTAAAATTTTAGGGGACGAATATGTATTTTTTTTTTTTATAATATATGTTGCTTAACGCATCGTTAAAGTGGTAACGCACCCCTTAACTCAAAGCCTTAACTCACTTGGACGGTGTGGTTAACGCACCTTAACTCAAAAAAGTTAAGCCTTAACTCACCTTTCCAAGTTAAGGTACGACATGCTCTTATGGTCATTGGCTTCTGGAGGAGACACATGAGGAGGATAGGGTGAGCACGTGGGTAGGGTGGGCACGTGTCATTTTAACGAAAAATTTAGTGTAAAATTTTAAAGTATCCTGACTATTTTTGTAACTTCTAATGAACTGATATGTAGCGTAGCTTATAAAAATTAGGGATTAAGTCGGAAAATAGCATGATTTTCAAAGTGTCTTGTTTTGGTACATGTATCTTTTTAAAGTTGTAAAATAGCAACGTACTTTTATAAGTTGCTCCATTTGACACGCGATGACGACGTGTCACGCTATAAATGGTGCCGCTTGTCAGACTTTCATGTATGACATGTCATCGCCACGTACCAAATTTAAACACTTATAAAAGTACGTTGCTATTTTACAACTTTAATACACGTACCAAAACAATACACTTTGAAAAATACATTGTTATATTACGACTTAATCTCTAAAAAGTATCAAAGTTTGCTCCCATCAACCATGACTTTTTGGTTCCGCCTTGCTAATGGTTCATTATTTCATCTATTTTTGATCGGGCTTGATCTTTAAATACAACTATTGGCATAAACTATGAGGTCAGAAGTTTAACCGATCCATTTCTAAGAAATATATTTTGCTTGAGATTTCATAAAATCTTTTGCATTATTCATCTATGAAAATGATTGGTTAGTTAGACTTTTGGCCTTTAAAAATGATTCATATGTACGGATAGTTCCTTGGAGTTTATTTTAGTCGAAATGAACAAGTAGTAGAACGAATTTCGCAATTTACATTAATTATTTTATTGTTAGTTTTATTCAATTAAAAATTCGTGTTTAGTCTCATGATGTGACATCCTCGAGATGAGAAAGAAAGGGGATATACCAGATATCTTTATATGCTAGTAACTACTTATTGTGTATAACAGATTTAAAATGATGTTTGTTACGTAAATTTATAAAATTCAGCATCTCGTACGAACTTTTATAGATAATCCTACAGTTAGATTAATGTTAGTGGTGACCACATTTTCACAAAAGCAACTTCGCTATCTTAACGTCACGTCAGCTTTTTTTGTCCACAACTTCACCTCAACCATAACTAGCTGGTGGTGACCACAAAAGCGACCACAAATATTTACTCCAACGTTCAAAAAATATAAGAGAATGGTTGCAATTCTTTCGGTTGGTGAGGCAACCATATTTTTGCAAAATTTGCCATCCAACGCATCACACAAGGCTTTGCTAAGGGGAGGCACGTTGCTATTCTCGGTTATGGTTGCCCACCAACGCCCATTAGCATTAGTCTTATATCTTTAGGCTACTGATAACGATTTAAAACGTACACTTTTAAGGGGTTATTTAAGCCCTTAATCGCCCACTTTATATCCGTTCGACTAATTTCGTTCTTTTCACTTTTAGGTCTTTTGGAAGCAAAATCTTTGGAATAATACATATTTGGACGAAAAGGAGTGAATTTATTAAGAAAATGGCTAAGTCAAGATCGAAGACACTCAAGCAATTTGAATTTGAAGTCGACGGCGTCAATCCAGCGGCGACGCCGTCCTCTATACGTAATTATATTTGTGACTCGCCAAGAGACTTTTGCTAAATTACACCGACGCCACAAGCTTTGAAGAAGAAGGGCGTCACGAAGACTTTTCATCTCGATCGCCTAGATCCGTAATCGAGCGACATCACTATCGGGCCGACGGCGCCACAACTACAACGTGACGCCGTCCCAACTATTACTTGGCCAAGACGAAACCCTAATGACGGCGATCCGATGGCGTCCCAATATATAAGCTGACGTCATCGAATGTAAAATTATATATAGAAATCGAATTTTCAATTTTAAGAGGTAAACTTAGCAAGAAAACCCAAACGATTATAGTCCGGTTTGACAAGATCTTAGGGTTCTCATACCCTATTTTACATCAAGATAAGTGCTTTACTTCATTGATTTCATTATGGCTTCGATTGAATGTGTGTATGCTTGCGTGTTTAACATGTCCGGCTAAATTTCTTGTGTGTTTGCTTAGATCTATGAAACCTAGTTATTAATTATTGATTGGTTGTCTCTTATCTTAATTGTAATTGGCTTAGGAGTGCATTAGGCCATCGTTGTGTTTGAATGCTTGAGTAATCTTTGTGAACCTTAGCTTATAAATCACGTAGCGGAATTGTGGGCTAAACATCCAAAGATAACCTTAGAGTTAGTTTATGAAACCTAGAGATTTCGTAGGCAATAACCTTAAGGTAGTCTCAAAGAGTTAGGAAAAACGCACACCCTACGACCTTAGAAAACACAACACGTTAAGAATGAGGACGCGACAATTCAACCACCAATAAAAGATAACTAGGGAGTAATAGTATCTAGGTAGACACATTTTTAATCATCATACGAGGGCACATCAATAGACATAAGACTACCCATAGTTTAGATAATTAGATAGTAGAGTAATCGGTAGAAGTACCAAACCCCCAAATCCAAACCCCGAGATTTCATCCTTAACTTTCTAAAAAATATAAAAAAGATAAAAAAAATAATCTTCCTCAACCTCAACCTTAGTGTAGTACACTTCTCACTAGCATTTCTATACCCCTAGAGAACGATATCAATACCCGAAGCTTACCCAATACTACACTACAAAGATTAGGTTCATCCTTTGGGTGTTGAAAAACTTGCTCGACGAAAGGAAGTTCCTTTGACCCGAACGCGTTATCACGCATCAAGTTTTGGCACCACCGCCGGGAATAGAATAGTTAGTTAGATTTCTATCTCGTTTAGGTTCCCTTTCTTGATTCCTATCAAGTAATATTTTTTCTCATTTTTAGCTTCCTCGTAGTCTATCCCGCTTCTTCGTGCCTTTGTTCATAATCCCATCACTTTTCATCATGGAATGTGATAACCCGCCACCACTCATCGACCCACCGCGGAAGAATCGTGGGGTACAATAGAGGACCTTGCCCTCTATGACAACGAAAGTTGGAATGACCCCAGTGAGTTGCCTAAAACCGTCAAGGCAATCTCCTTTCCTCCCATTGACTCACAAACTTCCGATCGTAGGATGCTCGAACTTGAAGATCAAGTCAAATTCCTAATGAGCTCCTACAAGAATCCTAAGTCTTCACGCCAAGTGAACAAAGTCTCTTCCTTGTGTGAGCTATGTAGTGGTCCCCATGACACTCATACTTTCACGACACTCCCCGAACAAGCTTCCGTTGACTACGCATCCTCGAGTACCAATGGAATGGGAGGGAGATTCCCCACAACACCCGGACCTAGGACTTTCAATGATGCCCAAGAAGCATGGAGGAGCAAACCCGACTACAATTGGGGACAAACCAAAGAATTCACCTCTAATGATTCCCAATGGTCCCACTGTTAGGAATTGGAAATTCCATATGAAAGTGTCGGTCACCCAAATTATAGTCTAGCATATGTTAGCTCGTAGACTTGTAGTTATTTATGTTATTTAGTAGTTAATTAGTTAGTTAGTAGCGTAGTTTATTTTAGTGCAACACCGTGGAGGAAGGACGGGTCTTTACCCACTGTATGCCTGATTCACAGTCCGTTAGGAGGACGTAGTATTTGTAACTATAAATACCCCTTCCATCCTTGGAAGGGGTGGTGCTTTTCATTAATCTAACCTTACATTTGTTTATTTCTCTCTCTTGAAAACACCCTCTCAACTCTCTTCATCTCTCTAACAATGGCTTATTTGTTTAATCATCTACCTAGACCACCCGAATCATCAAACAACATATTATATACGATCCTACAAATGGTATCAGAGCCATGGTTATGTTGTTTGTGTTGATTCTCGTGGTTTATTTCAAGGTTTTATACGGTTTGTCATGCGATTCTTATATGCGATTTGCTCGACTGTTTGATGCGGTTTGATATGCTTTTGGGATGTTTAAATGAGTTTGATATGGTCTTGTTGTTGTTTGTTGTTGCGAAAATCGATTTTAAATGGTTTAATCAATGGGTATGTTTGATTTGGTCTTAACAGATTTTTATAAACTATCTATGCTATTTTGAAACTTGAATTTGAATGATTAAGTCTTGAATCTGCCGGTGGTTTATAAACCGATTTTGTACAAGTCTCGTACATGTTAACCGGTTTTGAAGGTTTATTCATCCGAGTTGTATCGGTGTTTCTCTTATATGCGATTTGTGTACTTCTCTTATATGCGGTTTGAGCATTTTGAATGATGCGCTCGATGTATAAAGCTATATGCTTTTGTCCTATAATCGGTCCAGATTTATCAGATTCAAAGCGACTTGTCTCAAATGTTTTCTTGAAAGCGATTTGTCTATGAAATGTCCAGATTCATTGAACCCAATGCGGTTTGTCACATTAAGGGCATGCGATTTGTTAGGTTCAGTAAGAAAGCTGTTTGTCTATTAATGGTCTAAAGCGACTTGTCAAAACTGTGATAAGGTATGCGTTTTGATGCTTATCTTTATGCGACTTGTCAAAATTAAAGTGGGAATGTAAAAGAAGAGGTTTGATGCATTGTGTTACATGAAAAGAAATGCGACTTGACTGATATGGAAAAGAAAAAGTAAGATCGCTTCAATTTTCGTATCAAGTACCTTACAAAACTCAACACATACCAATCAACAAGCGCATCATCGATTAACAAGAACAAGAACATCAATTCATTTATCTAACTACAAAATCATAATTCAAATCATCGGTTCACATCCAACATATTCAATCGCTTCTAATATGAAGATAAGTTCAAAATCTCGTGCTCACTCGTTTGAATACATGTGGTATCAAGACTCATGAAAGTCTTTCAAACAAAGTGGTCATCATCAATCAATATCAAATGAAAATGACAAATGTTCTCGATTAAGCTATATGATTTCTCAATCGCTTTTCGATCCAATCACAAGAATAAATCTTGATGTGCGAACTCATTAATTAAAAGACCAAACTTTTGCTTCAATCTCTCATTAGATTCGTGTATTTCATTCGAAAAGCAACCATATAAAATGAATCTCGATTTCTACGTTCGTGGTACTCTTAAGTACATGAAGACCAATGGCCTTTATCACGAAATAGAGTTCCATCATCGATTCTTGTTCGAAGAATAAACTTCTTATTTATATACGGACTTTTTAAAGAAAGAACAACAACAATATGTGTTGTATTCAGTTCTTTGCTCGATGAAAACAAAACAAACAAGAACAGAAATCGATGCCTACCTAAATCTGTTGCATAGGTCACAAAGCATGCTTCTTCACCTCTAACCATCCCTGTGGCGAGGTCATGACGTTGACACATCATACATGTCGAGATCTGTGTTGTGATAAAATCTATTGATGAGATGCGTTTTGATTAAGGGTGGTGGTGAATACTTGATTAAGAAATATTTGGGTCGGATTGGAGTGGGTGTTAGGATTTACGGTATGGGGCGATCGATTTTGACTATCGTAAGAGGAGGAGATCATTGTGTTGCGAGAAATTAGGTATTGGTGTAAAGCGGATAGGGCGTAGATAATATGAGAAGTATTAGGGTTTCATGTTGTGTTTGTGAGAGTTAAATACCCGGATATTAGGGCAAAATTTTGGACGGTATTTTGATCGCTTATGGACCCGACATGTGTCCTAAGTGGGTGGACCGAATACTTAAGTTAAACATGGGCTTATGACATTTAAAATCGGTATTAAGGATTTTGATACAAGTATAAAAGATTTTCATGTTTTACCGGATTTTGATTTAAGTATGATCGTGAATTTTGAATTGGAATGTATAGCATTTGGCTTTTATGTCGAACTTAACATTATTATGGACTGAGTCGTTTCGTGATAATTTGAATCGGGTCACTTTTATGTGGTGAAACGTGCTATCGGATATATTTATGGTCTGGGCCTTCGTTGGATACAGTTACATGCTCATCAATAAGGATTTATAGGTTTCATTGTTTGAACCGGATATGGAATTATGTAGTTGAGCCATTATTTTATCATCATGGGATGCGAAATTTGTCGATTTGATTTGAAAAATGAGAGTTGTTGTGGTATGAGGTTTGGTACTTTGGTTTAGACATTTTCACGAAGAATTTTATGTCACGGCTTGACGTGTTTATGAGAAAATGTTGACTACTGGGTTGTTTGGACGATATTTCTTATTTGGATTCGCAGTGAGATTTTCCGGACACGTTTACTTATTTCGCCTTCTTTCTTTCTACCCTTCCACGAAGATGACTTGTTTGGGCATTTATAGAGGGTGATAAAGACTTGGCTATTTAGTTACGCTTGTGATTCTTTCTCGCTAACCCACAATGTAGCTAGCACTTCGTGTCTCACTCGATTGAGAATGTCAAGAGGTTTTGTACATTGGGTACACCGTTTCTTTTTCACGAGGATTAGTACAAGTTTAAGTAACAAATATGGGGAATTTTACTTCATGCTCAAGTTTGGCATATCGGGTTTACTTCTCCATGTTGTCACTGCAATAGCCGACAGAATGCGTGAATGATGTGTTTACCAAAGTGTTTATTGGATGGTTGATGATATTGTTGATGTTGGATAATGAACCATTGATGAACCGCTGCATGTTCCCCTGAAACAGATATTCACCGAAACCAAAGTTGTCATAACACATTCAAGCTGACATTGTTTACGGTTTTGTCTTGATTTGGTAAAATCCATGAAAGAATCTATTTCTCGGTTTAAATCATAGACTTGTAAAATCCGTGACAATGGAAACATCCCAGTAATTGTAAAGTGCATTTCGGATTATCATACGATTTATTCTTGGTTTTGTAAAATCCCGCGAAAGAAACTATTTCTGGTTTAAACTATAGAATTGTAAAATCCGTGATGATGGAACCATCCCGGAGAAAGGAAAGTGTAATTGGATCTTTTACGATGTTGGTGCTACGATGTCTTCTTCAAAGAAGGATAAAAGGGTGTACTTCTGAATTGGGTGTCTGCTTTGGATTGTCCTCATGGCGCTTTGGCTTTTACAAGGTTTTACGGGTTATGTGCTTTTAACGATGGTCGGATATAAACCATTATCATAGTTCACTTAAAACGTCAAAGGAGGCTAAATTTGAGCTTTTAACCGTAAGATGTGACAACGGGGTTAATCCACTATTATTTATTTGAGTTTGAAGTGAAATATCATGGGCAAGTGTACTTAGTATCCGAAGGTATCGGGGTTGGTTGGATGAAGATTCTTCAAGATCCTTGTTCGAGCTTATTATAAAAATGAAGACTTGGAAATCTAGTTCTTGTTGGGTGACTTTTTCCTTTTCTTTACCACTGGGGAATTGGGCTCTTATCACCACAAAATAACTATCACTTTAAGGAGTTACGTTGTAGTGCTCGATGTCACATTCAATTGTGGATTTTCAAGAGGTGATGCGTCATACTTGATGGTTGGTTGGTTGAAGAGTATAGAGTACTTAGAGATTCAAAAGGGCATGAATTCTTGGCACCGCTCTTTGTTACATATGTGCAAGTTTAAGTCGAATTCGGGTTAGTTTACTTCAAGGTCAAATTCATCATATTGGGTTTTTCTCCATCACCGTCACGAAAAGATCCCATTGAATGATAATGGGGTTGATTACAAGTTTTGCCAAGAGATGATGAAAAGAGAGATAATGACGCTTTGAACACAACAGTTCAAGCCTCGTACTCTAAAGAAAAGAAAAGTATGCGTTTGATGCGCTTTATCTTCCGAAGAAGAAAATCTTCTTATGACGCTTGAACACAACACCAAGCCTCGTACTTTAAAGAAAATAAATATGTACGCTTCAGTGCGCTTTATCTTCCAAAGAAGAGAAATCTTCTCATTTATGATCATTCTCATCAACATGCCTCATGCTTTTTCCAAGATCTTTCAGTTATCAAGTGAACCAGACTACCTATGATTGTTCTCTTATTCCACTTGCTCGATCATAATGGCGATGGCGGCATCATATGCAATTTTTGCGGGGAAGTAGTGTGAAGAGACTACATTTTAAGATATTCACTTGTTTAATCAAGAATGGCATCTCCGTATACAATTCTTGAGGGGGAGAAGAAGTATGATAATTCTACATGTTGTTTTATATCTGAGAATAAATGGTCAAACGGCTCCAAACTCATGTAAGAACCGAGCTTCTTATTGGGCCATCTTCACATGGAGTTTTCTTCTAAGAGCCGTTGGTTGACATCTTCACATGGGTGATATGATTAAATGACAAAGTGCTTCTAGTTGTTGAGTCGATTTTATGATGAACATCTTTCATTCTTGTTTGATTGGGAGGATTTTAGTTAAGAGATTTGCTACATATAAGGTAATTGGAACGCATTTGGTGAGATGAAGATGTTGAATTTCTATTCCCCAATTGGACAATCTTGAAGAAGGTCGAGTCTTGATCGGTTCTACATTTTCGCATGTTATAAGACTAAAGGCTAGTTGCACTTAACAATCTAAAGACTTCTTCTTAATATGGGCATTTATCAAATAGATTGTCGGTTCAGGGGAGAGCACTAATTGGGGGAGAGTGATATGCCAGATTTAATACCCAATTAGACTTGCTCACACTCTTCAGCAAGTTTATTCTCACGAAGTGTTCAAGTGTTCTTCTCAACAAATATCAAGTATTTGGGCTTATTATGTGTTGCTGATTCTGAAGTGTCAAAACCAGCAAGGGGGAAGGAAACAAGCATCTAAACGCGAGTAAACTTGATGAACTTAATACTTCTAAGTGATTGAAAAAATCCCGGGAAGACATATGTCATTACCGCAGAGAAACTCAAGGTTTGACTCATGGCGTTTAGTGTTCTTATTCCAACTATGTGGGGAAGAGATGGAAGAAAGTTTCGAAGATAAAAGAGTGTAATATTGTGTGATGATTTCGATGTTATCGCAATCATCGTGGGAGAGAATTGTGTACATTGGGGCGCCACGGTTTTCACTTGAGTGCTTAATCAATGATTCGTAGATATAATCACTTATTACGGAGTTGACATCCGCAGAGATAGTCATCCGCAGAGATAATCGATGATTCGCACCGCTTCTTCAATGTTATCGGTTATTCTCTCTTTGGGCATTCGGTGCTTGGTTCTTGAGGTTCATACACTTTATTTAGGGAGAGAAAAGTATACATCGGGATATTCTTTGGCTATTGGACTTAATCTGCTACTTGATGGTATACGTTTTGATGAGTGTGTAAATACTCATCATTTTGTATAATCTAAACTGCAAAATCATCCGAAAACACACGAAACACATCAAAATGATCAAAATATCACAAATCGTTGTTTTATGTGTTGTAAATGCAAAAATATCAAAATCGGATGAAAAATGTATCAAGTTTGCAAAATTGGCGCTTTAGTCCCCAAGTTTTAAAAGTTGTCAAATCTAGTCCACAGAATTCAAAAATGTGGAAATTTATCATTCAAGATCCTCAAGTATTCTAAGTTGTTAAAATGATCCTTGAATGAATTTTTGGTCAATTGGCAAGAAAGGTCCTCAAACTTTGGAAAATTTGCAAAGTTAGTCCTTGGATTTTAAAATGGAATTTATGCAAAAAGGGTCCTTATATTATCAAAGTTGTCAAGTTTGGTCCTTGTGAGAGCATTGGAAAAAGTTCACTTTTAGTCCTTGAAGTTTGGTCGAATTACATTTTTGGTCCTTGTTTACTACTTATACCAAACGGACACCTTATAACTAGCTAAGCCCAATCACAAGCCCAACTGCTAGCCCAAACCAGTTTGACCCTTGACCCTTTGCCCTTGAGCCCGTGTCAAATTGCAAAAGAACCCCACCAAACCAATTGTGACCCCCATTTTGTTATTAAAGCCACGGTCAAACAAAGTCAAACCAGAGAAAACGCGCCACATACCGTAACTCACAGAGTTTCTCTCTCCCAAACCAGATATTCAAAACTAGAGATGGTTTTCACCACATTTTCAACCCTCCTCCATGCTATGTCCCCTCCACCTCCTCTACAATCCAAATCCTTTAATTGCTCAAACCAAACCTCATTAATTCTCAAACCTGCTCAATTGAAATATTTGGCGCCAAAAAGCAATGTGGACGGTTCTGATTATTTTGAGTGATCCAAGGGCTAAGATGTGGTGGGAAACATTCAGAGAACTTGGAGAAGTGCTTAAAGTCTATAAAGAGAGAGAGGCATTGTATGAAATATCTAGTGTAATTTTATTTTTTCCTTAGTCGTTTTTCTTAACTTAAGCTTTTCAATGTATGTTTTTAATTCCAAGTACTTTATTTAAGTCTCTCAAGTGTATTTGAACCTCTTTTAATAAGTAATTCCAAGTTTTAAAGTTTACTTCAGTTTATGCAGTTTTCAATTTCAAAAATATCATGTGAATCAAATGTTGTTTTTAGTTGATTATATGGATTGAAATAGGTCACATAAGCTCCCATATAGCTTTTATAAGCTATTAGAAACATTAAAATTCAGTTTAGCTTCAAAAGGTCAAAAATCACAAAAATACCAATTAAATAGGTGAAAAATCAAAAATCACTTGGAGAAGGTGTTCACAGCTGGAGCAAGGTGTATTATGGATGGCCTTGGGTTAGTAGCTTATTGGTAAGCTTATAGGGGTGTTAGTTGGTCCTGGTTCTCAATTTTAAGCTTGGAAGCTTTTGTAAGCTCTTTTTGATTATTTTGGCATTTTACTATTATAGTTGTTCTTTAGCTTAAATTTCTGTATCTTTGTGTTAATTAGCTATAGTTAAGTGTGTTTAAACATTGAAATCAAGTGGTTGTTCTTTCAAAGTTTAAGTTAATAAAAACTTAGTTATAACGATTAAAACCGCTTCTTAATCATTTCTTAATTCTTGTTGTAATAAGGTATTGTTTAATGATTCATTAGTCTTATAAATAGATTATATAAGGTCTAAAATCGGTTTCATGGTTTAACTTTGTGATTTGCTTTGAAATAGTTACATAACAAATACATTAAGTAGTGTTTGGATTAGATTGTTTAATTGTGTTAAAAGTTGTTACAGTCTTTGTCTTTGGTTGTTCTGAGTCACACTAGTTCATAATAACTCAAAGAAACAAGAAGAACCAGTCTTTGTTCATCAAAAGTCAAAATAAGCTTTGATTTAATTTTGTGAGTCCACTGTTAGGATGGCATGATCATTGATCTTGTTGTTGTGTTTACAAGTTGTTACTTTTGATCAAATCAGTCTTATATCACCTTAACATAACATAATTAGTGCTTAGGATTAGTTTAAATCTCATTTTAGTCAACTCTTCTAGTTTTTAAGAAAAGTCAAAATCTCATAAGGTCGTTTTGAATAAAATTTGGAATTTCACCTGGTTTATTAAAAGATTCAAATTATAAGCTCGGGGAATTATAGTTTAGTTGCTAAAGAAAATAGAAAATGCTAGTTCTTGGTTTCTCGACTTTTAAGTGCTTATTTCTCGACTTTTCTTGGGTACCGTTCTAAAATCGCCTGTGCGTACGCTTATTGGT
This sequence comes from Chrysanthemum lavandulifolium, assembly GCA_022545495.1. Taxonomy (NCBI): domain Eukaryota; kingdom Viridiplantae; phylum Streptophyta; class Magnoliopsida; order Asterales; family Asteraceae; genus Chrysanthemum; species Chrysanthemum lavandulifolium. Next base: position 94,668,351 of record CM040239.1, read on the forward strand.
ACCAATTTGATAAGCTCACACTGAGCTTATTAGTTGTCCAAATCTTTTGTTCTCTGGTTCTTTGGAAAGCCAACCTGGTCCTCTTGGATTGTCAAGCTTAAGATTTCATTTTGGAGCTTGTTAACTAGGGCTGCAACAAGCCTATAGCTTGTCCCATTTCTGTTCAAAAAGCCAAGTGCTTATCTGCTTAATCATAGCTTATCAGTGTGCTTCTTTGCATATTTTAGCCTCATTTCAGTTTCTCTAGCTTGTTTGCATCTGTTTTGAGCTTTTGTTTCATCTGTCAAGCTTGTTTAAGCTTATTTTCACCAAACAAGCTCTTAAGCCACTGTTGGATCAATAAGCACATCAAACAGCTTATTTGAGTTTTGTAAATTTTTTGTCTTTATTAAAGTTTCATATTATTAGTATTTAAGTAGTTTTCAAAAAGAAAATCCAGAAAAACATCAATATAAAAATAGTGATAGCGTTTATTTAATATTTTTAGCTTTTGATTTTTCTTTTCATCTTTTAATAAGCAAATCTTGTTTTTCTATTTTTCTTAGGTTTCGTCATCATATAGGATTTTTAGAAAAAGTTTGATTTTCTCTATCTTTTAGTATTTATTATAATTTTAATTAGTTAAAAATAGTAATTAATTAGTAATAAATAATTAAAAAGCATAAAAAATATCTTTTCTGTTTTAAAATTAGTTTTATCATATTTTAGATTTTTCAAAGTTAAAATTTTATTTTTCCAAGTTTATTTTATATTTTATAATAATTAAGTGTATTTTAAATAATAATTAATTAGTATTAATTAAATAAAAAGTGTGAAAAATATATTTATAGTTTTAAAATTAGTTTTATAGTATTTTAGATTTTTCATAATCATAAGTTTATTTTTCTAGCCTTATTTTGTATTTTCTTCCATTTTAGAGTATTTATTAAATAGTTAAAATAGTTTTAATTAATAGTAATTAATTAAATAGTGTTAAAAATAATTTTCTTTTTCTAATAATTTTCTTTTATTTTTAGGATTCCAAAAATGTTATTTTTATATTTTTAGGCCTTTTATTTTCTTAGTTTTCACTTTTTATTTTGTGCGTATACGTAGTTTTTAAAACTTACGTTTACGTTTTTCTTATCTGATTGTTGTGCTTTCCAATTCTGAGTTCAATTCTACTCCAATCAATCAGTAGTGTAATAATTCTAATCATAACCTTTACAGATCACTATCCTTAGTGATCATTCTATCCTCTGAGTTTGTTTTAAACACACCATTGAGTCTCCTTGGGACTTAACGACCCGGGAATTCATTGTATTCTCTGATCTTAATTGTATTTGTGTTTAAGCTGTTTTAAGTCTGTTTGACTTGACGGTTTAGCACGAATCAAATTTTGGCGCCGCTGCCGGGGAGGCTTTAGTGTGTGTTTAGCCATTTTCAGATCCATTGTTGCACATACCCATCTTTTGTAAAAAGTTTTTTGTAAAGTTATAAGAAAATCAAAAAAGTTCATTAGCACTTTTCCTAAAGTGTTAAAACTCCAAAAAATTATAAAACAACAAAACAATCGGAACGTTTTCTATTTTGTATTCTCTTTTAAGGTGATTCTTGAAGAGATACGATTTGGTTAAACGGGACGATAACAAAAATATTGTCCAAAAGTTTTTGAACCCATCTGCACAAATCTTACCTACGTCTTTTCAGTGGTACTTAATTGAATACATAAAAATCAACCACCGCAAATCAAGGCAGTGCACTACCTAACTGGGGGTGCGACCATTAATAAGTTCCCGAACATCAGATTTAAAACTTGCCTTTGTGTCACTTGTGATTTGGTGTACCTTTTCAAAAAGCCATTTCATTTGTGATTATTGGTTAAGTTCACTTGTGTTTTGCCTCATTTGTTTTGAAAATTGATTTTATACATAGTGCATGCGCACTCGTTCTTCCAGTTCTACAAGTCCACTTTACGAACTTGGAAACATTCCTCGTAGACGTGAGGACGTTCGGCTCCTTGGTAGTGGAAGGCGTCTACCACCACCACCTCCGTCGAAATGGCGAAGACAAACCGATGAATGAGCTTCTCCAAGCACCCATCGAGGGTTACGGAGATGCCATTGTTGTTCCAACCATCGTGGTCGACACTTTCGAGCTCAAACCGGGTTGCTCAATCTAGTAACCCAAAGCCAATTCTATGGTTTTGGCGGGATGATCCTCATGCACACATTCGATGGTTTAACAAGATTGCATCTACCATCAAGTACAAGAATGTCCCACATGAAGCTATCAAGCTTCTTCATTTCCCATTTTCTCTAGAGGACAAGCCGGAATTGGCTTGAGAAACAACCCCTCGTTACATAGAGACATGGGAAGATCTTGTCACCAAGTTCGTTAACGAGTTCTATCCTCCATCCCGAACCACAAGTCTTAAGAATGAGATAATGAAATTTTCTCGAGATTTGATGAATCATTCGGGAGGCATGGGATCGTTACAAAGAGTTGCTTCCATGAGTGTCCGCATCACGGTTTTACCGAGTTAATGCAAATGGATACTTTCTACAATGGTCTCAATCGGGCTAATCAAGACTCTTTGAATGCCTCCGCGGAGGTAATTTCTGAGCAAGACCACCAAAGAGGCCTTGCGATCATTGAGAACAAATCTCGGTCCGTCCTTCGAGCTAAGACATATCGGTCTAATCTTGGACCTTCCTCTTCTTCATCCCGGTGAGTACATCTAGCACCGATGCTAAGATTGATAAACTCACGAGACATTGTTCGAGCTTTGGTTCTTGCTAACCAGAAGAAAGTCTCCTTCACTCGACCACCAACACATCTTTGAAGTGAAGAAAGTTGAAGTTGTGTCACTTGTGGTGGTCCTCACGCTTACTACAATTGTATCGCCACCGATGGTAGTCCTTTTGAGGCCAATGCTCTGGCCGGTAGTTCACGCAAGGAGGTACTCAATACCGTCCTCAAAATGAACCACACTACCGTGCTAACACTAATCGAGCACCACCGGTTTCAACCAAAATCATAACATGCACAACCGAATCAAAACCAACCTAGAATGAACCAAGGTTATCAAAACCAAGGTAATTTCTATCTGGACCCAATCAAGGTTTCCAACATCAAGGAAACCCTCATCAAAACAATTTCAATCGAGGAATCAATTTCATGGGAATATGAATCCTAATCAAGGAATTTTGGCTATAATCAAAACATCTGACCTCAAATTGCCCCTCCAGCTCCTCCGTCATTACTCCTCCGGACCATCATCGATGAGTTCTTGAGCGGTTTATGAAATCCCAAGATGAAATGAGCAGGTTGTTGGTCGGTCAGATTAACGATCCGAAGAAGTCTTTAAATGATCGACCCTCGGGCTCGGTACTTTACCGAGCAACACGATCGCTAACCCGAGGGGCGATGCGAAGCGATCACAACCCAGTGGTGTTTCATACCTCGGACCTGCTTGTTCCTACTACCTCTTCTTCTTCTCTTCCAAAGGTAGTGGAAAGTGAACCGAGGACACACAATGGACCTCGACTCCAATGCCTCCTCCACGGTGCCAATGAGTCAAGTTACCAAGGAAACAATGGACAAAGTGCATTATTCTAGCCCACGGCACAAGACACGTCCAACCTTCTAGTCCAACCTCAAGTGGTCCGAAACCCCAGGTCTAATCCAGGAGTTGTTTTGAACCTCCTGTAGCTCTGTTGAGAATCAATCCAAATCTTCTATTCCTTACCCATCACGCTTGAATGAGCAAAAGCTCATGAGAAAGCTAGTCATCAAATGGATAAATTTTCCAAAATTTCCAAGAGTTACATTTTGACATAAGCTTTTGGATGCTATCATCTTGATGCCCAAATTGCATCGACTCTCAAACACATGTTAAGCAATAAGGAAAAGCTATTTGAAATGGCAAAGACTCCTCTAAACGAGAACTGCTCGTGATTATTCTAAAGAAGCTTCGAGAAAAACTTGGAGATCCCGGGAAATTTCTCTTACCTTGTGTATTCCGGGAATGGTTGAATGCTTTGCCCTAGCGGATCTTGGTGCAAGCATTAATCTTATGCCATATTCGGTGTGGAAGAAACTTTCTCTTAGGAACTTACTCCTACATGCATGACTCTCGAGCTTGCGGATCGTTCCATATCCCGTCCTCTTGGCATTGCCGAGGGCGTATTTGTAAAGTAGGAAAGTTCCATTTCGGTGACTTCGTGGTTGTTGATTTTGATGCCGATCATCGGGTTCCTCTCATTGTTGGTCGAGGATTCACGAGAACGGGCCGTGCTCTCATAGATGTATTTGAGCAAGAAATCACATTGCGTGTTGGTAATGAAGTCATCACCTTCAACCTTGACCAAACTTGAGGTACTCGCAAATTATGATTACGAATCGGTTAACCGAATAGATATCATCGATGTTGCTTCGAAGAGTACTCTCGAAGTTCTTGGTTTTTCTCATAATTCGTGAGTGGAGATTCCACCACATCTTCTCAACCTATCATAGCCATTCCACTCCTTCTCTCACCCGCTTTGAGGCGACTTCATCTTAGATGAGATTGAAGCATATTTGGCTAGTGATTACATTCCTTGGGAAATTGATCACGCTCAATTGACATTGAGGGAGACATACTTCTCATTGAGAAGTTGCTTAATGATGATCCATCATCAAACCCTCATCCCAGTGATTCAATCCCGGTTGAGATTAATCAACATGAGATTAATCGGAGGAGATATTCTTCTTGAGAAAGTGTCAAATCTGGATACTTCTCCTCCTCTCCTCCCATCAAACTTCATAATAAGGAAGTCAAGTCGGTTGAGAAAATCGAAGAATTTCCCGAGGTTGAGCTTAAGGACTTACCTCCTCATCTTGAGTATGCATTTCTAGAAGGTGATGATAAATTACCGTCATTATTGCTCGAGATTTGAGTAAAGATGAAAAATTGCTCTCATTAAAATCTTGAAGTCACACAAGCAAGCAATTGCTTGGAAACTCTCCGACATCAAAGGTATCAACCACGAGTTACGTACTCATAAAATCTTGATGGAGGATGACTTTAAACCAGCGAGTTCAACATCGAGACGCAGTGAATCCAAAAATCCATGATGTTATCAAACAAGAGGTTATCAAACTTCTTGATGCGAGGATTGATTTACCCGATCTCGAGGCGGTCCTTGGGTCACCCCAATTCATTGTGTTCCAAAAAAGGGTGGCATTACTGTTATCACAAATGAAGATAACGAGTTAATTCCAACTCGATTGGTGACGGGATGGCGTGTTTGCATTGACTATCGTAAGTTGAATGACGCCACCCGTAAAGACCATTTTCCTCTACCCTTCATGGACCAGATGCTTGAGATATTAGCAGGGAATGAATACTATTGCTTCCTTGATGGTTTCTCGGGTTACTTTCAGATCCCCATTGATCCAAATGATCAAGAGAAAACCACATTCACCTGCCCATACGGAACTTTTGCCTACAAACGTATGCCTTTTGGCTTATGTAATGCTCCCGCACGTTCCAACGATGTATGATGGCCATTTTCCACGACATGATCGGAAACAATGGAAGTGTTTATGGATGACTTCTCGGTCATTGGGGATTCTTTTCAATCATGTCTCTCCCATTTAGATAAAATGCTTCAAAGGTGCGAAGACACCAATCTTTGTCTAAATTGGGAGAAGAGCCACTTATGGTCAAAGAAGGCATTGTCCTTGGCCATAAGATTTCAAAGAACGGGATTGAGGTAGATAGAGCAAAAGTCGATGTTATTGCTAGTCGCCTCATCCTACTACCGTCAAAGGTATTAGGAGTTTTTAGGTCATGCCGATTTCTATCGTGAGATTCATTCAATATTTTTCAAAATCGCCTGACCTATGACCCATCTTCTTGAAAAGGATGCTCCTTTTATCTTCTCACCCGAGTGCATCATGGCTTTTGAAACATTGAAGAAAAAGCTTCTTGAAGCACCCATTCTCGTTGCTCCCATTGGGACTTGCCTTTTGAGCTCATGTGCGATGCAAGTGATTTTGCTATCGGCGCGGTCCTAGGCAACGCAGAAATAAGCATTTTCACCTATTCACTCATGAAACAAAACTATGGCCGAGGCTCAAACTCATTACACCACCACGTAAAAAGAGCTATTAGCCGTGGTGTATGCTTTTGAGAAGTTTCGGCGTATCTTATCTTGACCAAATGCGTAGTGTATACGGATCACTCGGCTCTTAAATATCTCTTTGCAAAACAAGATGCAAAGCCGAGATTGCTTCGTTGGATTCTCCTCCTCCAAGAATTTGATATCATTATCGTGATAAAAAGGAGCCGAGAATCTAGTCTGCGATCATCTGTCGATTAGAAAACCCTCACCAAGATGTTTTCGAGAAAAGGAAATAAATGAAACATTTCCTCTCGAGACACTCAATGCGGTTTCTTTTCGTGGAAATTCTACCACCCATGGTTTCTTGACTTTGCAAATTACCATGCGGGTAACTTCATTAATGAAAGGGATGTCGACCCAGCAGAAGAACAAATTCTTCAAAGATGTTAAACATTATTTACGGGACGACCCTTTCTTGTTCAAAATGTGCGGATCAAGTCATCCAACGGTGTGTTTATGGACGGAAGCTATTGATATTCTCACGACTTGCCATCTTTGGACCCACCGGGGCCATCATAGTCAAATTACACCGCCAAAAGGTGTTTGATTCCGGTTCTATTGGCCCACAATCTATAAGGATGCCCACGATTATGTCAAAGCTTTGCGACGCTTGTCAGCGTCATGGTAATATCTCTCAAAGGAATGAAATGCCACAAAATGCCATTCAAGTTTGTGAGATATTTGACATATGGGGTATTGATTTTATGGGGCCATTTCCATCTTCTCGTGGTAACAAGTACATACTCGTGGTCATTGACTATTTGTCAAAATGGGTTGAAGCAAAGCTCTACCCACCAATGATGCCCGAGTAGTTGTGAAGTTTTGAAATCTCTGTTTGCCGTTTGGAACTCCGAGAGCGATAATCGATGATCGTGGTACACATTTTGTAATGACCAATTTGAAAGAGTCATGCAAAAGTATGGTGTTACCCATCGCCTCTCTCGCATACCACCCCAAACAAGTGGGCGGTGGAAGTTTCAAACCATGGTATTAAAAGAATCCTTGAAAGGACGGAGGCGAAAATCGTGCATCCCAGTCGGATAAGCTTGATGACGCTCTGGGCTTTTCGTCTGACTTACAAAACACCCATCGGTGTACTCCATACAAGCTAGTCTACGGAAGGCATGTCATCTTCCGATTGAGTTAGAGCACAAGGCATCTTGGGCCTTAAAGCATGCAAACTTCGATATCTGAGACGGTAGGTGATCATAGAAAAGTTCAAATGAATGAACTAAATGAACTTCGATCAAGCTTACGAGAACTCTTTAATCTATAAACAAAAGACAAAGAAGATTCATGACTCAAGATCAAGAACCGCGTTTTCAACGTTGGTGATCGAGTCCTTCTTTTCAATTCAAGATTGAAGATTTTCTCGGGAAAGCTCAAGTCCGTTGGTGCGGTCCATTCACTATTGCTAAGGTTTATCCTTATGGTACCGTTGAGTTATCTCAACCCGATGGTCCTAATTTTAAAGTGAATGGTCATCGAGTTAAGCATTACTTTGGAGAGGACATTCCCCTGTGGTTGTCCGGTTTACAAACATTCCCCGTGAACCAATGAATGCGGGGATCGAGTCAAGCTAGTGACTCGGTAATCAAAAACATTAGCACGCACCATATGGGTTTTCACCCATAATTACATCTTCTTATCCCCTTTCTACCACCCTAGTGTGGGGAGTTTTCCCACATCGTTGTATATTCTTATTCTTTCAAAAAAAAAAAAAAAAAAAAAAAAAATCTTTCTAAATAATGGCGTAGTATTTCCTTTTCGTTCTTTGTTTCGGCATAACCATGCTGTACTTTGAATATTGAGGCAATATTCATTTCTAAGTGTGGGGAATTTCTCGAATTTCATATATTATCTACCCAATTCCCGTTTTGGCCAAAATTTTTTTTTGGAGTAAGTGTTTTACACTTACTCATCAGTTATCGATCCGCCATGTTTAATAAACAAAAGGATTGGCTAATCCAGAGAAAACGGCTCTTGGTAAAGATTTCTCAAATCCGTTTATATGGCTTGCAATTTGCCCAAAATTGTATGGTTCCTCAACTCACCATATCCTAAAAAGTGAAGAGTTGGCTAGCCCGCAAGTTTATGGCTTGTGGTAAAGGCGATGGAAAATCCATAATTGGTATTGACTCACCAAAGATAATCCCGATAATTTATCTAAGAGTTGGCTAGTCCGGGAAGTACGGCTCGGTAAAGACACATCAAATCCGTTATATGGTTTATGATTTGCCAATAAATCATTTGGTTATCGTTGTACCAAGGTTCTTACTTGAATCAAAACAATTGGCTACTCCGTAAGTGATGGCTTTTGGTAAAGAGTTTTCAAATCCATCAAGGTTTTCTCAAATCATTGCTAGGGACTAGCAATATCTCGATGTGGGGATTGATGAGTGTGTAAATACTCATCATTTTGTATAATCTAAACGCAAAATCATCTCGAAAACACTCGAAACACATCAAAATGATCAAAATATCACAAATCGGTGTTTTATGTGTTGTAAATGCAAAATATCAAAATCGGATGAAAAATGTATCAAGTTTGCAAAATTGGCGCTTTAGTCCCCAAGTTTTAAAAGTTGTCAAATCTAGTCCTCGAATTCAAAATGTGGAAATTTATCATTCAAGATCCTCAAGTATTCTAAGTTGTTAAAATGATCCTTGAATGAATTTTGGTCAATTGGCAAAAGGTCCTCAAACTTTGGAAAATTTGCAAAGTTAGTCCTTGGATTTTTAAAATGGAATTTATGCAAAAAGGGTCCTTATATTATCAAAGTTGTCAAGTTTGGTCCTTGTGAGAGCATTGGAAAAAGTTCACTTTTAGTCCTTGAAGTTTGGTCGAATTACATTTTTGGTCCTTGTTTACTACTTATACCAAACGGACACCTTATAACTAGCTAAGCCCAATCACAAGCCCAACTGCTAGCCCAAACCAGTTTGACCCTTGACCCTTTGCCCTTGAGCCCCAGGTCAAATTGCAAAAAGAACCCCAGCCAAACCAATTGTGACCCCCCCCTTTTGTTATTAAAGCCACGGTCAAACAAAGTCAAACCAGAAAACGCCCACATACCGAACTCATGCTCTATCTCTCCCAAACCAGATATTCAAAACCAGAGATGGTTTTCACCACATTTTCAACCCCCCCTCAATGCTATGTCCCCTCCACCTCCTCTACAATCCAAATCCTTTAATTGCTCAAACCAAACCTCATTAATTCTCAAACCTGCTCAATTGAAATATTTGGCGCCAAAAAGCAATGTGGACGGTTCTGATTATTTTGAGTGATCCAAGGGCTAAGATGTGGTGGGAAACATTCAGAGAACTTGGAGAAGTGCTTAAAGTCTATAAAGAGAGAGAGAGAGGCATTGTATGAAATATCTAGTGTAATTTTATTTTTTTCCTTAGTCGTTTTTCTTAACTTAAGCTTTTCAATGTATGTTTTTAATTCCAAGTACTTTATTTAAGTCTCTCAAGTGTATTTGAACCTCTTTTAATAAGTAATTCCAAGTTTTAAAGTTTACTTCAGTTTATGCAGTTTTCAATTTCAAAATATCATGTGAATCAAATGTTGTTTTAGTTGATTATATGGATTGAAATAGGTCACATAAGCTCCCATATAGCTTTTATAAGCTATTAGAAACATTAAAATTCAGTTTAGCTTCAAAAGGTCAAAAATCACAAAAATACCAATTAAATAGGTGAAAAATCAAAAATCACTTGGAGAAGGTGTTCACAGCTGGAGCAAGGTGTATTATGGATGGCCTTGGGTTAGTAGCTTATTGGTAAGCTTATAGGGGTGTTAGTTGGTCCTGGTTCTCAATTTTAAGCTTGGAAGCTTTTGTAAGCTCTTTTTGATTATTTTGGCATTTTACTATTATAGTTGTTCTTTAGCTTAAATTTCTGTATCTTTGTGTTAATTAGCTATAGTTAAGTGTGTTTAAACATTGAAATCAAGTGGTTGTTCTTTCAAAGTTTAAGTTAATAAAAACTTAGTTATAACAGTTAAAACTGCTTCTTAATCATTTCTTAGTTACTGTTGTAATAAGGTATTGTTTAATGATTCATTAGTCCTATAAATAGATTATATAAGGTCTAAAATCAGTTTCATGGTTTAACTTTGTGATTTGCTTTGAAATAGTTACATAACAGTCACATTAAGTAGTGTTTGGATTAGATTGTTTAATTGTGTTAAAAGTTGTTACAGTCTTTGTCTTTGGTTGTTCTGAGTCACACTAGTTCATAATAACTCAAAGAAACAAGAAGAACCAGTCTTTGTTCATCAAAAGTCAAAATAAGCTTTGATTTAATTTTGTGAGTCCACTGTTAGGATGGCATGATCATTGATCTTGTTGTTGTGTTTACAAGTTGTTACTTTTGATCAAATCAGTCTTATATCACCTTAACATAACATAATTAGTGCTTAGGATTAGTTTAAATCTCATTTTAGTCAACTCTTCTAGTTTTTAAGAAAAGTCAAAATCTCATAAGGTCGTTTTTGAATAAAATTTGGAATTTCACTGTGGGTTTATTAAAAAGATTCAGCTTATAAGCTCTGGGGGAATTATAGTTTAGTTGCTAAAGAAAAATAGAAAAATGCTAGTTCTTGGTTTCTCAGCTTTTTAAGTGCTTATTTCTCAGCTTTTCTTGGGGTACCTGTTCTAAAATCTGCCATGTGCACAGTTATTGGTACCAATTTGATAAGCTCACACTGAGCTTATTAGTTGTCCAAATCTTTTGTTCTCTGGTTCTTTGGAAAGCCAACCTGGTCCTCTTGGATTGTCAAGCTTAAGATTTCATTTTGGAGCTTGTTAACTAGAAATTCGCAACAAACCTATAGCTTGTCCCATTTCATTCAAAAGCCAAGTGCTTATCTCGCTTAATCATAGCTTATCGGTGTGCTTCTTTGCATATTTTAGACTCATTTCGCTTTCTCTAGCTTGTTTGCATCTGTTTTGAGCTTTTGTTTCATCTGTCGAGCTTGTTTAAGCTTATTTTCACCAAACAAGCTCTTAAGCCATCGTTGGATCAATAAGCACATCAAAGCACTTATTTGAGTTTTGTAAATTTTTGTCTTTATTAAAGTTTCATATTATTAGTATTTAAGTAGTTTTCAAAAGAAAATCGAGAAAAACATCAATATAAAAATAGTGATAGCGTTTATTTAATATTTTTAGCTTTTTGATTTTTCTTTTCATCTTTTAATAAGCAAATCTTGTTTTTCTATTTTTCTTAGGTTTCTCATCATATAGGATTTTAGAAAAGTTTGATTTTTCTCTATCTTTTACTATTTATTATAATTTTAATTAGTTAAAATAGTAATTAATTAGTAATAAATAATTGAAAAGCATAAAAAATATCTTTTCTGTTTTAAAATTAGTTTTATCATATTTTAGATTTTTTCATAATCATAAGTTTATTTTTCTAGCCTTATTTTGTATTTTCTTCCATTTTAGAGTATTTATTAAATAGTTAAAATAGTTTTTAATTAATAGTAATTAATTAAATAGTGTTAAAAATAATTTTCTTTTCTAATAATTTTCTTTTATTTTAGGATTCCAAAAATGTTATTTTTATATTTTTAGGCCTTTTATTTTCTTAGTTTTCACTTTTTATTTTGTGCGTGTCGTAGTTTTAAAACTTACGTTTACGTTTTTCTTATCGATTGTTGTGCTTTCCAATTACGAAGTTCAATTCTACTCCAATCAATCGGTGGTGTAATAATTCTAATCATAACCTTTACTGCATCACTATCCTTAGTGATCATTCTATCCTCCGAGTTTGTTTTAAACACACCATTGAGTCTCCTTGGGACTTAACGACCGGAATTCATTGTATTCTCGATCTTAATTGTATTTGTGTTTAAAATTTGTTTTAAGTCTGTTTGACTTGACGGTTTAGCCGAATCACGTTTCTTTTCTTGGTATATGTGTATTCGGGTTCGTGAGCTCTAGTCTAAGAGACTGACTGCATCAATTCATCTACTTGGGGGAAGTGGTTTCTCGACAACTTTTTGGTATGGATTGCTTCAGACTTCAGTGGGTATGAAATATGAGAAGATTACTTATGAGTGGGATGATACGTTGCTGTTCTATTGGATGATATAACCTCGAACGAAGAATCACAGTGATTATTCTTAAAAGGAGCAGCAGGATCAATGATAATGGTGTGCTTCATTGTGCACCTGGCTAAGGCAAGCTTGAAATAGAGCTTCGAATCTGCTCATCTAATAGATTTTCGGTTTGGGGGGAAGCTGCCTAAGTCTCTCTTTCTCTAAGGCTCATGTTTTCTCTTCTATTTGGGAGCCTCAGAAGCTTTGGTGGTGGAAGTTTAAGAGATGACGAATTCTATCTTCTACGACGTGCTGTTCGATATCCTTATCTCTAAGACTCGTATCATCATCCTCTTAAACTATATCATCTATCTCTATCTCAAATATTTATCCAAAAAAAAAAAAAAAAAAAAAAAAAACAAAATAGAAAAATATAAAATCAACAAAAACCCATAAAAATCAGAAAAATTTGAAAAAGACCAAAAATATGTTTTCTCAAGACATGTCTTCTGGTATCGATAACATCTACGGTCTTAGAAATGTCATTCAATAATGGCACGTGACCATAGATGAAGTTCGAGCAGGAGGTGTAAATATTCTTTTCCAAAACATGTCTCATAATATGGCTTGCAGTTATTTCAGACTGTAACACGTGCTTAACTATGGCTTGCTATTATTTCTGATAGCAACCCGCTCTTCAAGGAAGGAAAGTGCTGCGCTAAACCATTTTTCAAATATTTCGTGCACTTATCTTAAAAACAAATTGAGGAAAGTATGTCAAGGATCTGCTTCCTACACAAATGTTTTCCGTCTAAAATTCTTGAAAAATATTTGTTGTATTTCAAAATGGTGGTAAATGAGTTGCTTGAAAATCAATCAGATTCAGAGTTTTCGTAAAATTGAAAACTCAATCAATGACTTCAGCGTTTAAACTTTTCTAAAAATAAGTCATTGATTGATGGGGAGAATGTTTTCAAATCTATATCATCTAACGGGCTTTCTTAATTATCCTAAATGCTTAACTAAAAAATGATGTTAACCTACGTTGAAGGACTAGGTGCCTAGGATATGATTGTTAGGTTTAGATGATTAGAGTTTGATGAACACATAATCCCATGCTTTGTACGATCTGATTGATATGTTGAATTGACTGTTATTAGTCGATTGCTGTTTCGGTGATGTCGACCACCATATATCTGTTTGTGTCCACTAACGTATGCAGGTATATTGGTATATAAGAATGTTCCTGATCCGGATCACATAATTGATGATTGGATGCCGAAAGGAAAGGGCAACTATATCTTGGGTCGACAAATGAAGAAACGGAGCTTAATTTGACTTCTATGGAGAGTTGGCATGAAATGCAACGTAAGAGGTCTCACTACATCAGCAGATGGTTTTCTTCATCATCAAATGAAGAAACGGAGCTTAATTGGACCTATATGAAGAGTTGGCATGACAAATGCAATGTCGAGGTCTCACCGCATCGTGAGACGGTTTTCTTCGACCCTCGGCAACAACGAAGCTTGAACCACCTAACGTATCTTTGTGCGGGATAATAGTGAATAATACCATTTTTTAAACAATTTTTAAATAATATTGTTTTGAAAAATAGAAAAATATTGGTTTTGAAAATAAATTGGACTTAATTTTGAAAATCATCGGACTTCATTTTATCAAAACTTAAGTCACTCAATCAACGACTACGGTCATCGATTGAGGGGGAGAGTGATTTAAAGTAAAATATTTTCAATCGATATTTCTTCATAAAAGGTCTGTTTGTACAATAATATGTGGTGATCTAAAGATTTAATGTTATGTCATGGTATGATTTTCTTTAAAACTCAAAAATCTTACAAAATAAAATTTTTTCTGTTCTTGTTTGATTGTGAAATTGTTTTATTTTACTTAAAGATCTCTTAAAAACTATCATACATGACACTAACAATCTTTAATGTCTAAAATTGAAAATTTGTTGAAATGGAATTGGTTTTAGTCCTTTAAAGGCACTCCTGCCTCCATGTGTCAAACGATTTCAAATATACAATGCACATATTGAAGGGGAGCATTTATCCAAATACAAGATGAGTATTTAAACAAGGCACATATTCTCCCATGTTTTCTAAACCTTATTAAATCACTTGGGATCCAAAATCTCAAAGGGTTTGATATTTTGATCGGGGAGAATTTGTGATTTAATAATGAAATTTGATAAAGGTGATCGTTTGATTCAGTGTGCATCTTTGCTCTCCCATATGTGCTAAACCCTTCGAATCTCGAAGCACATATTGAGGGGAGCATTTCAAAAAAAATAAATTTTCAAGTACCTTGATTAATTTTCTAAATGGTTTCTTATTGGCAAATGTGATCGTGAAAGTACTTCAAAGAACTCCTGCCTTGATGTGTTAAATGATTTCAACCAACTAACGCACATTTTGAGGGGGAGAATTTACCAAGAAAATCAACTGGCTTTTTCTACGGAAATTGTGATCAAGAAATTATTTCAAAGAACTCTTGCCTCCATGTGCTAAACAATTTCAAGATCATATGCACATGTTGAAGGGGAGTATTTCTAAATGATCAAAACTATTAAGGTACAAAATGCTTTGATCTCGTATCACAAGTACCTTGATTGATTTTTTCAAATGATTTTTCAATTGGTTTCAAGGAAGAATGAACTGTACCAAAAGACCGACCATTTTACTTTATGCATGGAGTTATAAGAATGGTTAGGTTAGGTATTCGTTCCAACAATTCCGCCAGAGCCGGAGGGATCTACCCAGGGACAATCCACTAGATAGTGTAGAAGTCCTTATGTATGATGAAAAAAGGAGAATAATGAGAATATGGGAAGAGTGCCGACTGTGACAGAGCTAGAACTGGAATAAACCCAACAAGGTTCTAGTTATGAAGTCTCGGTAGAATCAGGGGTTGAAGAATGAAAAAGAAATGAATGTGAAAAGGGTGAAAATAAATAGCCCTCCAATAAGTCAACCTTAGGGCGATGAACGGGTTCAATACATATGCTCTTGGTGGTTACTAAGGTAGCAGGTATTGAAGACAAGACGTCATGGACCCAATGGACGACCGCACTACAACTTCCCAAGCTACTCAAGTTCCTCTTAAAATGGTTTGTTTCATTCTCATGGGAACCTACATAATCTATCGACTTTCTCTTAAAGATTGTTGATATTGAATAAGGAGACCTCTCCCAAGTCTCCGGCATAGGGAACCAAATATGCACAATTGAGTATAGAGCCAAGAGATCATCCACAATATCTCATTAGGATACAAAATTAATGAAGACTTGCTGTTTCACACAATGTGGAAAGTAAGTATATATTAAAAGTCCTACGCATTATCCTTGTGGTATTGCCAGAACATCCGAGTGATATGAAAATATTCACGATGAAGATGGAAATCCTTCTAGAGCCAACATCATACAAGCTCTTGGTGGGTGACATGTGAGATCTTTTCTAAAGATCAAGCTTGTGACAACTGGATAGAAACAATGGGGCGATTCATTCTTGAATCAACCTTGGTCGAGGAAATGATATGATGAATACTTTTGGAAAAACCATTCGATTTACAAATCATCTTTTCTCTAGCACATCGAATGCGTATTCATGTTTTAAAACACAAAAAGTATCTCTAATTGAAAAAATACTTTTGGAAAAACCGTTCGATGTGCAAACCTCTTCTTTTCTCTAGCACATCGAATGTGTACTCTTTTCAAATACAAAAAGTATTTTTGATTGAAAATTGATCTTTCTTATAAAACCTTCGTCAGATTGCAAAACTCTTTCTTCAAGCAATACGATTGATTGTTTTCAAATCTTTTCATCAATCGGTGAATCTCAATTATTTGGTTCACTCACTCCGTGTTGTCTTCTTTGAGGCGTTCGGTTTGAGAACGGCTAGAACATTGCGAAACCTGTCAAGGAGATTCTTGAATTATACACGATCACGGGCGACTTGTAATCGATCAGCGGGAACCGTGGTCCGTACCTCAATTGAATGAAAGTGATCAAAGACACTTTCGCGTGTTTTATTGCTAACTGTTGTTTGCGGTACATTTGGACGGTTGTAGCCGATTAGAATTGAGAAGTCAATCCAAAGCCGCATGCTCACAAAGATCCACACTCAATTGAAGAAATCATGACTAGTGCATATCTCATAACTCAGCTATGATATTTTATACTATGCTTCGCTACTTTATGAAATATCATGAACTAGTAAAGCTTCCGCTACTCTGATGGAAAGATGTCATGATCCAGAAAGTGTGAGCATGTCGGTCCGAAAGTCACAACATCACATGAAGGCAACACTACAAAGGGTGATCCAGAGATTAACTGTGGCTGATGATCTCAAAGAAAGCTCAAAGATCATCAAGATGTGGATCAGTTCAAAGACCTCCACTTAAAGTACAAAGCAGTCGGACTTTGAAGAATCGCTACTCAAGCACAAAGAATATTGAATTTGAAGAATTGAAGTCTACGAGCTTGGAACTAAAGACAAAGAAAGAATGCTAGGATTCAAAATGTAACTCATGGGGTGACCTCCCTTAGGGGGAGATTGTTAGGAATTTGAAATTCCATATGAAAGTGTCGGTCACCCCAATTATAGTCTAGCATATGTTAGCTCGTAGACTTGTAGTTATTTACATTATTTAGTAGTTAATTAGTTAGTTAGTAGCGTAGTTTAGTTTAGTGCAACACTGTGGAGGAAGGACGGGTCTTTACCCACTGTATGCCTGATCCACAGTTCGTTAGGAGGACGTAGTATTTGTAACTATAAATACCCCTTCCATCCTTGGAAGGGGTGGTGCTTTTCATTAATCTAACCTTACATTTGTTTATTTCTCTCTTTTGAAAACACCCTCTCAACTCTCTTCATCTCTCTAACAATGGCTTACTTGTTTAATCATCTACCTAGACCACCCGAATCATCAAACAACATATTATATACGATCCTACACCACGACCCTAGCCAACAAAACATAGAAGGGATGTTGCAACACCTAGTTACATCCGAAGAAGCTCAAATAGCCAAGCTTTCGGACCTCTTTAAGCAACAACAAGCCGAGATGGATAGGAAGATAGATAACATTTTGAAAGCCATGACCAATAGTGATAGGAAGATCACCGAAAAGGTTAATGACATCTCGACTCATTCTCCGAAGCTTCCGTGTGAAAATTAAGGACCCAAGTAAGTTATCCAAACATGTTCAATTCGTCAATACCATCACCTTAGTGAGACCAAATAGGACTAGTGACGAAGCAAACCATGAGACGACACTAGAGTGAAATTTCCGACACGGACTGTTAACACGACACGACACGACACTGCTCTAACAGGTTTCGTTTCATGTCTTAATAGGCGAACCTTAAGACACGAATAAAATTAACATGTTTAGTGTCTTAATGTGTCCGACCTGATAAGACACGTTAAGAGACCCATTAAGAGGTTATATATATATGTTCAAAATAAACCCTAAAACACTTTCCTCTTTCTTTTCTCATATTCCTGCGCCTCAATCCTAAAACACTTTCCTCTTTTCTCATTTCTCATATTAGACATATTCAATAACCGCAGTCGCTAAACTTCCCAATATCGATGGGATTTCACCGGATAATTCATTATGCTAACACTATGTAACCCCAACCAAACACCCAACTAGGAAGAAATCACATTAGCAGCGCTCCGACTCACATCCAAACTCTGAATGTTTTGACAGTTAACCATCGACTCAGGCAAGCTCCCAGAGAACCCGTTACCAGAATAGTGACTCCATTGAGTCCATTCCATAACTCCATTCCCTGTTTCTTAATCGATCCAAAAACTGCTATGTAATAGATTTATTTTCAATGTGGTATTGAAGTGTAGAATAGTTTATATGTACATATCAGGTTATGTTCTTTTTCTAATTATATTACTTGTTTCTTCTATATTGTAGATGGATCCTGAGTGTGTTGAAATTGACCCGGAAAAAAATAGCTCAAATAATGTTGATATGGAATCTGATGAGGTCCAATCTGTGGATATGGAAGGAGGAGTGAAGAGAAAATGGAAGGACCGATCTGCCATATGGAATTTCTTTGAAAAAGATAAGAACGTAATAAAAGGTGCCAAAAAAGTGAAATGTAAGTGCAACAAGTGTAATAGTATTTTCACATATGATAGTAGCCAAGGTACGGGTAATCTGTTGCGACACAAAGAAAGATGTTATGGTAAAGGTTGTCATGATGTTGGTCAAATGCTATTTAATAGTGACATGGCACTACGGTCATCTAGATTTAATCAAAAAACTTTTCGTGATTTGCTTGTGGCTGCTACTGTTAGGCATGAATTGCCTTTGTCGTTTGTTGATTATAAGGGTGTTAGAGATTTAATTACATACTTGCAACCTGATGCAAACGTCATTACTAGGAATACCGTAAAATCTGATTTGTTGAAAATGTTTAAGATAGAGAAGGAAAAAATTAGAACCATGCTTATGGAATCACCGAGGATGTTGTGTTTAACTTCGACTTATGGTCTTCTATTACTACCGATGGTTATTTAGCAATTATCGTGCATTTTATTGACAAAGATTGGGTTTTGCAAAGAGAGTCTTATCATTTTCTTTCATGCCACCACCTCATTCGGGCATTGCTTTAAGTGCAAAAGTGTTTTCAATTTTAGAAGAGTGGGGCATAGAAAAGAAGATATTTTGTGTGACTTTAGATAATGCATCTTCTAATGACCGCTTTGTTGATCTATTAAGGAACAATTAGATACAAAGTCGCCACTTATTTCTAGTGGTCGGTTTTTCATATGAGATGTTGTGCACATATTTTAAACTTGATTATGCAAGAAGGGCTCAAGAAAACCGATCAAGCTTTGTTTGCAAGTTAGAGAGTGTCAAGTATGTTAAAGGATCGCATTCACAAGTAAGGAAACAAAAGTTCTTGTATTGTGTTAAGTTGAAAGGTTTAAGTTCGAAAAGGGGTTAAGGCAAGACGTTCCTACTAGGTGGAATTCTACTTTTATAATTCTTGATAGTGCCATTTATTACCGAAAGGCGTTTGAAATTTTAGCATTAGATGATTTTAATTATAAGAGTTGTCCAAGTGCTTTAGAGTGGGACACCAATGAAAGGATTTGTGTTTTCCTTGGAGTTTTTATGATGTGACTAATGTTGTCTCGGTACAAAATATCCTACGCAAACTTGTACTATCCCACGTGTTTATGGCTTATGTAACTTTACATGATAGTATGAGTTTGGGAGATGAGTGTATGAAGGATATGGCAACATCTATGATGGAGAAATTTCAAAATCTTGGTCTGCGATTTTAATCTCACTCTAGCCATAGCAGTGGCATTAGATCCAAGATACAAATTGCATTTTATTAAATGGAGTTATAAAAGGTTTATGGAGAGAGCAACTACCAATTTCATGAAGTTGATAAGTTATTGGATTCCACTTTTCAAGAATATGTAAATGTGCATGATGGTTCCTCTACAACCTCAAACTTTGCAAGTAGTTCAAATGCAAGCAAATTTGTTGAAAAAGCAAGTGATGATACAAGACGTTTCTATGAAGTTAAATCAAAACTTTTGGTAATTTATTTGTTTCTCATTTAAGTTTTAGTCGATTTAATTCTAGTTTTAGATTTTAATTGTGTTTTGTCATTTTAAAGGAATGTTTGGATTTAGCAATAATTAAAGTTAGTTTTCATTGCTTTCTCTAGTTATTAGTATATTGTAATTTGTCGATCTCGGTTTGTTTGCCGCTTAGATGTGCTTAAATTGCTTTAAACTAGTCTCCAAGCGACCTTTTATTCGCCCACTTAACTATGCTACTTATTTTAGTGCTTATTTCACTTTTTAGCTTATTTTATCTTGTAGAATTAACTTGATTAGATTTAGTTTGGTTCATTAGGTTTGCTAAGTAAGTCTCCTTTAGCTTATTCAGGGCTAATCTTTGGTGCCTTATTACTTTATTATCTTGCATCATCGATGCTATCTTTCCCATGTTCCTTTTATTTTTCAATTTTAATTTCTTCATAGGTAGTCCTTATTATCTAGAATTCGGATATTAGGTCTTCATTGGTTGTGCTTAACATGGTATTTTTATTTTATTTTATGATTTTCCTAAATAAGCTAAACTTAGGCTTAAGCTAGGCTTTTCAGGGCTGTTTGAATAATGATTGAATTACAACTTTTTAACTATTGTTTTATAGGATTTTGATGATTTTGAAAGCACAGAATTTGTAACTAACAAGAAGTCGGAATTGAAATTGTATTTGGAGGAGCCAAGAATGGAAAGGACAATGGAACTAGATGTGTTGGCTTTTTGGAGAGCCAATCAGTTTAGATATCCCATACTTGCGAGGATGGCTCGAGATTTTTTGACCATTCCAGTATCTACTGTCGCATCAGAGTCTACATTTAGTGCTAGCGGAAGAGTACTTGATCAACAACGAAGTTCACTTAGTAAAGATACTGTCGAGGCTCTTATATGCACAAAAGATTGGTTATATGCATGTTCAAATGAAATTGATCTTGATCAGCTCACTAAAGATATAATGTTGCTTGATGTTAGTGTTGAATCGGATGCTTCAAACTCGGTCAACGTTTGAAGAGGGATCCAAGAAGGAAGAACACGAGAAGGAAGAACCCGAGAAAATGTCTTTGAATAATGTTGCTTTGTACTTGTAAATCCAATAATGTTGCTTTGTACCGTAACTTATTAACCGCCATTAACGCTTTGTTTTGGCTCACCTTTTGGGCATTAGATATGGAAAGTGCGGTATTGTTTCGTTATGTATTTTGTATAAATTTAGTATTTTTGTTAACAGTCCCTTAACGAGGTTAGTGTCGTGTAACTTTGTTAATGTTAAATGTCGTGTTAGTGTTCGAAAAATGACACGATTTGTTATCGTGTCGTGTTCGTGTTGGACCTTAACAAGTTCGTGTCTTAACAGGTTAGGTAATAGGTAATAGGTAATCGTGTCGGATCATTATGCCGCTCTGACGACACTTGAGGTTAGTGAAACTCTTAAGGAAGAATTGACCAACGAAGTAGGCAAGTAGGTGATGAATACTTCAATAAGTTTCCTACGGAAGAGGAACTCTCTCGCCACCCACACTTAGTACGCGACCTTCGTCACATGTATGTTAGGAAAAGCCCTCGGATCAAATTTGGAAATCCTTGGAATCTCAACACACCATGTTGCATAGGACATCTTTTCGTGGCAAATGCCTACATTGATCGCAAATCCTCAATAAACATTGTGGAAAAATTGAAGGATGGGTTGAATAGTTTTACCAATTAAAACTAGGTTTTAAACTATTTAGATTAAATTATGTCAATCTTATTTGTGTGTGTGTGTTGGATGTTGATAGACAAGCGTATAGAATAAAAACTAAGACATGGAGTAAGAAGCACAAAACCACAACGCGAGTATTTATAGTGGTTCGCTACAAGGACACCTTCCTTGCCTCTACTCCACCCCCGAGTCACCGACTCGAGAGTTCATAATCACTTCACAACACCAACTCCTTGTGGCGGAGAAGCCTTCACAACGTTGCCTACTCTTTATCCCAGTACAAGGCTAGATACCGAGTTCTTCCACGGTGTAGAACCAAACCTATCACAACGTCGCCTACCCTTTATCCGGTACTAGGCTGAATACCGAGTTCCATTACAATGGAGGAACTACTACCCAATACTACACAAAATCCTATCCCTAAGGAGACCCACCCTTATGACAACATCAATAAGGATATCAATATCCTTTGACCCAATATAAATTTATCTTGTACATCGACACACCATATCGAATGTACACCTTAGGCACCTTTCACTAATGCCTTTGACTCGACTTCTAGGCACCCTTCACTAATGCCTTGACACGGACGTTTGGCACCTTTCACTAATGCCTTTGTCTTGACCCCTTTGGCATCATTCACTAATGCCTTTGACACGGACGTTTAAGCACCTTTCACTAGTGCCTTTACTTTGACTCTTCGACACCTTTCACTAATGTCTTCGTCTTGACCCTTTAGACATCTTTCACTTATGTCTTCGACACTACACTTCTAATGAGAAAGAAGAGAACTATCAATAAGAGAACCTCAGTAGTCTTGATGATGACGAAGCATGGCAACTCATGGACTTGAGCTTGCTCGACTTCAAGAGGTGGTGATCTCGCCTTTAAGAGGAAACTAGAGAATCACACAAAAACAAAACTACATACAAAGATCACTTGGATCTGTGGTTAAAGAGTTTACAACTTAAAGAGAAAATATATGTGAGAGGGGTGAGATGTAATAAAGAAATGGCTCACTTATTATAGAAGAAATTTAGCTATTGTTCCACTGATCCCACGGATCCCTCACTTGAGGGATCCGTCCAGTGTATTCCTGGGGATCCGTGGGACGCTCCTCTTTGCTCATGGGTTTTGGGTCATGGGTCATGGGTCCTAGACTTTGGACCATGGGTATCCAAGTAGATAAAATGTATCTACAAGATGCAATGCATCTAGTCCATGGGTCATGGGTTAAGACCATGGGTCATGGATAATATTCATTTAGTACTTATGCATGATGTCATGCAATGGGTTATGGGTTATGCTCCTTGGGTATGTGTCATGGACTTTGGGTTTTACCCAACTATATTCAATGCATTTTGTCAATGGGTCAAATACTTAAACTTCTACCCCTTTATATTACCCATTATAATACATACTAGTTATGTATATATTTGCCCAATATGTAAACACTAGTTGTTGTACATATGTATTACTAAATCATAAAATTACTTTTACTTGTTTAGTGTTTTATGTGAAAACGTAAGTGTGTTAGTAAACTATTGGCTCAAACCATTTACTTATTTTATTTGTTTCGTTAAAATAATTTTACGTTTGTTATTGACAAAACATTAAAAGATCATAAAATATAAATAAACTTTTTACGGCTTATTTGTATTAACAATCTCCCCTTTTGTCGAAACAAAAAGAGCGTCGAAAAGAAACTAACATCTTGTTTTAAGAAAACAAAGAAATAAAATAAGAATATAGAGAGTAAGTGACGGGAAGTGTTCTCGTCTTAGCTCCCCCTTGACGAGTCCATCCCTTTGTGAAGGCGTCAAGAAAGAAGAAATACTAAACTAATGTATTGCAAATATGTTTTGCAAATGGTTTCGTCTTTGTGACGATAATGCTCCCTCTTGAGGATTGCAACTTTGCAAAGGGACGTCATGTAACGTAATCCTAAAATATATTGCAAATGATTTTGCAATGTATCGCTTTGACACGAAACTCCCCTAGCTTAGGTGTCAAAGTCTTCTTGTATATATGAAAATCTATAAAACAAATGTTAGAAAACAAGTATATAATGCATAATTTCACGCAAATAAGATTCATGTTAGTAGGAAACAAATCTTCATTGCCGGATCCCACGGTTCCCTCCTTGGAGGGATCCGTCTAGGCAAAATAGAGGGATCCGTCTTACTGTAAGCAAAGTACAGTAATGGTGATGTATCAAATGATGTTAACATCAAAATGAGATATGTATCAAGAAAACAAAGATACTCTCGGGACAATATGGCATATAACATGTAATCTCATTCAATAAAACATACGAGACATGATTTACAAATCTCTAAAACTAAGAGAATGATTTAAACATGAAATATCATTATCTGGTTAAGCTTAAAACTAGGACATCACTTGAAACTTTTAAGCTCAAGGTTGTTTAGGTTTGTTGATCTCGTCGAAACGTTCGAGGAGGTGATAAAACATGAAACGTTGATCTTCACGTACTTCATGTATCAAGCTTTCAACATGTTGACAATGATAACAATCTTTGTCATGGCTCGGAAGTGGTGGTGGTAGAAAAGAAATGCCTTGATGTGGAGGATCAAATGAAGAGGGTTGAGGAGCCTCAAAAGAAAGAGGATTGGCTGAGGCACATTCGATGATGGCTCAACTATGGATGATGGCGGAGGTAGAGAGGTGTCAACTTCCATGTGGTCGGGTGGTTGACTTTGATCATTCCTCATAATCCAAAAAGGACTATTTGAAGGTGACGGAGAAAAAGAAGCCGGAGCTAGTGTTGACTCAACACATTGATTTTGTTGCGCTATTCCTCCTAAAGAGGAGAATGTTGGCGATGGTGGAGGATGGGATGGCCTAGGAGGCAAGTCCTCTATATTTTAGAGGTGTGGTAATGAGAGTGGAGTGGTGAATGATATGACTCTAGGCACTAAGGGTGATGGTTTAGTGGAAATAGGGGGTATAGTGGTGTTTGGCATTGGTAGTTTTGTGGGAACAATCCTTTTGGGGATTGGTTTTGATAGGTGGAGGAGATCCTACCATTTGTGGATTTAACAGAGATGATTCGGTTGAGGAAATTTAGTGTACAACACGAGCAATTTTCTTGGGTGGTCCTTTGGTGGATGAGTTACCGCTAGAGCTTTCCTCATGATGAAATGATTAAAGAGGTTTGTAAAAGTTTCTAAGTCTGAGAATGAAGATGTAGATGATGACTTTAGGAGTCTTAACAAGGTGGTTTAAAAGAAAGAGATTTGGCGGTGCATTCAAGACTTAAGCCACTAAGATCCTTTGGAATGTGATGATTAGCATGCACAAGAGTCAACTTGAGTTGCACCGATCTAGGAACTTAATTAAGATAATATGGAGTGTTCAAGTTAGTAAGATGAGCTTGAAATGATTGTTTTAGCTAGAGATAAGATGAATCATCACCGGATCCCACGGTTCCTCCAATGAGGGATCCGTCTAAATAATCCTAGGGATCCTCTCGGCTCAGACTAAGAAAGGAGAAAAATGATGTTTGTAAGGTCTAATACCTATACCTTTTTTGAGTGTTTCAGTCTTCCTAAGTGCCTTAAATGAAAGGGTATTTAAATGATCAAGGGCAATGAGTGATGTAGCTAATGATTGCCTTTTATGAAAGAAAATGGAACTTTTATGAGTACCAATAAATGACCAAAGATGACACTAAAAAATTTGAGAGTGTCAAGTGGAGCTAAATGATCCTAGAGACCAGATAGTAACTTGAGATAATTTTTGGAGAATATCTTAAAAGTTATAGGAAATGGAAAAACTAGAACTTGACCCATTTTGAGGTAAGGATGACTAAAATCAATTTGCTAGATGTTTTGATATGTGAGAGATGATGTGTAAATATAGGAGCGGAAGAATGATGAGTTTTGGTGACATGATAAATCGAAAAGCACCTTGAGAGTGATCCTTAATGAGCTAGGAGTAAGTGTGAAACTTACTAAGTGGGAGAAAGACTTAAGTGATCCTAAGGCACTATGTTTAGCTAGTGTGAATTGATCTAAGGGCATGGTTTGAAGTATAAAGGCCTGCTTGCATTTATTGCTGCCTGTTCCCCGGTTCCCTAAGTGAAGGGATCCGTCTAGCACAAACCGAGGATCCGCTCATCGCTTAAACAAGACCTTCACAAAAAGGTTGCATAAGGTTTTGTTTTTCAAACCTAGTGTTTTCTAAGAAGTTTGAACACCTATATAATCGAGACATCAAACGTTAAATGTTTTATTTCATGAGAGAAATTACATTACAATGATTGAAAGATGAAGTCTAAGCATTGAGCCAATTTGAAAAGGAGACTAAGTTCCTTGAGCATTTACGCTAGATGGATCGTCAAATGGATGATAAGTATTTTTCGATTCTGTGGATGAAGAAAAACTTGATGAGAGATGTCTTTAGAGGTTCCATCATCTTATTCACGAGCACGCATAACGGACTTTGAAATTGAGGTGGAAGTACATGATGTGATGATAAAGGCGTGTCAAGAACATTCCATAAGGGATTAGTTTGTTCTTGTTGCCTTGAAGGTTTACATTAGCCTTGCGAAAAAATAGGCGAGATTGTATGGTTGTTGTGTTAGCAAACAATACATTATGTGAGCACAACAAGCGGAAGGATTTCTCGATTTCCCTAAGACTCCAAACATTTTCACGTGGGATGAGTGCGAGAGGCTTGTACTCAACTCGGATATCCGTGTATAGATAATGTTTGGATCGGAGTGATAGGGTCGAGGTTTGCATAACATGCGAGTCAAGTCTTGAGGGGAAGGTATGTGTGAGCACTATGGACTATTTTCTTCACGATGGTTGAAGAGAGAATCAAGAGACCAATCTTCAGTGAAGGCACATTGTCCATGATTTAGAATTCGGAGAATGTGAGAAAATTTCTCAAGAGTTAAGACAAACTTTTGGCTTTTGATCCAAAACCAAAGAGATAGAGATCGATTCTCGTTACGAACGAGTTCAACTTGACGGAAGAATTCCAATACAAACCTCGGACAAATTTTCTCGTTAATTCCGAGAAGACATTCTAGTCCTATGGTTCGAAAAGAGGTATTGATACCTTCTTCGTATAGTAGGGGTGTGTCGATAATACGTCCTTCATGAAAGTGACGAGTTTCGAGATTATTGAACCCACGGACATGATTGCCAGGTGTGTTGGGCTCAAGAGAGATGTTAGGGATGTAAACATAAGTGAGTGAAAATTCGAACTCATACTCATGAGACATGACGAGACCTATGGAAGTGAAAAGAAAATGATGAGACTCGTTTAAAGCACAAAATATGATCACCTAACGTTTTTACTAGATATTTATTAACAATGACAATTAACTTACTTAGTATTTAACGATCTAGTGGCGTATTTCTTTTAGGACAAACACGCTTTTATATTGCATGAGAAACTGTCTTCCGAATGACGGTTCTCACGATTCCCTTCAAGAGGATCCGCTAGTTAAACTACGAGGATCCGAGGATCAGAGTGATGTAAAAATGATTTAGACGAAGTTGATTTTTGCATCTTATAGGTTTATACAAAGATATGTATTTTAGCCAATGTTTACTTAAGCATGCATTGTCGGTTTCTAGAGTATCTCAAGACCAAGAGTACGAAAGACAAAGAGTAAAAGAAAAATGACAAACACATTATAAAAAAAATAAACTAGATAAACTAGTAATATTTCATTTCAATGCTAAGAATGATACAAAGGATTGGGTATAAAACTTGGTTTTAAACTATTTAGAATAACTTATGTCAATCGTATTTTTGTGTGTGTGTGTTGGATGTTGATAGACAAGCGTATAGAATAAAAACTAAGATAGGGAGTAAGAAGCACAAAACCACAACGCGAGTATTTATAGTGGTTCGCCACAAGGACACCTTACTTGCCCTACTCCACCCCGAGTTACCTACTCGAGTTCGTAATCACTACACAACACCAACTCCTTGTGGCGGAGAAGCCTTCACAACGCGTTGCCTACTCTTTATCCGGTGCAAGGCTAGATACCGAGTTCTTCCAAGGGTAGAACCAAACCTATCACAACGTCAGCTACCCTTTATCCAAGATTAGGCTAGATACCGAGTTCCATTACAATGGAGGAACTACTACCCAATACTACAAAAATCCTATCCCTAAGGAGACCTACTCCTTATGACAACATCAACAAGGATATCAATATCCTTTTACCAATTATAAATTTATCTTGTACATCGACACACCATATCGAATGTACACCTTAGGCACCTTTCACTAATGCCTTTGACTCGACTTCTAGGCACCCTTCACTAATGCCTTGACACGAACGTTTGGAACCTTTCACTAATTCCTTTGTCTTGATTCCTTTGGCCTCCTTCACTAATGCCTTTGACACGGACGTTTAAGCACCTTTCACTAGTGCCTTTACTTTAACTCTTCGAAACCTTTCACTAATGTCTTCGTCTTGACCCTTTAGACATCTTTCACTTATGTCTTCGACACTACACTTCTAATGAGAAAGAAGAGAACTATCAAAAAGAGAACCTCAGTAGTCTTGATGATGACGAAGCATAGCAACTCATGGACTTGAGCTTGCTCGACTTCAAGAGGTGGTGATCTCGCCTTTAAGAGGAACCTAGAGAATCACAAAAAAACAAAACTACATACAAAGATCACTTGGATCTGTAGTTAGAGAGTTTACAACTCAAAGATAAAATATATGTGATAGGGGTGAGATGTAATGAAGAAATGACTCACTATTTATAGAAGAAATTTAGCTACTGTTCCACGGATCCCTCACTTGAGGGATCCGTCCAGTGTATTCCTGGGGATCCGTGGGACGCTCCTATTTGCCCATGGGTTTTGGGTCATGGGTTATGGGTCATGGGTCCTATACTTTGGACCATGGGTATCCAAGTAGATACAATGTATCTACAAGACGCAATGCATCTAGTCCATGGGTCATGGGTTAAAACCATGGGTCATGGATAATATCCATTTATGACTTATGCATGATGTCATGCAATGGGTTATGGGTTATGCTCCATGGGTAAAGGTCATGGACTTTCGGTTTTACCTAACTATATTCAATGCATTTAGTCAATAAGTCAAAAACTTAAACTTCTACCCATTTATATTACCCATTATAATACATACTAGTTATGTATATATTTGCCCAATATGTAAACACTAGTTGTTGTACATATGTATTACTAAATAATAAAATCACTTTTACTTGTTTAGTGTTTTATGTGAAAACGTAAGTGTGTTAGTAAACTATTCGCTAAAACTATAAGGATTTAAACGACACCTTTAAGGGTCCTTTAAACCCTTAATCACCCACTTTATATCCGTTATCGCTTAATTTCGTTCCTTTTCACTTTTAGGTCTCTTGAAGGCAAAATCTTTGGAATGATGCTTATTTGGACGAAAAGGCGTGAATATGTGAAGAAAATGGCTAAAGTCAAGATGAAGATACTCAAGTCGCCGGAAGTGCACCCGACGACGCCGAAATAAAGGGTGACGCCGTCGCTATTTTATGACTCATGAGTGAATTTTCTATTTTGCACCGACCGTCAGCTTTGAAAGAGAGGCGAACGAAGACTTTTCATCCCGCGACCCAGATCTAGACTCGACGGCATCACAACCACAACGTGGCCGTCCCAAAGTTGACTTCGCCAAGACGAAACCCTAATGGTGGCGATTCGGCGCCACACTTAAAAGGTGGCGTCGTCGCGGTTGTAACTCTATATATAAATTGAATTTTCGTACTTTTAAAGCGGTAGACTTGTGGAGTAAAAACCTAAACGATTGTAGTCCATCTGGACGAGATTTTAGGGTTCTAATACCTTATTTTACATCGAGATAAGTTATTTATTCCTTGATTTCATTATGTCTTCGATTGAATGTGTGTATGCTTGCATGTTTAACATGTCCAAGCTAATTTACTTGTGTGTTTGCTTAGATCTATGAAACCTAGTTATTGAATATTGATTGGTTGTCTTTTATCTTAATTGTAATTGGCTTAGAGTGCTTAAAGTCATCGTTGTGTTATTAATGCTTGATTAATCTTTGTTGAACCTTAGTTTATAGTTACTAGTGGAATTGTAGACTAAATATCCAAAGATAACCTTAGTGTTAAGTTTATGAATCATAGAGATTTCAGAGTCATTAACCTTAGGTAGTTTCAAAGAGTTAGGGATAAAGCACACCCACGACCTTAGAAAACACAACGCGTTAAGAATAAGGACGTGGCAATTCAACCATCAATAAAGATAACTAGGAGTAATAGTATCTAGATAGACACATCTTTAATCATCATACGAGCACACTTCAATAGACATAGACCACCCCTTAGATTAGATAATTAGAATAGTAGAGTAATCGGTAGAAATACCACCCCCCAAATTCAATACCTCGAGATCGTGCTTTTATTTTCTAAAAAATATAAAAAAGATAAAAATAATCTTCCTCAACCCCAACCTTAGCGTAGTAATTTCTCACTAGCATTCTTATTCCTTTAGAGAACGATATCAATCCCGAGGCTTCCTAATACTACACTACAACGATTAGGTTCACCGCCTAGGTGGTTGAAAACTTAAGGAAGTTTCCTTTGACCCGAACGCGTGTCAGCGTATCAAGTTTTGGCGCCACGGGAATAGAATAGCTAGTAAGGAGTCTATCTCGCTTAGGTTTCCGTGCTTGATTCCTATCTAGTAGGATTTTTTCTCAATTTTAGCTTCCTCGTAATCTATCCCCTTTCTTCGTGACCTTTGTTCGTAAAACCTATCACTCACCATGATTCGCATCTTTCGCCTTAGAAACTTTATACTACCCGCTCCCAATCCCGTCCCTAATCCCCCTCCCGAAATAGAAAACGCAATACCACAAAACCTTTCACCCGTTCACCACTTTGGAAATCACCTAGGGCATAATGAAATAAATTGGCAACAACATAGTCCTTTCTATGATTCGGATTCCGATGAGGAGTTTGACTATGGTGATGCACTTGATAACGGAGAAGTCATCGATGAATTTAAGTTTGAAATGGAAGAAGACTTCTCCCTATGTTTTGACCCTAAGTGTAGGATTGAGGTTAATGGCCCCTTTAACATGCAATTCCCTTGTAAGATAGGATTTGAAAGTTTTGATGCTAACTTGCACTCATTCTTACCTTTAAACTTAATCTCAAGAAATCTTTATAACAAAATTAAGGTAGATGAATTAGCCTATCAAGGGGATAATGTTGTTGATGCGGTCACTTACTTGTATGTGTTTGTTGGAAGTTTTGCCTATGTAGTTGAATTCATGGTCCTAGAAGATTTAGGAGAATTCATTGATGGGAGCCTCACTCAAGTAATATTTGGAACAAACTTTAAGAGAATGACTAGGTTGAATGAACGGATGATTGATGGTCTAATCACATTCTCCGATGGAGTTGAAGATTTTGTCTATCAAATGCCCTGTACGCATCCTAGGTTTAAGCACAAAGATATAGAGGCATGTAATCGGATGGCTCCCATTCCAATACTTAGTGAAAAAGACAAACAACGGGGACTTATGCATACTTATGAAAATAATGATAGGTACTATAAAAAATGCCTAGAGTTAGGAGATGATTACAAGAAAAGTGAGAGAACATTGGAATGGCTTAGATATGGGCACGTAAGCGTGCACGAGACCACGTATGGGCACGACTTCGAGTCTAGCTACAAGACTCATAAATAAAGAAAAGCGCTTTGTGGGAGGCAACCCATGCTTAATTGTTTGCTTGTTTGTGTGTCATATATCTTTTCATTGATTGTTTATTCTCATGTTTGAATTTGTGAAAATGCTATATTTTGTCTTTAACCTCGCCTTAATTACATAAAAAGGTATTTTACAAAAATGATAAGTGTAGGAAGATTACACACGTTTTCAAAAGAACGTAAACATGAGAATTACGATTATTGAAAAAGATATATATGTGTGTTTGTTAGAGTCAAATGCTTGTATCGAGTCATAATGGATGTTTTGCGTGAATTTTTCCGATTTTAAAGGTATAATTTTTCCGTAATTTTTCCAAAACGCAGCATGCACCGGTTTTCGTGATAACCCGACGGCCAGAGGAGCGTAAACCACTTATCTAACTTTCCTCGTTTTCTATGCTACTTATAAATTTTGGAATTTTCGTGTCTTAATTTTCCGAAAAATCTGCAAACATCCATTCCACAAGCATTATATCCTAGTTTAGTAGAGTCATATATAGTTTTACCGACGATTTTACGCTAGGTTTCGTACATTTTCTTAAGTGTGCGTGTTTTCTTTATCAAGAAGAAGAAACATAAGATTGGATGGAGCTTTTCACGCATACATTCTTCTTTGAAAGAATTTAACCACTACTTCACACGGATCCTACCGAGCTAATCACGGAGTATTAGTTTCTTTCTCTTTTAATTATTTAATAGTTATCATAACTTTGATACTTTCGGGAAACATTGGGGACAATGTTCAGTTTAAGTGTAAGGAGGGAGAATAAAATGGGAACTTTAAAACTATGCTTATCCTTAATTATTTGTCTTGGCCAATTTAATTTGTGTAATAAACCATGAGAAATATTGGTTAGGGTAATTTTAGCACCAAATTTAAAAATTTCAAGACTTGTAGGAGTGGGTCTTGGGTCTTTAGTCTTAATAAAGCGTCTCATGGATAAGAAGTTATATGACTAGTACAAAAACCCTTTACCACTCAAATTCCACCCAAAAATGTGAGGTTCGCCCTAGAATTTATAGGAATTAAAGCATTCATCTTTAATGCTTCGAGAGTGTACCTTAGTATAATAGATTCTAGAACTTGTTTTGTGATCTATCCCGAGATCGCTAGTGAGACTACACTTGTGTCGTTAGCAATAACTAAATGACAAGAGGAATTAGGATAACCCTTGTTTGATACCGTATTATAATTACTTCTTCCACATCGGTTGAGTAATTCCCCCACACCCTTGCATTGTACTCATCTTTAGTACACTATACCCTAGTTAACCCCTTAGAGCCTATCCTATTCATGGTTCTCGTGATGTTTCGATTTTCCTAATATCAATCAAGAGCATTGTTTACAATCCACCCCGAATGTACACCCAAATCGCCTTAGCCTACCTTGTATGCACTCACTTTTAGTGCATTATTGTTATCATACTAAACCCTTAGTTCAATTATCTAGTTACTTGCATAAGTTGCTAAGTCGAGTCATATCCTTCAGATACGCTTTGGGACGATTGGGACTCATGGGTAAAGTTAAATTTTATGGAGTGATGGGAAAGAACGTTAAATTCAAATTCCTTTATCTACGTAATAATGTACTCAAGTGTTTTGATCTTTCAAATCGGACAAATTAGTGTTAAAGTAATAAAATCGAAGTGTAGGGATGTGCCTATAAATCCCTTTATATTTTAATGTTATCGCAGAGGATGGTAGAGTAAAAGTGTATGAAAAAAATCGAAAAAAGAGTGATTCATTCAAAAAAAAAAATACGGGCTACCATCCTACATATATCTTTAAATTTATGTTTGTTTGTTTCGGTTTATCTAGAGTTTAGAGTGTCGAGTCTTGGCTTAGCAACGCCATTCTTCTCATGCTTGTAACATAAATATTTTGACTTGCCACCAAGAATCGCCTATCCCACCAAACCCTTTGTTTCCTACCGTAGCCTAACGTTACAACCCTTTAAAAGACCTCTTAGATAGTTTTTCTTAGGTGCTTACGCCAGCGGTGGAGGTTTGATGTAGTCTCAAGCCTATGGTAATCTATGTACTAGGACCGGTTAATGAGTGTTTATCTTCCATTTCCAATTGATATATTTTATATACACCCAGAGAGAGTATCCAAACACCAGTTGTGAGGTGCTATTATATAATTTTTGTGCTTGTTATGACTTTTCGGGGCTTATACTTGTTATAAATTATGTTAAACCATGGCTTTATGCCCCCTAACTTATAAATTGATTGGCCAAAAGCACATTTGCTTGAGGACAAACAAATACCAAGTGTAGGGATATTTGATAAGGATTTAAACGACACTTTTAAGGGTCATTTAAACCCTTAATCGCCACTTTTTATATATTCTTCGCAATTTCGTTCCTTTTCACTTTTTAGGTCTTTTGAAGGCAAAATCTTTGGAATGATGCTTATTTAGACGAAAAGCGTGAATATGTGAAGAAAATGGCTAAAGTCAAGATCAAGACACTCAAGTCAGCCGGAAGTGCACCGACGGCGTCGAATAAAGCGGCAACGCCATCCCTATTTTTGTGACGGCCAGAGCTTAATTTGTTATTTTGCACCGACGACGTCAGCTTTGAAGAGTAGGCGTCACGAAGACTTTTCATCCTGCACGGCCTAGATCTAGACTCGACGGCGTCGAAGTTGAAGTCGACGTCACACAACCACAACGTGGCCGTCCCAAAGTTGACTTGCCAAGACGAAACCCCAATGGCGGCAATCGGCGTCACAATTAAAAGGTGACGCCGTCGTAGTTGTAACTCTATATATAGAATTCGAATTTTCAAACTTTTAAAGAGGCGGACTTGTGGAGTAAAACCTAAACGATTGTAGTCCGTCTAGGATGATTTTAGGGTTGTAATACCCTATTTTACATCGAGATAAGTTATTTATTCCTTTGATTTCATTATGTCTTCAATTGAATGTGTGTATGCTTGCATGTTTAACATGTCTGGCTAATTTACTTGTGTGTTTGCTTAGATCTATGAAATCTAGTTATTGAGTATTGATTGGTTGTCTCGTATCTTAATTATAATTGGCTTAGGAGTGCTTAAAGTCATCGTTGTGTTATTAATGCTTGATTAATCTTTGTTGAACCTTAGTTTATAGTTAATAGTGGAATTGTAGACTAAATATCCAAAGATAACCTTAGTGTTAAGTTTATGAATCCTAGAGATTTCGTAGTCATTAACCTTATGTAGCTTCAAAGAGTTAGGGATAAAAGCACACCCTACGACCTTAGAAAACACAACGCATTAAGAATAAGGAGGTGACAATTCAACCATCAATAAAAGATAACTAGAGTAAAAGTATCTAGGTAGACACATCGTTAATCATCATACGAGCACACTTCAATAGACATAGACTACCCTTTAGATTAGATAAATAGAATAGTAGAGTAATCGGTGAGGTACCACCCCAAAATCCAAGACCAGAGATCGTACATTTTATTTTCTAAAAAATATAAAAAGATAAAAATAATCTTCCTCAACCCCAACCTTAGCGTATTAACTTCTCACTAGCATTCCTATTCCGCTGAGAACGATATCAATCCCGAGGCTTACCCTAATACTACACTACAACGATTAGGTTCACCGCCTGGGTGGTTGAAAAACTTGCTCAAGAAAAGGAAGTTTCCTTTGACCCCGAATCGATCGTTGAACAGCGTATCATTATCGGCGAAACATTATATCCTAGTGTAGTAGAGTCATATATAGTTTCACCACCGATTTTACGAAGGTTTCGTCTATTTTATTAATGTGCGATTTTATTTATCAAGAAGAAGAAACATAACATTGGTTGGAGCTTATCACGTGTAAATTCTTCTTGGAAAAGAATTTAACCACTATTTCACACGGATCCTACCGAGCTAATCGTGAGTACTAGTTTCTTTCTCTTTTAATAACCTTACATTATCATAACTTTGATATTTTCGGGAACATTGGGGACAATGTTCGGTTTAAAATGTAGGGAGGAGAATAAACGGAACTTTGAAACTATGCTTATCCTTGATCATTTGTCTTGTCCTATTTCATTTGTGTAATAAACATGAGAAATATTTGTTAGAGCAATTTTAGCGTAAATTTAAAAATTTCATGACATGTACGGGTGGGACTTTAGTCTTAATAAAGCGTCTCATGGATAGGAGTTATATGACTAGCACAAAACCCTTTACCACTCAAATTCCACCCAAAATGTGAGGTTAGCCTCTAGATCTATAAGAATTAAAGAATTCACCTTTAATGCTTCGAGTGTACCGGTAGTATAATAGATTCTAGAACTTGTTTTGTGAGCATTCCGAGATCGCTAGTGAGACTACACTTGTGTAGTTAGGAATAACTAAATAATAAGAGGCATTATGATAACCCTTGTTTGATACGTATTATAATTACTTCTTCCACATTGGTTGAGTAAGTACCCCACCCTTTCGATGTACTCATCTTTAGTACACGATACCCCTAGTTAACCCTCGAGCCTATCCTTTTCGCGGTTCTCGTGATGTTTCGGTTTTGAATATCAATGAAGAGCATTGTTTACAATCCACCCCAAATGTACACCCAAATTGCCTTAGCCTACCTTTCATGCACTCACCTTTAATGCATTATTGTTATCATACTAAACTCTTAGTTCAATTATCTAGTTACTTGCATGGTTGCTAATTCGAGTCATATCTTTTGTACATAGTTTTGGGACGATTGGGACTCATGGGTAAAGTAAAATTTTATGGAGTAGCGGAAAGAACGTTAAATTCAAATTCCCTTTATTTACGTAATAAGGTACTCCAAGTGTTTTGATCTTTTCAATTCGTGTCAAATTAGTGTTAGATTAATAAAAACTCAAGTGTAGGGATGCTCTATAAATCCTTTATATTTTGATGTTATCATATAGGATGGTAGAGTAAAAGTGTAAGCAAAAAAAAAAAAAAAAAAAAAAAAAAAAAAAGCGGGCTACCATTCTAAATCTATCTTTATTTATGTTTGTTTGTTTTAAAGTTATCTAGAGTTTAGTGAGTCTAGTCTTGGCTTAGCAATGCCATTCTTTTCGTGCTTGTAACAAAAGATTTTTGACTTGCCACCACTAAATCGCCTATCCAACCAAACCCTTTGTTTCCCTACCGTAAGCCTAACATTACAACCCTTTAAAAGACCTCTTAGATAGTTGTTCCTAGGTGCTTACGCTAAAGCGGTGGAGGTTTGATCTAGTCTCAAGCCTATGGTAATCTATGTACTATGACCGGTTAATGAGTGTTTATCTTCCATTTCCATTTACTATATTTCATATACACCCGAGAGATGAGAGAATTCAAACACCCGTGAGGTGCTAGTATATAATTTCCGTGCTTGTTATAACTATTCTTGATGCTTTTACTTGTTGTGAATTATGTTAAACCAATGCTTCATTCCCCATCTTATAAATTGATTGGCGAAATCACATTTGCTTGAGACAAGCAAATACCAAATGTAGGGATATTTGATAAGGATTTAAAGCGTACATCAATAGACATAAGACTACCCATAGTTTAGATAATTAGATTGTAGAGTAATCGGTAGAAGTACCAAACCCCAAATCTAAACCCGAGATTTTACCTTAGCTTTCTAAAAATATAAAAGATAAAAAAATAATCTTCCTCAACCTCAACCTTAGCGTAGTACACTTCTCACTAGCATTCCTGTTCCCACAGAGAACGATATCAATACCCGAGGCTTACCCAATACTACACTACAACAATTAGGTTCACCGCCTAGGGTGTTGAAAAACTTCTTTCGAAGAAAAGGAAGTTCTTTTGACACGAACGCGTTATACGCCGCATAAGCTACACACACGGTGACCATCAACGATTTTCATTTGCATGTCGCATCGGTTTTCTCTCTTGACGACCTACAAACGACTTTTTACCACACTAAGACAACCTACACTACAAAAAACATACCCAACAATTTTTTAATTAATTAACACACGCACAAAAACATACACCAACTTGGTCGTCGAGCGACCTAAACAAAAAGAAAATAGCCCATCGACCATGGACGACCTATTTTGCACACCAAGGCGACCAGCGCAACCTCCAACGACCTAATGGTCGACCTTAATAAGTTTGAGCGGTCTTATCACGGTGTTGAGTCCATTTTTCATCGGCGTGCTGTGGGAGAGAATTTAAGCCACCAAATGTTTTAAATACATAGAATCATGTAACAAGTATGAAAATTGAGTTGGTTGATCTTAGACTACTCCTCATGGAGAGCATGAGGAGCAAAAATAAGACCAAGTCACGCGTGTCGCTGCACGCACCACCACTACCACTCACCACCACCACACCACCACCACCAATCACCACCACCACGCACCACCGCCACCCACCCACCACCCACCACCACCACCACTTACCACCAACACTCGCCATCACCACACCATCACCGCCACCACGCACCACGCATCACGCACGCCCACGCATTACCGCGCCATGCTACCGCCCCCGCGCCCGCGTGCATACCGCCACCGCCCACCTGCCATCGCCCGCTGCTCGCCACCCTACCACCGCGCCACCACCACCTGCCGCGCCCGCCATCAGCTGCCAATGGTGGTGATGGCAGTGGATCGTGGGTGGCGGTGGTAGGTGGTGGTGGATGGTGGTGGTGACGTTGGTAGGTGGTGATGTCGGTAGGTGGCAGTGGTGAGTGGTGGTGGGTGGTGCGTGGTGGTGGTGATTGGTTGTGGTAGGGATTGGTTGTGGTGGTGGTAAGTGGATGTAGTGGGTGGAGGTAGTGACAATGGGTGGTGGTGGTGGTGATTGGTTGTGGGTGGTGGTAAGTGGTGGTGGTGGTAATTGGCGGTGGTGGCGGTGGTGCATGGTGGTGGTGATTGGTTGTGGTGGGGATTGGTTGTGGTGGTGGTAAGTGGATGTGGTGGGTGGCGGTAGTGACAGTGGGTGGCGGTGGTGGTGATTGGTTGTGGGTGGTGGTAAGTGGTGGTGGTGGTAAGTGGCGGTGGTGTGTGGTGGTGGTGATTGGTGGTGGGTGGTGGTGGGCGGTGGTTATGTATTTCGGACTAACTGAGGTTATGTATTGGAACCAAACTAATGGACTAAAATTGTTACACCCGACAAAGCACAAGGACAAAAAATGTAGTTAACTTTTAACAAATACAACATTTAACACTAATGGTACATACAATAAGAAATATTAAAAAAATGATACATAGAATAAAAAATATTAAAAGTTTGATGATTACAATAAGAAAAAGACTAAAATCGCACCGGTCACAAAACTTTCATCACAGTCGTAATGGGACAAACTTGGCGTTATCGTCGTTGGGATCCAAAGCTTGGGTTTTATACTCTGAACAAGTCTCTTGACCAATTTTACGTTAGTCAGCGTTTGTTAATTTCCATGTGCTTGCACATGAGGGCAAAATAGTCATTTCATTATTTTGGTGGTAAATGCGGTACAACCTGGGACTAATCTATTGATTTAATCAATAAAATTATACCATCACCACCACCTCCTCCCTTTATCTTTTTTTCATAACTTCTGCAAAATTAACACCATCACTATTCTCAAATCTCATAAACTCCTCATGAAAAACATGTCTCGATCAAACACCATCACTATTCTCTCTCTCAAATTAACATCATCACCATTTTCAAATCGTGTAGGTTAGATTAAAGACCCAAAAATTAACTTCGATTAAAGTCAAAATAATTAAAGTTCAAACACAATTAATTAAAATGTCCAAACACAATTCCTTGATTGGATTAAACATAACCAGTGAACACGTTTATTTTTGGCAAATCTTATATTTACTTTATTTGGAATAAATTGCAAAAATCGTTCTTGTAGTTTAGCTAATTTACATATTCCATCCTTATGATGTGGAAACTGCATGTGGCCTCCCTGTGAAGAAACATTGGGTTTCATTTACGTCCTTGGCAAAAATGGAATGACTAGTTTGCCCCAGTTTTTTTCCTCTCTTGAATTGATTGTATTTTTCTTTTGAGTTTTTAACCCAGATTTTAATTAAACTTCAAAACAACTTTAGCTCTTCATTACAAATGCAACAAAAACAAAAATCAAAACCAATCTTATCCGCACAATATAAAATGGGTTCAAGTCTTCATGGTACATACACACATTCATAAAATAATAATAATAATAATAAATAAAAAATCATTTTACATCACATTCAAATAAAACACACAGGCACAACCTGCAAATAAATCTCCACCACCAACCGTCGTTGGTTACAGCTACTGCGACAACCACCACCAGCAACGACCAAATATAGCGGGTGACGATTGTTGCTGATTTTGATGTCAGGATTGTTGTTAACATGTTCTTTTTTGCTGATTTTGGTGGGGCCTAGTGGGTCACTTGAGTTTTGGGTGTCGCATAGAGCAAGAACTAAGTTCGGTATCTGATTTCTACATTTTATTATGAGTTTGATTATTTTGTTGTTTAGGAATTGAAAATTTTAGTAGAATGTTCAGGGCGTTCTTAACAACCTTCAAATGTTCTTCCGTTTTTATTTAAAATAAATAAATATTCAAGTGAAACTTTAAAGGGAATGAAGTCGAGGTTTTTAGTCGTTCCATTTGATCGGGGCGTAAGCAACTCAAGTTTTCTACAAGGAGACCGCGTAATTTTAAATCATAATGATGAAATCTGCGATTTGAATTGACCACAGTACGATTTTTCAATTTACTCTATTATTTGACAAAAATATGATAGTTTGTTAATAAAGTGGTTTGGCCTTAAGAACCTTTAACAATCACTTGTAAATTGTTGAGAACTTTGCGTATATATCTTCAAAAACGCAAATTGATGCGTAAAACCAATTGTCTTTGTCTTTAAAAAACTTGACTGAAAGGATATATATGCCATTATTCACTTTGGGAGGGATATATATGCATTTTAGCCTATGATATGATATTTTATCAACTTGTCTCATATTTTGAATGTCTTTTCATCGATTATTAGAGGATATGTCCTGTCAATATTGGGTTACATGATGATACACGACGAGATTTATTACAAAATTATAAAAAATCGAATGTATTATTAGAAGATT
This sequence comes from Chrysanthemum lavandulifolium, assembly GCA_022545495.1. Taxonomy (NCBI): domain Eukaryota; kingdom Viridiplantae; phylum Streptophyta; class Magnoliopsida; order Asterales; family Asteraceae; genus Chrysanthemum; species Chrysanthemum lavandulifolium. The sequence goes on from CM040239.1 coordinate 94,708,687, forward strand.
AGACTCCCATCAATTCATCAAATGAAGCTAAATTGAATCATGCCTCACAAGTCGCAACCACGCTCATGAGCACCTAATCGAGACATTTGATACAAACCACAAAACACACCAAAAGAAAAATGAAGTCTACTAAGAGCACCCGATGTCGGCCTCGTCATGACTCGTCGTGCCAGTGTGGCTGGCTCGCCGTGACACCGGACAAGCTCATCGTGATTCGCCATGTGATGCCTCGCCACCTGCACGGCAAGGTATAAACGTTTACTTTTTCTGATTTTCGAACGTTACGCTACGTTTATAATTTTTTTTCTTTTTTTTAAACACACTTATTTAACACTATAAATACTACACATTTCAATCAAAATCTACACAACTTTATTTCAAAACACTTACATATATAAACACGAATAATCATCTTTTTAAATGAAAGTGGCGTTGAATAGATAATGGGCTGAGATGATTCTTAAAGAGTTTAAGTTCGAGCAATCGTTGCAACAATAACAAGGCGACCCTTCATTACACCGTGATACATCCCGTGAGCGTGAAATTCTGAAGACGCGTCTGCTGCGACTATTTTGGTGACAACCCAAATATCTGGAAGAAAATTTTAGGCGTCATTTCCAGTATGGTAGTAGCTATTTTAAAAATAGTACAAGGTTTTGAAACATATATTTAAACTCATGATCCTCTTCCCAAGCATTTTGATATTTTTAGAGTCCGACCGATAGTAGGGGTGTAATGAGTTTTAGTGTGATTATAAATCTGCATGTGCCTTTCGCCAATTAGCTTACGGGATGTCACTAATGCGTTAGATGAGTATTCTGAATAGGTGAAGACTATGCACTCAATTGCCTAGATTTTTTTATATGCATAATCCATTTGTATGCGAAGGAGTTTTAAGAAAACCGATGAGAATGACATTCGCAACTTATACAAAGCACATAACATTGTTCATAAGATACCGGGAATGGTGGGAAGCATCGATTGTATGCACTGGGAATGGAAAATTTGTCCGAAAGAATGGCAAGGCCAATTTCATAGAAGTGATAAAAAGTATCCAACTATAATGCTTGAAGCCGTTGCTTCCTACGATTTATGGTTTGGCGTGCATTTTTTGGGGTGGCGGGTGCGAATAACGATCTTACCGTTTTAAATAATTTTACATTATTCAACGACACCTTGATGACATCGCCCACGAGGTTTAGTTTGAAGTATCTGGTGTAAATTTAACCATGGGTATTATCTAGGCGACGGAATTTACCAGGTGGGCATCTTTTGTCAAATCATTTACGGTTGCAAGTAAACCAAAAATGCCGTATTCAAAGCTTAAACAAGAAAGCTTCGAAAAGATATCGAAAGAGCTTTTGATGTCCTCAAGGATGTTGGCATATCATTGCCCAAGCTGGCGTGCATTCTTTGTTGGCAGCTACGGAATCGTGTACTTCGTGCGTCATAACGCATAATACGATTTTGAAAGATCAACAATTTGCGATATCAGGCGTTGGCGGCGTATATTTCTCATGAACCAAATATACAACAGACATGGATTGACCGTTCGCGGTGCAAAGAAGAAAAGTCAAGGAACTACATGATAAGCAGCAAAAGCAAAACTTCAACGATGTGCTCGGCGTGTTTGGCAACAACATCAATGGGAACAATTTCAACAACAGAATCAAAATAATTAGTTTCGTTATAATTTGATGTATTTCTTAAGTTGCGTTTGTTTTTTTTATCATATCTTTATTTTACGTTTCGTATGTTTTTTATTGTGTTGTATTGTATTTTTATTTTTAACGAAATGAATTTAGTTTATTTGAAAATTTGAATAAAAAAAAATTAAGTTGTAAGTGGTGGGCTCCAAATGAGTAAATTGACGTTTGTTGTGAGTGAAGGTGGGTTGGGGGGAGTTTGTTATAGTGATGTGGAAGTTTGTTATAATGATGTGACACTCGTGAGCTCCAAATGAGTAATTTAACCTTGTCATCTTACCTTGCGCTCTAACTAGCTTCAGTTCCGATCATACAACGACAACAACATTTAATTTCGCTGGAGCAGGGTAGCTTCCGATCATACATTAATCGAATAATCTTCTTGGTTTATAAAGAAACCTTGAGTTTATAAACTTTTAATGTAATTGATAAGCACACTCAAGTAAAGGTACACCAGTTAATTTTTAGTGAAGTCATTGATAGCACAATGAATACCCCACCATCTCCTTATTCCTTGCCATACAAATAAGTCTATACTCCTATCACTAAACAGCGAGCAAAACTCCAAGCCAAGTTCCCATTTCATGACACTTTAGCTTTAGCTTTTTCCCTGTCTTCTTTACAACAAAAAATACAATGATAATAACCGTACACCATTTAAAAAAATAAAATCTCTTCTTCATTGAGAATCTAAAACCAGAAGTATAAATATACCACCAACACATATGTAGAAAACACAAAAAAAAAATATAGAGTATTAAACAACGCTATTTCATTTCTCAAAAATATATATATTTTTTCGAATGATAATTTTTAGTTATCTCACAACATTTACATTACAAAATCTATCTCACGTGTTATAAGCAGTACTTGAACTCACAATAATTCTAGTCTCAACATATATAAATAACGAGGAGGATTACCAACATGTTGCACCATGGATTTTAACAAACTTTAGTGTGCCTTATTACATTAGGGACCTCCTATGCAGGCACCCCATAAGAGGGAAAATAGGGGGTGTTTGTGTTTTCTCTCTCCTAGCCAATCATTGGGTACATAGGGTTCGTGCCAAAATTTGAAGTGTTTTGTGTTGTGTTTGTATGAGTTAGTTTTGTTACCTTTTTTTTTACAACTTTTTTCAGTTTTACAAGTTTTTTTTATAACTTTTTTTAGTTTTACAAGTTTTTTTTTGTGTAAATCAGTTTTATAACTTTAAAAAAAAAGCGTAGTCGAAAATTTTTTGAGGCTCAGATTCGAAGGTTGCAAAGTGAGTTTTTATCTCACTTTGTCATCCATCGGTTTTCATCATCGCCTCGGAAAATTTTAAGGCTCAAAAATCATCATCGCCTCGGAAAAGTTTTAGGCTCAAAATCATCATCGCTCGGAAAATTTTTGGCTCAAACTCGAAGGTTGCAAGTGAGATTTGATCTCACTTTACCGTCCATCGGTTTGGTTATCATCATCGCCTCGGAAAATTTTAAGTCACAATCGCACAAAGTCACCAATTCACGATCCTAGCGCACAAAGCCACAAGTTTAACTCACAAGTCTCAAATCGCACAAGTCTCACAACTCTAACCGCACAAGCCACAAGTATTCGGACACAAGCCTCACAAGTCTAGCTACTGCACAGAGCCACAAGTATTCGGGACACAAGCCTCATAAGTTCAACAATATTCACAAGCTACACGTTTCGGCATGAATGTGGTAAGTAGGATTCCAAAACTGCAAAAGTTCACAAGAATGTCTAAGATTCTCAAAGGGGGCTGCATGGCGCACATCAGCTTATATGCCACATGAAAGCAACAACACCACAATACCAACAGCACCAACAAGAAAGGTACAACACAAGAACCAAATAATCCAGTTCCCAAGCAACAACAAGAAAGCAACAACCAACAACACCAATAAGAAAGCAGAAAACACAACAAGCAAACACCACAACAACCATTTACGGTTCACCATTTGACACACAGAGGTAAAGGCTCGATTATTAGCTCTTTATGAGATATAAACAATCATGTTGGTCGCAAATATGAATGTTGCAAAGTGAGATATAAACTCACTTTACCGTCCATTCATATTTGCCATGCCAAAACTCTTAAGTTTTTTTTTTTTTTTTTTTTTTTTTTTTTTTTTATAAAAATCATCATTGCCTCTTTTTTTAAAACATATTTATTTCAATTATAGTTGCAAAGTGAGATAAAACTGCACTTTACCATCCAGTAATGAAACTGCATAGGCACCAAACAATTTTCACTTACAGTTGCAAAGTGAGATAAAACTGCACTTTACCATCCAGTAATGAAATTGCATATCACCTGCAAAACATCACCACAAAACATAAGTCATTGCCAAAAAAATCAGTTTTTACCAGATCTAAAAACTTGTTAGATCTAAAAAACAGTCAACGAAACCAAAACATCACCACCAGAAACATCACCACCACTTTAGTTTTTTTTTAGATCTAACAAGTTTTTAATTTTAAAAAAAAATCAGTCTTTACCAGATCTAAAAACTTGTTAGATCTAAAAAATAGTCAACGAAACCAAAACATCACCACCAGAAACATCACCACAAGTTTATAATTTTTTAGATCTAACAAGTTTTTAGTTTTAAAAAAATCAGTTTTTACCGGATAAAATATACCACAAGATATAAAGACTTGTTAGATCTAAAAAATAGTCAACGAACCAAAAAATCACCACCAGTTTATAATTTTTTAGATCTAACAAGTTTTTAGTTATAAAAAAAATCAGTCTTTACCAGATAAATATACCAAAACATCACCACGTGGAAAGTAATGGAAATTGTGGCTATCGAGCTCTTGCCGTAGGTCTTGGTCATCACGAACGAATATGGCTCAGACTTCGAGCTATTGTCAGGGAAGAGGTAGACAATAACCGGGAAGTTTACTCGCTGAATTGGTTTGAATCAGGTCCAGCACCCTACGGTTACTGGATGATTATGCCAGACACGGGCGTGGCTTTTGCTACAGCTCTTGATCGTCCCATTGTATGCATATCCAATTCACAATCATCGCGTGTCTTCCGAGAGATGGTCCAGATACAACACGACTATTATCCCCGTGTGATTCTTCGTTTGGGGAAGACCAATACTCACTTCGCTCACGCCGTTCGGATGAAAACTCACCACTCCGGTCACCCCCACAATGGAGATGGTTCGAAATGACTTGGCAGCGGGATGGGCACATATGTTTACTTGAACGACAAAGAATGTTTGTAAGGACATAGAAACGATTCATCGATTTATATTGTAAATGAAAAACTTGTATGAGGCGACATCTTGATTTATATTGTAAGCGACAAAACATGTATAGAGCGATTCTCGATTTATATTGTAAACGACAAAACATGTATATACGATTACGGATTACTAATTTATAGCAAGCGATAAGCGATTTATAGTAAACGACTCGTCATCTTTTGTTACTGATTGCGCTCTGCTCTAGGTTCTTCCTCATCTTTTGTTACTGTGAATCGGATGACATCTGATGGAGGGACATTCATTGTGTCAACAACACACCGCCTGTGTTGAGAGTCCGATTATGTGCCTCTTCTCCATCTTATGTGCCCCTCTCCAACTATATCTCCGGTGAAGATGAGGAGAATTTTATACACCGTCCTCCGGTTCTTCCTCATCTTTTGTTACGGCCTGTCTCAGCCGTTGGCGAGTACGAGCGAGATTGCTGGATCGAGGAGACGATTTCAGAGTTAGAGTTTCGTGTGGGACGATGGCGACATCATTGGGCGACTACGCCTCAAGCGTGATTGATCTTAGTTTCTAGTTATATTGTGATTTTATGAACCATGTATCAACTATTAATCTATAACAAGATTGGTTATTTATGTATTCAAGCTTCTAATTTTGTGAACCATGATATTCGATTTATGTTGTGAATAATTATACAAATTCTTTTGGCCAGATGCAACAAGAAAATCCTTTCTTGTGTCGTTGTCGACGTGGATCTATAATTGAAAGAACATCCCACAAGCCCAAAACTTGTGGTATGAAGTATTATGTCGCTTTATCAAAGGTAAATAATTAAACGTTGCTTATTTACGTAAATATATCAATAACTTGTTTGTTAAGAATACATTTCTTATAATTGTTTCATCATGTAATCGTCGAGGATCAAGACTACTGGGTGTCGATACTTTATGTGGAAGGAAGTATTTCAACAAAAGTACTTTGGTCAAGCCTCTTCTTCAACGCGATTCTCAGCTGCTAAACTAAAGATCACACGATCAACATGCTATTGGCTCAAAACAATTTCTTTGAAGGCAAGAATAAAGACGTTGGAGGCATCAGCGGAATTGGCAAGAATCCAGGTTGATCACGCGTGTCGATCAGTGAAATACTCATGAGCTTATAGATGACATTAATAATCTTCGTGAGTAGATTTCGTTGTAATATTAGTAACATTTGTTGTTGTCTTGTTTAATGTTTTAATGTTTAACGTAAAACACTACACAAATAAATATACTATACATATAAAAACACTACACAAATAAATACACTTTTACATATAAACACTACACAAATAAATACACACTATATATATTAAAACACTACACTACATAAATAAATATTAAAACCAAAAAAAAAAAAAAAAAAAAAAAAAAATGATTGAGGCAATCATTGGTGTACCCCACCCTATGAGGTGCATGGGAAGGATTTTATGGGGTGTTGGGGGTAGATTCCCCCTTACATTATATTTGGGATGAATTAAATCTACAACTGACATCGTTTTTAGTTATTACCACATGCATGTGTAGTATAACTTAATTGGTTCAATAAAAATAGTGTAGCTTGAAATAAAAAAATATTTTAGTTGTTAGAGAAATTTTAAATTAACAAATCTATCACCATATAAGTGCTTATCTATCCAAGTGATAACTCAAATTTGGATTAATCAAATTACTAAAGTCAAGAAGCCAAGAAAAATAAGAAAAATGACGTAAGGAAAAAGACTAAAAAAATGCAAAAGAAATATTACTAGTAAAACAAGAAATGCCAAGAGTTACACATATGTTTGCTTATTTAGAAAAGACATTAACCACTATGCTAAGTAACACTTTTCTTTAATTCTTCATCTAAATGTTATATATATTAACAGATCAAGGAAAAATAACTATTCATTCTACAAGGAAACACTCATGTGGCGAATTTTATAAGAACAAACTAGCTAGGAGCTAGAACATTACAAAGAAATAAGATGAGGGTTTTTGAGTCACTCAATCCAACTAAACGAAGCTTTACATCTAAAACGACATCAATAAAAAGAAATAGACACCGCTTCATCAAAAATATTCTCCTTTGAGAGAAGCTCACGACCGAAAATCCTTTTGTTGCGAAAACTCCAGATATATCACCACAAAACGTAACAAATACCTTCAAAGATCTGAAATTATAACTTGCTTATCATCTACATACAGTTAAGTTGTCAGACTTGAAGTCGTTCCCGAGTGTCTTTTTGTTATCATCAAGATATAATAAATATAAGATTAGTTATATTAAGTCAAGCAAGTTTGAAAAAAAAAGAAAAAACTATAAACATTTCGACCAAACAATGTTTAGGTCACCAAATAAGTTTTAGTTCAACAATAGCTACAAAGACATTTAACTTCATTTACTTTCCTCTTTTCATTACAAATCAATATAATGCAATACTGTATATTTGGTTGCACATTGATAATTGGTGTATTAGATAGATGTAGTATAGTTTCTTTATGTCAACTATCTTATAATAAACATACACATACTTAATTAATCAATATCGTTTAACTTATATATCTTTTTCTAACTATAAGTTCCGTGCATGCACATAATTTAGACATAAATCAAATGTAGTTTAAATTTCACGCACAAGTTTTGATAAGTTGTGTATTTTCATTAAAAACAATTTTTGACAATGATCTATTTATTTGTATTTTTTTGGTTTCAAATTCAACTATTAAAGTTTTGTAACACATTTGACACAATAAGTATTATTACATAAAACTCAAAATCTTGTAGAGAAAGTGTTTCGTTTCATAAACCTGACATCACCAATACAAAAATTATCCATTTTGACCTATTACCTAACTTGTTCATTTTCCGCCTCTAGGAAAATTGGGTGAATTGGACAATTAGGTAATGAATCAAACGATAATTTTCGTGTCGAAGGAACAAGTTTGATGTGCCATATTTATTTTTACAAAGTTGGTAATTGAAAATGTTATCTATGATATTCATGTATTGCTTAGAAGTGCTCTTAAATTTCACGGTTTGTTGGCATTATTCTTGTAGAACTTTCATATCTTTTATTTTAAACTCGGGTGAAACACCCCTATTTGTTTTAAAGTTGTACCCTCTACGCCGAGGCCAATGTGTCACGAGAAGGGTCTCTACGCCGTAGAGAATAACAAGTTTGTACGCCATAGGCCTGCAAAACTTACACTTTTCACTTTCTATAAAACTAAACTTATCCAATATTTCAAATCTACAAAACTTGAAAACTAACTTCATTTACCATTAAACATGAATACCATAGTACATAGTTTTTCTGAAATCGCGCGAAAGCGTTTGTTCTATAAAAAAAATTGGGTATTAACCCAAACTTTGTACATAACACATCCACATTCAACTTAGTGAAATAATTGACTTAAAAACATTTGAGTGAACCAAAAGAAATCACATTACAAAGACACGAGGATATTTTCTTGTCCTAGCACGGTTCTCAAGACTAACTCGTCTTCTGATAGAAAACATGACGAGTATCATTCACTTCAACTTCTAGTCATCACATACTCCTTATTCTTACATTTGCATACTTAAGAACCTACAAAACGTTTAACAACTAAAACGTAAGCTTTCACTTAGTAAATAATGGTAATAATTTAATATAACATAACGACCATTCAACCATTTCATTGTTTTAAAAACATAACCATTTATAAAAAGCTTATAAAAACTCATTTAAACTACGGCCAATGACTTAAATAGACCACGAGAAATATTTTTTCCATCGCATAGACCATCTTCTTTATTTGAAAAAAAAATCCAAATATAGACTGCTATACTGCGCGACTACTCGACTCAAGCTTCATTTTTTGCTCGACTTCATTTTTTTTCTCTCGACTCCAGTTTTATTTTTTGCTTGACTTCACTTTTTGGAAAAAATTCGCGAAGTCTAAAGGCTGGAAATCAAGTTTTGTTTAGTCTGTTTGGTTTATTAACTCTTTAAAAACTATATTAACTTTTTTATCCCTCAAGTAATAAATCTCTTACCATATAATTTATCTCATCCACATCTTTACTTACCACATCGGGAACTATATATTATCCCGAGGGTGCTTTCACTTAACCCGAGGGTGGTTTCACTTACCCCCAAAAGATGCATTCCATTACCCTAAAGGGTACTATTACATATAAACCGTCATGCTTCCATAATTAACCACCTTCACACTTTAACATGTTAGCTTATCATAATTCAAGCATATTCTACTATCACACTTAGCATAAATCATTTATATCATACAAACATATAACTTTACACTTTAACATACTCTAACATGTTAGACTTAACACATCTAGTTCACGCAACCTCACACACACACACACACACATACATATACATATACATATACATATACATATACATATACATATACATATACATATACATATACATATATATATATATATATATATATATATATATATATATATATATATATATATATATATATATATATATATATATATATATATATATATATATATGGGACTACATCGACACGTCACTAATGCGACTAGACACTTTAATGTTGACATGGCGCATCATTAATGCCGACTAGACACTTTAATGTTGACATAGCGCATCATTTGATGAGGTGGAAATGGTGATTAGGCACAACATCCAAGCAACATATTTAAAAAAAATTGTAACTTGCAAGGTTCGAACTCGGGTTTGACGTCCAACACAAAGCGCCCAACCAAGTGAGCCAATGCACATTTTGTGTTCTAACTCTTCTTCCCAAATTAATACTCAGTCTCAAACATTACCATCTTAAATAAACATAACTGAAAACCTGCTTATTCGGATCTACATTAATCCTCGCCCTTTTCACAATACATATATATGGGACTACATTGACACGTCATTAATGCTGACTAGACACTTTAATGTTGACATGGCGTATCATTTGATGAGGTGAAAATGGTGACTAGGCACAACATCCGGCAACATATTTAAAAAAAACTTGTAACTTACAAGGTTTGAACTCAGGTTTCAGCGTCCAAACACAAGCGCCCCAACCAGTGAGCCAATGCACATTTTGTGTTCTAACTCTTCTTCCCAAATTAATACTCAGTCTCAAACATTACCATCTTAAATAAACATAACTGAAAACCTGCTTATTCGGATCTACATTAATCCTCGCCCTTTTCACTATGCATTTCCAAAATCAAATACCTCCAATAATCAAAACGCATAATCTAATTCAAAACCATTTTCATGATAAGGTTTTTTGAATCACGATCATCAAATTAAAACCGCGATCATCAAAGTAAAATCAAAACCCTAGATTTGACCCTAATTAATGGGATTAAAAAATACGCACAAAAATCTGGTACTATCATCCACTGATCGAAGGTATCTTTTTAATTAACCTATGTTAAAGGTAGTTCTTCTTTTGATTTTATTTTTTGATAGAATTAGATTATGTTAGCCGATCAGTTTTTGTGTATGATCAATAGAGATTAGTTTTGTATACATTTATGGATTTTGATTGTTAATTTTATTTACGAAATCAACATTGACTCAATATGAAATTTTATAAATTAGCAAAGCATCACTTGATTACAAGGGCGGTACATGCTTGGCCAGAATGTTTCATCAATATGGAAGTTGCGGTGATATTCGGTGCACATTAATTCAATCATCAAGGGTTGCTTTGATTTTGTTTAAAGTTAATAATTTTTTTTTTCATTTTGGAGTATGTTGAGATTAATAATGATTACGATAGGTGTTCTTCTGTAGTGACAATTTTTGAAGCAGTGTTGTTTTCAAAATATGATTACGATAGATTTTGATACTTTTGGTTCACTTTTAATGGTTCACCGGGTATGTGATTTGAAGAATTGAAGGCCGCATGGAAGATGTTCGATGAAATGTCACAGTTAAAGGTACTTCATTTTTGCAACATTGTAATCATTTGGGTAATTTTAAAGTCCAATTATATTGGTTCTAAAAGTATATTGGTGACTTTGTAAAGACTATTATCCAATCCAGAATTACTGTATTACGAAACCATTTATTGTATCTTTATGGAGTAACAATCTTTGCTTGATATGTACCTTGCAATAAGCTAATGTATATGTTACCAAATCAAAGGCTTGCCTGAATTCAATTAGCGAATTTTGATACTATTATAAACCAATAGATGCCGGTTTTATGTGCAAAAAATTGCTCCTTGATGATTATGGCTCGAAAAGTCTCTAACAAAGAAATAACCGATAACAAAAGGTTCAGAAGATACTAAGTGGGCATTTTGTAGTTTATTATGCAATTTGACCTATCAAATTTTGTAGTTTGTGTTAAAACCTCTTAAATCGTTTCGCTATAAAAGCCTGGTTAATTAGTTTTATTCACTCTTTTTATTAATTAGTTTTCTTTGATTTAAAGATACATATGATACGATTAATAAATTTCCAATAATAGATGCAATCCCAAAAACACCCCTAAGTATATAGTGCTTAACAAATGATAGTATGTTTATCATTGGTGGATTCATGAACTAATATCCATTTTGAAATGTGAAGGGTTTTGGTGGAGCGTACAACAAATCAGCAGATGAGAAAGCATGCCCAACTCTAAAACTATCCCTTGTGAGCAATTTGATAGCGCTTTTCAGGTGAGACAACATACTTGATTCACTAAATCTGATCATGTTGCCACTCTTTCATTTGTAAAAGCCATGACTCACATAATATGTAGTCACAGTCGTATCTATCAGTTTCTGATATCAGGTATGCCTAAGCCACTCACATTTTTAATCATAACTTTACAATATTGACTATGCATAAATGGACAATTAAGTTCGACTACAGTGTGATGTTAACTGACAGTAAATTGTGGGGTGAAGGGCTTGAAACAATGGACTACTTGTTCAACCTTTGTAAACAAGACCAATTTATTGAACAAAGAGAATGCCATTAAATATGAGGTAAATCACAATCTTTACCCATCTCTCATCTTAGTAACCATTTATATTTAATTTATTCTTATGATGTTCATGTTGGTTCCCTATGGTATTTCATTTTAATCGTGTGTACTCTCATCTTAGTACCATTTATATTGTTATTCTTATGATGTTAATGTTGGTTCCCCGTGGTATTTCATTTTAATCGTGTGTATCTTGAGGATCTTAATTGTGTTGATGTACATGGTCTTGTATTTATGCGTCTTACTTAAAACGTATGTGAATAGAAAGGAAGGCCTCTCGGATGTTGAAGTAGATGATAGCTTAGAATTTGATTCATCAAGTATTATGTGTCTAGCTTAAATTAAGAAATCTTGATCATTTGCTGATTTAATGGTTTGTTGTTGCGTCTACTAACGTGGAATCATTGGGATAAAAACTCAAAAGCGATGAAAATGTGGGAGTTTGATGTATATAGACATATGGTGTGTTCTCAAATTTTTAGAGCGAGAATCGAGCTTTTATGGCTGAGATGTCTTAAAAAATTAGCAAACATTTTCTTTAGCTTTTGCTGTATTTCGGATCTTGTCCTTTTAGTGGTTATAAACAGAGTTGCAAGGTCAACTTTCTTAGGGGGGTTTTTGTTTTATATGTTTATATACCAACCTTTGTATCACCTATCAAAATGAGGAAAAACTGTTTAGATAGGGGCTGTTTGTGATTTAGTCAATTAAACTACTTAAATATGGGCTCTGTTTGGGGTTGCTAATTTAATATGCATAATAATTTCTTATATATATTGTTTAATAATTGCTTATAGATTCTGCTTATATAACGGCTGTTTAGGATCACTTCTTTAAACTACTTTGTGTGGGTTGTTTTCTGGGTACAATGGGTACAATTGATATTTGGCCATACATTATCAGTGCTCTTTAGGTGACCTTAAGCATGTTTGACCGATCTCACATGTTTTCATATTTTCATTTTTTTTACCCGAGATGGAGAGAACATTACCTTAGATCAGGAAATGTTCATTAGTAGAAGCTAAAATTGCATCCACTAATTGTCCCCATGTTTACTTTTGGGAATGATATCTTGATCCACTATAGTTATGTTTCTGATTAGTATGTAACCATAGATTCAACATCGTATCTTGACCTGACAATTTTGTAATCTATTGTTATTAATGGGTATCATACTTTGTGCTTTATGTTGAATGGATGTGTAGGACATGATTTATAGTATATATGAAAACTTGACATCATTCTAAGAATGTTTAAATCCCTTATTTTGAGTTTTAGGATCCTTATGCATATATCTAAGCTAGACACTGATAGCATTTATATGATTTTCCAAAAAATCAAATTTGTTTACAACTATAGATGATAGTAAAAGCATGTTCATCTGTCTGGTTATTCATATATATGTTGGCATCTTATTTTATATTTTTATTTTGATACTCATTTTTACTTTTTGTCATCTGACTTTATTCTTTCACATGACATATACAAAGATGATAATTTTGATAACCATGACATACAAATTAAATGAGAGCATGGCCAGGTAGTTTTAACTTTTAATTAAGGAAATCACAAAAGTTGTCGATATAGGTTGCTCACTTTAATATGTAGAGCGTCATTTTTTCCAGTCAAAGTGTTTTGATATATTTAACAAAATTAAGTTCTGGACATTGTATGCATTTAAATACATAGACAGTTGTTAACCCATTTAACTCATTTGGCCCTTTATTGTAGTGTTATGGTGCATGCTATGGTTCAGGGAAAAATTAAAGAAAATTTATGTTTGCATTGTGATGTAGTGTTATGGTGCATGGTATGGTTCAACCCCTGGTTTGAAAGGGATTGACCTTACTCCTTTGAAGATGCTCGTGGATTTCTAAAAGTTGCAATTAAAGACCATAATCCCGTTATTTTCCTTTTTTGAGTTGCTGTGAGTAAATCGTCACCTTTCATTTGTTGATCATTAATTTCAATGCATATGACCCATTAAATTCAAACAAAAACTTTAAAAAAAATTACCGATGTATTGATTCATGAGTTTGTTATGGCGGGGTTACAACTGAAGTAGGGTCGCCGAATTATGGGAGGCTTCCTTCATAAGTTTTTGAATATGAATTTGACTTTATTAATAAGTTTGACATTCAATTGCTTATGGTTATTGCCTTTTATAATTTGGAATTATACACTTACTTTATATGTTTTTTCTTTCAGATTTTGAATTGGACATGAATTATTTAGTACTACTAGAAGTTTAATCCCCTTCTCATATTCAAGATGTGGAAAACTGAAGTACGACTAAGAGATGTGAAGTAGCCACTAGCCAAGCAGAAATACTATCTCTAGAGAGATATGAAATTCAGGACGGAGTCTCATAAGCCTATGACGGAGTCTCAGTACTAGACACCGAGGCATGTTTATTTGACCTCATTTCTTGTAAAAGAGGGCTTTGTGTGCAGTAGCAGGCTAATTCTGGTAACTATGAAACAAATCCTTTTGATATGTTATATTCCTATGATAATACTCTAAAGTAAAAAGTAGTTTTTTAGTCTTACGCATGATAGAAATTGCATTGAAGCATTTGATTTACACATGCGAATATTGAGGAATGTCATGCATCATAGGTTTTGGGAGCATTAGATACATTTGGTGGATTTTGGAAATTGTATATAATTACTTTTTAAGATATGTTGCAGGAAAATACAAGTTAGACCATGAGTTGTTTTTTTGGAGTTGCTCGTGTGGAATATATGTGGCTCAACCATAATCAAACTTAAGGTATATGCTTATTCTGCTTATGCACCCTTCCTCCTTTAATATCAGAATTTTATTTTATAAAATATTATAGTTTACAACTACATATGATCTTTCGGAATGGAAAACTAGAACTAAACTATACATTCTTAGACATCATTAATTTCACATTTGATCCGATTTTTTATTATTTTATTTAGTTTTTTTATCTTATTGATCAAATGTGCAACACCTTTTAACTATTTACAGATTTTGTAATATAAACGTTTCCTAATTGTTAATGATGTGCCTTTGCATTTAAAGATGAAGGGTATGATGGTCGGTGAGCTTATGTATGGGATGCACAAATTAGAAATGTTTAGATTACATTGATGCTTGATTCATTTGCCTCATTGTCTCGCTATGTTAAAGTCACACAGTCATTGTCGATTGGACATGACTATAAGTTTATTAAAGTCTCCTAAAAATCAAATAGTGTTATGGTTATACTGTTTTCGTCATGGACTTGATAGTATCATCCTATATGTCATAGTTAAGTAATAATTGTGCGAGTATGTAAACTAAGATTTTGTTCATGAGTTGGTTTGCTTACTATTTTTTTTGGGATATCAATAGTGTTTTAATGCTTTAGTCTTTCTTAGTTATGTGCACTAGAGAAGTCTGGCAATCTTTTTTTTTTCCGTAATGACTCTTTCAGTATTAACCAAATGATTTTGTTGTATTGGTTTGAGATGGATAATATTTACGACGTCGCGTTATTCAAGTCAACTAAACGTCATTACATAGAACGATATGCTATTATTATGTAGATTGCGCACAACTTGTTTTAGATTGGCTATAAGTTACATCTTATGCACACTTTTTATATTCTTAGCTAATCATTAAGTTAAAAGAACTATTTTATTTTAAATAATTTATTTAGCCACTTTGATTTTTAGAGGTTCATAGGTTTGTAGCTTTTTATAATTGCAAGTAATATATGCTTTTTACACTCGAAAAATTATGAGTCTTAAATATGCTTGTACGAGAAAATTCAATATTAAAGTCACTTAATTCACATTTTTAAGCATCAATTTGACGAGCTTGGAAGATAAGTAAAAATGACATTTTATGCACATACAAAATCGTGAGACTCGGGATGTTTCAAGAGTTAAGAGAAGACAGGTTTGAAGTTTTTTTTGCAATAAAACAACAACTACACAAACTTCACAACAAACGTCGTTTACAAAGAAGTTCTATTTCTTATTTGAATAAGCACCATATACATGTATTATCTGACAGCTTTATTATCATTTTAGATACATCACACAAAAAACTTAGTTACTTTTGTTTTGTTTTACCATTATTTAATGTTTGCTTCACATACATTTAAGATATGGCAATGTATTATCATGATGCTAGCCCGCCCATTCGGGCGGGCCATGAAGCTAGTATGTATATATATAGCAATAAACTTACTTTATACTCAGCATAAATCCGAATACCGCCCTTCAAATATCATACTTAACATATAGACTTCGCACACAAGCCCTTGGCTAAACACATATATAAACTTAACACATTACTTTGACTCTTTATTTATACATAATTTCAAGCTTATTCTAAGGTGAGTAACGAACTAGTTGAAAAGCATAAGGGTGTTTGTGGAAAATTAGAAGGGGTTAATAGTTTTACCGATTAGAATTTCTTTTCAAAATTAGTTAGATCAAGTATATGTGAAACCTTTAGATAGTGAGGTATAGATAATTCAATAATATAAACAATAAAAACAAATACTATATGTAAAGTAAAGAAAAGATAGAACCGTGACACGAGTATTTATAGTGGTTCGGCTACAAAGACATCTTCCTTGCCCTACTTCACTCCTCGAGTACCCAACTCGAGAGTTCATAAACACTATGTCAACAAGATCATTATCCAGCGGAGAAGCCTCACAATGTCGCTTACACTTTATCTCATACAAAACTAAATACCGAGTTCTTTACAATTGAAGAACCAACCCAACAACACAAACTAACACTATAAGTTTATGGTACAATGTATGAAATAGAAGGATTCTTGTAATGATGATGAAAGCTAACAACACTTCTCTTGAAGCTTGCAAGTCTTGTATGCAAAAAACGTGATCTCGTCTTTTACGAAGAACTAAGAGAATCACAAAAAGTAAACTACAAGAATGATATGAGATCTGAGGTTAGAGATATGATAATATAAGAAGAATTATATAAGAGATAGGTAAAAGACAAAGAAATGGCCTTTTATTTATAGGAAAATTTGTCTCTGACCCGCCGGATCTTGGCGGATCCCTTTCAGAAAGCACCCGGGAACCTGGATCAGACATTCCGGATTTTGGATTACCAAGTCCTAGTTTTGGGTCATGGGTTCCGGGTTTTGGGTCAAAAATACCCAATAAATCTTTGGAGATCTTGCGAATCTTTCAAGTATCTTGCCAAGTGATGTAATGCATGATGTAACAATTGTATTTACTTAAAACATTTACTAAAAACAAATGTATAAGTCACTTAAAAATAATGTATAGTCTAGTAAAATAATTGTGGTGACTAGTTTGATTTCTACTTGAGATAATTTTACGATTGTTATCAACAAAATATAGAGAGATCGAAGAATATAAGTAAACATTTTTACGGTTTATTTGTATTAATAGTGTCATACACATGTATCTCGTGTTCATGTTATTTATGTCATGTTAATGTAGTGTTACAATTTCATGTTTCATGTTGACCCGTGTGGTCATAGATCATGTTTACAACCCTGTGTGAAAACCGTGCTTTATGCACTCATAAACCTTCATGGAAACCTTGCTTTATGCACTCATGATCCTTTGAGGAAACTGCGTTTTATGCACTTATGATCTTGTGTGGAATCAGCGTGCTTGTAAAGCACTCATGGACAAGTAATGACTTGTGTCTAAATGAAGCAGACTATAGTACATGTTTTATGCTTTATGTTTTAAGGTATTACGTTTTCGTTTACTCACTAAGCATTGGCTTATGTTGCTTCATGTCATGCTTTTAGGTGAGGCTAGCAGAGATCATCATATTAAAGGCAAAGAGTTTATGGGTAACTAGTGGTGAAGCTCGGGTTGGTAACGTGCTCTCTTCATACCTCCTTGTGATACAACTCGTAATGCGCAAAATGTCTTTTGTAATCATGTAAAAGATTTTTCAGAAATGTTTATGTTTTTATGAAGAACTTGTAGTAAAGGAAGAGAGTGTTTGGCCTAAGACCAATACCCATTTTTGAATGTAATGGAACTAAACCTGTATGAAACAAAAATATATCAGTTTAGTTATGTTAAATAATATGTATGTTCAGTTTATGTAAATTTACATGTTTTGGAAAAAGGCCGAAAGTGCAGCTTTCAGAAAATGTGGGTCAAGTTACATAACCCCTATACGGCGTATGTGAGTAAATCCTATACGGGGTATAGAGGTATCTGATATAGGACTAAGTCTATCGCCGTATAAACTAAAATCTTATCTGACATATAGGACTAAATCCTATCACAGTATATAGCGGATAGTGATTATAAAAAATCTTGGGCGTTTCATTGATCCACTAAATTATAGAATCATCAAATTTAATTTGATGGAGACTTTGTTGCATTATTGTAGTCAATTAATAGATGAAGAATGGATGGGGTTTGATAAAGGATTGATGAATTGAACGCGTTAATTAGGTTTTGTTTTTTACATAGTTGATACTAATGTTATGGCTGTAAAATTAGGGTTTGAGTTGTTCTTGCGGGAGAAATTTTAAAATTTAACATATGGGAATCCTTTTTCTAATAAATTTTACAATTTAATCCAAAACTATGAGAAAGTAGCTCGGTAGTATATGTATATTCTATGATTTTTGTTGTATTTTATGAAAATACGTATAAATGTTGTAAATAAGGAAATATTTTATCTTTTTTAATAAAACATATTTGTAAAAAAATAATAATAATTCATTATTATCTAATAAGGCGAGATTTGATTCTCTTATGTACAAACCCTCAAATAGGGTTTTCTTTTATCTCTACCGCATATAATACATTTTTTTTTTCTTAATCTTTAAAATACTTAAAAATGAGTAACGTTTAATCCTCAAAATACCCTTTCAAATTAAAATCTGAGTAAACTTCAAAATACATTCTTGTGGTTTACCATTTCACACAATACATCACATTTCTAAAAGTTTGGACATATACATCACTCCGTTAATTAAAGTTAAGCAACATACACCCCTTCGTTAATTTGAAGACTAACGGTGCAAATTATTTCTCCGTTATCTTCTAAGGCGAGAGAAAATATGTGCACCTTTAGTCCCTTCTGTTAATATTTTTTGCACCGTTAGTCCTTATTTTCTAAAATAAATTAAAAAAGAGGCAGGGATCGAACTTGAGTCTTTTGCTTCACAAAGCAACGCCCCAACCACTAGACGTCCAGTGGTGTAAACATACCATTTCACATTCGTTTTAACTTCTTTTTCATTGGGTTTACTATGCGTTTTCATACGTTTTTTTTTTTTTTTTTTTTTTTTTTTCGTTTTTCATAAGTTTTTGTCCGTTTTCATACGCTTTTATACGTTTTTGTCCGTTTTTATACGTTTTCATCCGTTTTTATACCATTTAATCCGTTTTTATATGTTTTCATTATGTTTTGTCCGTTTTTCACGTTTCTTTGATTTTATATGATTTCGTCCGTTTTTAAACGTTTTTTTTACATTTTCATACAATTTTATCCGTTGTCCGTTTGTATACGTTCTTGTCCGTTTTATCTGATTTCATCCGTTTTATATATGTTTTCAAGCGTTTTATCGTTTCGTTTCTTGTTTATCGTTTAGTCCATTTTATCGTATTAGTCCGTTTTATGCGTTTTCTCACGTTTTATCGTTTTCTTGCGTTTTTATCCATTTTTATATGTATATGTATAAAAAACTGATATATGTATAAAAACTTATGAAAATGTATATACATTTAAACCGTATAAAAATAAGACAAAAACAGATAAAAACTTAAGAAATACTAATAAAAACGGATAAAAACATATTAAAGGGTATAAAAAAAGACTAAGACAAATAAAAACTAATGAAACGTATAAAAATGAACAAAACGTATGAAAACATTTAAAAACGGACGAAAACGGATATAAACGTATGAAAATGTAAGAAAAACGTATAAAAGCGTATAAAACCGGACTAAAATGGACGAAAAGGGATAAAAAAATGATAAAAACATATGAAAACGTATAAAAATAGACAAAGACTTATAAAATGGAAGAAAACGTATAAAAGGGACAAAGCGGATAAAAGCGATTATAAAGCGTATAAAAGCGGACTAAAGCGTTATAAAGCAGATGACGTTTAAAAATGGAAGAAAACTTATAAAAGCTGAAAAGTGTGAAAAGCGTATAAGCGATTAAAACATATAGAAACGGACGAAAAAAATATAAAAACAGATGTAAACGTATAAAAACGGACAAAAATGTATAAAATCAAAAATAGAATGTGCGAAAACGTATAAAAATGGATATGAAACCCAACGAAAAAAGGTTATAACAAAGTGAAATGGTATATTTACACTACTGGACGCGTAGTCCAGTGGTTGGGGCATTGCTTTGTAAAGCAAAAAAACCCACATTCGATCTCTGCCACTTTTTAATTTATTTTAGAAAATGAGCACTAACGGTGCAAAAAACAATAACGGAGGGACTAATGGTGCACATATTTCTTTCGCGTTAGAAGATAACGAAGAAATAATTTGCACCGTTAGTCCTCAAATTAATGGAGTGATGTATACTGGTTAACTTTGATTAACGGAGGGATGCATATGTCTAAACTTTTGGGAATGTAATATATGGTGTGAAATAGAGTAAACCACATGGATGTATTTTGAAGTTTATCTTTGTTTATTTTCCCTCATAAAGGCGTTTTGAAATAGTTTCTGAGGAGGTTATTTTACATCTCAAACTTTTCTCATATCGAGGACTCATCCCTACCTTCATCTAAAAATCAATGGGTGAGATTAAAAGCAGTTTATTAATTCACTTATTTTTATAATTTAAATATCTCTTAAACCGTTAACCGTTAAACGAAAATAATTACACCATCGCGATGAGCATTGAATTATCTTTCTATAGACGGACACTTTGATATACTTTCGAAATAAGAAAGAAATTTTTTTTTTCACGTTTTTTCGTCTTTTTTTTCGTTTTTTTAAAACTGGAATTTGCATGAAATATCACATGTGATTAAACACTAATTTGAAGATCACATGTGATATTAGTGTTAAATCACATATGATATGTAATATCATATGTGATATTAGTGTTAAATCATATATGATAAATCACATATGATGTACATATCATATGTGATTTAACACTAATATCACATGTAATATTCAAATTAGTGTTTAATCGTATATGATTTTTTGCAAATTTGATGTGAAAAAACAAAAAAAAGGTGGAAAACACGAAAAAAAATTGTCGAAAGTATATCAAAGTGTCTATCTATAAAAGATAATTAAATCTTCATAATGATATATATATATATATATATATATATATATATATATATATATATATATATATATATATATATATATATATATATATATATATATATATATATATATATATATATGGATAAGCAGGCTACAATTTTGTAACAATTGGCTACAATCCTTCATTAAAAATACACTATGAATGATTACGGGACCTTGAGAAAAGAATCGGGACCCACAAAAATAATCGAGACCCGCATTTTAGTGCAAAATTAGAATGATTAGCCACATTAATTGTAATAATATTTTCCCATATATATATATATTTGCTTAACGATTAACGGTTTGAAAGATATTTATATTTGAAAAAAAAAATGATGAAAGTAGGTTTTTTTAATTGTTAGGATTAATCTCATCCATTAGATCTAATAAAGATAGAGGGTGAAAATTGATCTCTTAGTATATAAAAAATATTTTGTCCTAAAATGATCTTAAATCATAGTTTATTTAAAAATAGTTTTTGTTTCTAAAACTAATGTTGTTTCTAAATTACTTAATCTTTACTATTTTTTCTTGTTTTTAAATTCTTCCCAATTCTGATCTATATTTCAATCCCAATTTGTTAAAATTGAACCGACATAATGTTGTTGTCATCTTGGATGATGATGAAGACTTGTCAACGTTCATTGCTAACCGTTATACGAAACACTTAACAACAATATCTCAGTTATAAATATTTGTCGCTATAAAATCTCGTCGTTATGCACGGAGAGAGGCTAATTATATAAAAAATTCCCATTTAATTAAGGGATAAACAAGTACATTATGATTAAGTTTTATAATTTCTCATACGCTACATATGATAGTTTGTTAGCATATATCTAGTGTCACTAGATCATAAAGCCTATTGATCTCCTCCAAGCGAGCTTCTAACGGTATCAAGTCTTGAAGTCAAGTCCAAAGGGGCTCAAGACTACTTAGATTGGCGTTATCGTCAAAGAAACTTAAGCTCTCATAAACGTTTTGTTGTTGTGGTGGATGTGAGATTGGTGGTGGTTGTTGTTCCATTTGCATACGTATCAAAGTTAGAATATTGGATTGTCGCATTGCAAATTGACCATCTCTGCTTGTGCTTTCGCTAACTCTGCTTGGAGCTCACTTACTTGCTTTTGAAGGTGGCAAATTGTGCCTGCACAACCATATACGGGGTCTCTAAGCCTTGCATTTGCTTCGTACACCATGCTACTAACAGCATCTGCTCTACAATACTCTGGAATTTCCTATAAAGACATCGCACCAGCATCTCTATTATTCGGACGCAAATAAAATGCAAGTAACTCAGTAGTTCATAGATCATGAGGGTTGTTTACTACAAGTACCACTACTAAAAACTACTTCAGTTAATTTCATAAAAAATTGCAACACTAATATTTTCAAAATGTACCGTAAGGTCTTTCAACTAATCAAATATACGACAAAATTCTAAAAGTTAAATCTAGTATAGAAATACTGAATAAAAGTAATTTAGTACTAAAATGGTCAAATATATAAAAGCAGCGACTTTATTAACAGAAAGCAACGATTTAACTGCTTCAAAAGCCTATTCAAACACTTATTGTTCACACTTCAAAAAGTCAAGTTTTTCAAATAATATTAGCAATTTTTTCATCTTTTGAGTCACCAACATTTTTTTACCCTTTACTTTATATTTTGAGTCATTAATCATATTTTACCCCTTTATAGAAAGAAAAATCTTATTATCATTTCCACATATATGGTGGAGCACTCCGGGGTATGTCTGGACTAATTACTTTTATTAATTTATCAAACATGTAGATATGAGAGTTATAGCCCCCTAAATTCACCATTGTAAATAAATAAAGCATGGAAGAGGTGTTTCGCGCGAAACTTAATTGTTTTCATAGACAAATGTCACGACAACTTAGAGCGCAAGGTGTTGTGTATGAAACAAACTATCTCGTGTGCAAATCACCTCTCATACGGCCATACTGAACGGGTTATCATGTATATAGTAGTTATTACTAGTTCCATGTATAATGTGCAAATACTATATTCCTTGTCTAAATTAAGAACAAACAGTATCTGTATATAGTTTACAAAAGCACGATAACAAATGATCAAATAATGACTAATGAGTTTGAGTGTACCTGTAACAACTTGATAATGTTACTAGCTCCAAAAACTCTATGAGCAATGGTGAACTTATGCGGGTCAGTTGGTGGAAAATAAGGAGCCAACATGCATTTCTCGATACACCGGCGTCTTAATATCTTGCAAGCGGCACAGGGACTAAGCACCACAGGATGAGGAGGCAGAGGAGCAGCTAGAACACTTGTGGGACTTAACTGAGACGACGGTGGTGAGTAGCTTGTTTCTTCAGTAGGTGTGGAAATGGTCATTGGTGAAGCAGTGACAACAAGTAGTTTTTGACCGGTTTCCATTTTTTTCTTTCTAAAGAAGGAAAATAGGTAAAGGGTAAAAGATAAAATGGTTATGGGGATTGAAGTGGGGTTAATTTGCTTAAAGAGTGTGTTGTATATATAGAAGTTTGTGATGACCTCGTTGATTGTTAATTCTTTGGATGCTGTCGTGACTTTCTTTTGGTAGGGATGTTTTTTATCCTGTAGCGGCGATAGATGTTCAAAGTCAACACAAATGTCCCCACTTGATAGTGTAAACTGTGATATTAGTATTATTGTATACTCTAATCACATATATATGTCTCACTATATATAAAGATTAAATCTAACATTTCCGCTTGGCTCAAACAATGTGTGTTTTACCATTATTAGTTTTATAGTTATTACGGTTTGTACGTGATGCGTGGGAAGAATTATTTTTGTTTGAGTTTGACCGAGAAGTATTATTTCCACGAGCACAGCTAGTGTCATGCACAAATTTACATATATCACTAAATCGACAAAAGCCACGAGCAAAATTATGACAAACCTTAGGCTCAATGGAGCGGGTGTTGGGACGAGAGTCACGCGAGTCTCGTGAGTCACGAGACCGAGAACTTTGATTTTCAGCCATGAGCACAGTTGGTGCGGATGAACTCCTGTTATTAGACACAAGTTGTTGTTGGTTGTTGAGACGCATCTCATGTTATTAGACACAACTTGTCTAAGTCATTAATGGCGTAATTGACCATATCATCATTGCTCAAAGGTGAGTCAAAGAGTGTTTAGAAAACTCACAATACACTCAATCTTTTGAAAATAAGTATCAACACTTTGATCACCACGTTGAATGACTCGTAATTTACCTTTTAAAGCAATGGTATGAATTCGTTTGATATCAAGAAAGATTACCTCAGGTGGATCTCAAGCCTCCTTAATCGTCTTGGGATTAGCCATGACAGTACTCAGATATAGGGTGTTGATGTTGATGAGACCTTTAGCCCTATTGTTAAGCCAGACACTATTTGGACAGTTCTTTGTTTGGCAATTTCTCGACATGGGTCGGTTCATAGTTATTTAGCTGAGATAGTTTATATGAATCAGCAGCCTCGGTTTCGGGATTCTGAACATCCTGATTATGTTTGTTTATTGCAGTTGTCTCTTTATGGGCTTAAGCATGCTCCTCAGGCTTGGTTTTAGCGTTTTGCTGCTTATATTACTCGGGTTGGGTTTAGTCATAATTGTTGTAACTCTTCATTATTTATCTATAAATAGGGGGCGGACACTGCTTATTTGTTAGTATATGTTGATGATATTATTCTCACTGCATCATCTGAGTTTTTGCTACAACGGATTATTGCTTCTTTATATCAGGAGTTCTCTATAACAGATTTGGGTTCTCTTAATTACTTTTTGGGTATCTATGTTACGCGTGATTCTTCAGGGATGTTTTTATCTCGGTCTAAGTATATCGAGATTCTTGAGCTGACTCATATGGTTGGTTATAACCCCGCCGGACTTGTTGATATTGAGTCTAAAGCGGGTGATGATGGTGATCCGGTTTACGATCCGACATTATATAGGAGTCTTGCGGGTTCTATTCAAGATCTCACTTTACTCGCTTTGATATTTCTTATGCGGGC
The DNA here is from genome assembly GCA_022545495.1 of Chrysanthemum lavandulifolium. NCBI lineage: Eukaryota > Viridiplantae > Streptophyta > Magnoliopsida > Asterales > Asteraceae > Chrysanthemum > Chrysanthemum lavandulifolium. Next base: position 94,733,942 of record CM040239.1, read on the forward strand.
GTTGGTTTGTCTTTATATGCATGATACGCGGGAGCCTCATTTCTCGGCTCTAAGCGGATTTTGAGGTATGTGCAGGGTACTTTAGACTATTGGTTACAGTTGTTTTCATCTTCTACTTCCTCATTGGTTGCTTATTCGGATGTTGATTGGGCTGGTTGCCCTACTACTCGGCGATCAACTTCTAGCTATTGTGTATTTCTTGGCAAAACTTACTCTCTTGGTTCTCTATGCGTCAACCGACACTTTCTCGTTCTAGTGCATAGGCATAATATCTTGGTGTTGCTGAGACCTGTTGGTTGCGGAACCTACTACGAGAGCTGCATACCCCTTTGTCTTCCGCTACGCTTATCTATTGTGAAAATGTCAGTGCAGTATATTTATCTTCTAATCCGGTTCAACACCAACGTACGAAGCATATAGAGATTGATATTCATTTCTTCTGGATTTGGTTGTTCTTTGGTCAAGTTAGTAGTTCTTCATGTTCCCTCACATTATCACTATGCGGATATTTTCACCAAAGGCTTACCTTTAGCTTTGATTGACGAGTTATGAACCGGTTTGAGTGTTGGTGTCCTCCGCTCAAACTCAAGGGGAGCGTTAGTCGTAATTTAGCATAGCCTAATTATAGTTTGTATGGGCTAAGGCCGAGTATCTCTTGTTATGGTTTGTAGTCTATATATGTTTTATCCGGTTTCATTAATGAGATAACGAACACTTCAATAACTTACAGTCTTCCTTGAAAGGTTTCCGAGAGTGTCAAAAAAATCAAAGATTTTATGATAGAATCGACTTTAAGCCATCCAACCAATTTAAGGGTAGAAACAACAACACTTGTAGAATCACATTTGATGTGCGTTAGAACATCAAAAAAAACAACACCATGAGGCATGGTTGGCCTTGTCAACATCAAGTTTGATAGGTATTTGATTAGTAATGGAATTGACTCCATAAATTTTATCAGTGAGGGAGAGGGGGGTCTATTGTTATCGTTAGTCATGATTAAGAAAACATATTAAGCTTTTTTGGTAAAAGGTTCTAAAAATAACCGAATTTGCTAAAAAATTGAGGAATCGATTTAGGCTCGATACCATGTAAATTGTGATATTGATTATTATTGAATAATGTGATCACATATATCTCAATATATATAAGGACAACCTAATATTTGTGTTTGAGCTCAAACAGTACTAATACAAGCCTAATACAAATAACTCCACTAACAGATACAAGACTAAATAAACAGACATAAAACCCCGCTACGTTTTCCTACCTTTTGGCTTTTTTTATTAAATTGTTGTGCTTAGTAAAGCGGACAAATCGATAAGATTTTATTTCTTCATATATTGATAATCTGGAGAAGACGAATTTTTTATTTAAATGTATGCGGTTTAACCTGAGCATTTTTATTATCACCACAAATGTGTATCTAGCTAGTAAAGTGTGAACCTAAGATCTTCTTAAAACAAAAGTTGTTTAATCACTCGGTCACTTTGATGATGATTGTTGTGCTCAAAAGGAGCGGAGCCCTGTTGAAACGAGTGAGGCGAAATGCCCCAACTATATTCCTACCGAAAGACGATATTAGTAGGAAAAAAACTCAAATTCGTAGAAGAAAGTTTCAGTGCCCTCGGTTGAGAAATCTGAGTGCAACAATATGTCAATCTTAATGCTAAAAAGATGTGTATTTCTAATCTCCTCTAGTTTTGCCGCTTACCATACGCGTCTTCTACTATTCTTTTTAGGAACAAAGATTAAATATATATTCATTATTTATATTTTTCTAATAGCAGCCCATTCAAGAAAAATTGGCAAGTAGCAACCCATTATTTGTATTTTTGTTTTTATCCGTTTTAGTCTTACCTACAATTTATCGTTCTTTCTTTGTAACTACGTATATGTTCAATTTGCTAATAACGTATATCAAGGAATTGTGGGATTTATAATGATTTATTTATTTTGAATTGGGATTTTATAATTTAATATAGGAATTGATATGTATGTTAGAGATTTTACTATGCAGCATAAAATTACATGGGGTATTGTTTGTTTTATTCATTAATCAGTATGCATAAGTAAAATTCAACCTTTGGAGTGCGCCGTTATTGCGCCGCTAGTCCCCTGCACAGCCGGATAAAGGCGTTTTTTTTTTTATGCCCTAAATGAGGTTGTTTTATAAATGTTTTGAATGTTATTGACGTTATTGGGATGTTATTGTTGTGGGTGTTTTTGGGATATTAAGGTGAAATGTTAAAGTTGATGCGACGCAGACGCGACCAAGTGTTATCGATGTTATGGTGTTATTATTACATGCACGCTTAGAGTTGTGGTATGGTAACGTGGGGTCATGTTAAACTTTAACATTCGGGTGTTAATCACACCGCGTACGTGTTAAAGGTCGCTTTAACATTGTGTTAAGGAATAACGCACGTTAAAATTCATTTTCGCTTTTTTTTTTTTTTTTTTTTATGCCTTCTAAATGGGGGTTGTTTTTGTAAATTGTTGGTGAGTTAAGGTTTAACTTTAGAATGTTATGATAAGGGGTGTTTTTTTGTTGAGTTAAAGTGAAATGTTAAAACTGATGTGGCGCTGACGTGACATGGTGTTAAAGTTTAACCTAAGTTACTGTAAAGAGTGCTCTTATGGACTTATGAGGTTTATAGGATGGTTTATGTGAAGTATAATTTATACTTTTATAGAAATCTTGTGTGGGATGAAAGGGCATTGCTATAAACTTGACAAAGTCTATAGCATTGAAGATGTTTTTTATTGAAAATTGTGTCACTTAAGTCAACGTATGTCGGGATAAATTGATCTAAATACCATTTTTAACTACTGCTGATTACATTGAAGTGCAATGTTAAATTACAAAAAAAGACGTATTTCAACATAATTTAACTAAAATTCGATCCGACCAGGTATGTGAATACAATTTGCACCGAAAATGACATGTTTCAAACAGTTTTGTTATTAAGTGCGCCCTCTGATACCGTTTTCTGGTTCCATTACTAGTTGTGCTTAGTGTATAGTTGGATGGAAAACATATTGCACACTTCCAATTTGTTTGCATAATGAAAAATCATTTCGACCGTCTATTTTATTAGACATTGTCCAACAAGATATCTTAGCTTTAGATCTAACAGGATTTGCCCACCGCGTTACGGCGGGTTTGGTTCCTTTGTGATAGGCGTTGTTCTAGTTTTAAAATTTCCATTGTGGCGTGAAGAAATTTCACGATTTTTTTTTTTTTTTTTTTTTTTTTTTTTATCATTGCCAGTGTAATTGCTATCAAAATGTGTGCATTAGCTTGTTTATGGCACATTTGCCTTATGAGGCTTACATAGTTTGTTCTTATAACACTACATTGGCCATGGCTACAGGAGCTTTTACATAAGTGTGTTTCAAAAGTGTGACGATCATGTAGAAGCGAACGAATATACATCTTAAAGCAGAAAGAAATAATTCCCGTGTGTTCCCTGCACCATAATAACGCGTTGGAGTTCTCATACGCCCAGATATAGTCGTCCAAGCCGATGTAAGCAAACGACATATCTGTATCTGATTATTCACCTAAAAAAGAGTAAAAGTTAATAGGAAGTCCAATTCTGAAATTACACACTGACACGGACACAGTGAGATAACTGTAAAAACCGTGTGTACCATAAGCTTGAGCGCCATAGAAAATTCTGAACATACGTTTATAATAGCCTAGCATCGAAACCTGAGTTTGTTGCTTTTTGGTTTTAAACCGCTTAATCGGCACTCAAGCATATGGTTGCAACAAATGCAATGGCACGTAACTCGATTATCTAAAAGTGATGGATGAATATCGTATGCTGCATACCAAAGAACATAAAGCAAGAGTGTCGGAAGCAATTAAGGTACAAAAATAGAGTAAATGTATTGAACCTCTGAAAAACACTTGATGTCGGACGTAGTCTATCATAAGGCTCTGCTGGTGCAGTTGTTCGTCGGACGGGGTTCCGCATGAACACTGTGTGAGCGGCACCTCTGCAGCCATGGCTGCAAAGTTAGTAACTTGTTGTGCCAAGATCCGACAAATTTTAACTTTGTAAATTTGTGGGGAATAACCATCATGAATTAACTTGTTCATATTCATCACAGCCTGAAATAAATGCATCTATGAGGCTCGGTGAAAGAATCTTTCGTTGTCCGCTGCTTGTAGCCGAATGTGCTGTCTTCGTGAAAGTTCATTCATTCCATACCTAAATATTGTTTGTGGCATCGAAATGAATCTTTCCACTTAAGTATAGTCCAATCGCCAGGTCGATGATGTTGACACGCCGATGTTCACGATAGCAAGACCCGTCTAGTCACCCCCTCAAATCCCTTTTGTTGTTTCAAGAATCTTTGTGCAAAGGTCTGCACCAGACGTATTGCTAGACCATTGTGGCAACGAAAGGAATTCGAGGGGAACATGAAAACAGGGCAATATCTTAAACATCCCGTATCAATATTAGCAAATGAGGATTGCAACTCTACCCGATCGCATACATGGACAATTCCAAATAAACGTTAGTTACAAAATGTAGCTACCATTATTCGAAAGGTGAGATAAGCGCATATACAATATGAGGATAGTGGCATTCTAATAGTATTATTACAAAGATTAAATTAGAACATACCGAGACGAAAACACATACATGGTAGTTGGCGGGTAACACTATTTGATGTGAAACCTTTTATATGCATTATTCGTGGGTCCCGATTTAGCATACAACAAGAATACGACGTGTTAATACGCCGCACCAAACACCACGTGACATCGTGTATTCCTTACTTAATCCACGATTTCACTAACACGTCAAAACTAACGGAAAAACATGAATAATGATAACGAATTCGGCTCGGATATATGTATACAATAGCGATACCGGGCAACCAACATGGTCTGCAATCACAAATTGATGTGGTATGTATACGTTATGGCCAAGGAAATGTATACGGCGTTGGTCGCCATATTATCATCATCGCCTATAGATTGGTAGACGGCTAAAATTCGGGCATACAATAGCACCGCCAGGCAACAAACAGTACCCGCAAGACTTGTTGCTGCGTTATAATAAAAGGCCCAGCAAGATAACACCATTTTAAAGGTAACCGCTGCTATTCAAAAGCGTTTAGGGTATTCAACAATAGGATGTTTGCGCCACTTGTAACAACCTATTACCTCGGAAAGTGGTGATCAATATTCGACCAACAAAAAGCAATCCCAATACGTCAGTAGTAGGATTATTTTGTCTTGGCCAAATCTTGACCGACACAAAGAATCGTCCCAATGATAGGCGAAACCCAAAAAAAAAAATTGTATGTTAAAGTTACTTAAAAAAGGGAAACACGAGCCGCCACGACCAAATGAAAAAAAAAAAAAAAAAAAGCAAAAAAAAGAGACTAAACTTGAAGAAAAACCCATTAAGACCACTTGCGCCTCCTAATAATGACCCATTTTAGCAACTAAATGGCTACTGATCCGCTGCGATGTAATACTCGAATATTGTTGTGTTATCGAGTGGAGTCTTCCTACCTGGAAGCACATTTCAACCTTCAGTCGCTAATCTTAACATGTGATGTTTAGGGTAGCGAAACCCGTCTGATCACCCCATCAAATCCCTTTTGCTATTTCAACAATCTTTGTGCAAATGTTCGCACCAAACGACATAGACCATTGTTATAACGAAGGAATTGAGTGGAAGATCGAGCAGTGCGGTACCTTAAACATCTCGCGTCAATATTATTGGCAAATGAAGATTGCAATATTCTTCCGGTGAAAAGATTCCAATCGATGACACGACTATTAAGTTCGATAAGAAATACTATGAGCCGTTTCTTTAGTGCCTAAACTTTTAGAAAGATCATATCTGACATAGTTTCTAATGTTTTTAAAACGATGCCAAACGGCACGAACATGGTGTTTGATACTTTAAATGTAAACCATGATAGCTATCGTAGTCCATAAATGTCAATCTCCTGTTTTCACCTCAATACGTTCGTCAGTAACGATGTTGGCCCAAACCCAACCCGTAGCTAATCCGGAAAGTTAATCCCTTTTTGCATACAGTTCTAAATATGCGAACCGAATACTATGTAGACATACGTGTATTTCTCACTTAATCCACGGTTTCACTAACACGTCAAAACTAACCGAAAAACATGAAAAATGATAACGAATGAGGCTCAGATATATGTATACAATAGCGATACCAGGCAACAAAGAAAACTTTCAAACCTGAATATCGTAAGCAGGCTAAAAATACTGGCAGTGAAAGAAGATCATAGAAGGATTTGTGCGACATGTTGGCCGACAGTTGGATTGAAAGATGATGGAATTTTTACACCAAGCCACTTTAGCGGAATTATGTGCTCTATTGGTTCCTGCTACCGCCTTGTCATTTTTGTCATTAGCTTGAGCTACATCATTTGCTATCTCATGTCTGTATATCTTGAGGCGGTAGTAAAGGCCCTTCATGGCTGCAATAAATTAAAGACATGTGAGTTTCTGAAAAAGGTAGACCCTAACATCATCAAGTATACACAACCATGAGACAGGTTCCATAATCAGTAAAAAAAATACATAATCGAATTACCTAATGACGTTGAACACCGTCAGCTGACATTTTTATGTAGACCCTCAAATGTACTACATCACTCCATTTGTACCTTAAATAACGATGAAAGATGGTTGTGTCAAGATGAGGCAACTTCATAAGTGATATCTTGCTCTAAATGGAAAAAAATACGGATATTTATAATGCAAGAATTTTATTACAATCCATCAGATAGATTCACATACATGATTAGATGATGATGCGTGTGATCTATTACAAACCCTTTCTTACGTGCATGTTGAAGGAGGTTATCACCATCGACTTAGTGAAAGAATCTTTCGCTGTTCGCGAAGCTTGTACCCGCATAAGTTGTACTATGTGAAGGATCATTTTGTTCCATACTTGAATATCGTTATGTCATCGAGTTGAATCTTTCCACTCAGAAGTATACTTCAATCGTCAGTCGATGATGTTGACACGCGATGTTCAGGATAGTGAGACCCGTCTAATCGCCCCCTCAAATTCCTTTTGCTGTATGAAGAGTCTTTGTGCAAAGGTCTGCACCAGACGTATTGCTAGACCATTGTCACAACGAAAGGAATTCGAGGGGAAGATGAGAACCGGGCAATATCTTAAACATCCCGTATCAATATTAGCAAATGAAGATTGCACTATTCTACCGAGTGGAAAGATTCCAATCGATGACACGACTATTAGTTCCGTAAGATGCAACTCATTCTGACTGCATACATATGGGTAATTCCAGACAACCCTTAGTTACAAATATGCGATTGTCCATGATTCGAAGGTGATGTAAGCACATATACAATATGAGGATAGTGGCATTCCAAATACTATTATTACAATATTAGAATTATAACGATCGACAGAGGAACACATACATGGTACTTGGCGGTAACATTATTTGCTAGCAAACCTTTTATATACATTATTTGTGGGTCCCGATTCAAGATACAAAGAATCAGATATGACGTGTTAAATACACGCGCTGAATACTACGTAGACATGCGTGTATTTCACTTAATCTACAATTTCACTAACACGTCGAAAGTAACAGAAAAACATGAATGATGATTACAAATGAGGCTCGGATATATGTATACAATAGCGATACCAGGAAACCAACATGGCTGCAGTCACACATTCGATGTGACTGCCCTGCCACGATGCGGGCCAAGGAAATGTATACGCATTAATGACCATATTATCATCATTTCCTATAGATTGATAGAACGCTAAAATTCAGGTATACAATAGCGTTGCCAGGAAACAAACAGTGCTAGCAAGACTCGTGGTCGCGTTACGATAAACGGCCAGACAACATTACAGCTTTTTAAAGGTTTAAATTGTCAATCAGTGCGCTAAGAAGACAAACCTTCTTTGCATGAATTATAACTTGTGTGCATCAATTATAACTTCTGTGCATACAACATTACACCTGAAGATTGTTGCGTCACCGACTGGACTCTTTCCACTCGGAAGTGCATTTCAAGCGTCAGTTGCTAATGTTGAGACGCGATGTTCGTGATAGCGAGACCCGCCTACTCGCCCATTGAATTACTTTTGCTATTTCAATCGTTGTTGTGCAAAGGTCCGCACGGACGTGACTAGACCGCTAGAGAACGAAAGGGTTTCGGGGCTGAATTAGAACAAGGCAATATCTTAAACATCTCATATCAATATTAGCAAATGAAGCTTGCAATACTCTATCGGGTGGAAAGATCCCAATCAGTGACACGACAATTCAGTTGGATAAGAATTTACTGCTACCGACTGCAAACGCATGGGCAATTCCAATCACCCCACATGAATAATAATTACGAATGCGGATCAGATATATGTATACAATAGCGATACCAGGCAACCAACATGGTTGCAGTCACACATTCGATGTGACTGCCCTGCCACGATGCGGGCCAAGGAAATATATACGCGTTGGTCAGCATATTATCATCATCGCCTATAGATTGGTAGAAGGCTAAAATTCAAGCATACAATAGCGTCGTCAGGCAACAAACAGTGCCTGCAAGACTTGTGTCTGCGTTACAATAAACGCCCCGGCAAGATAACACCATTTTAAAGGTTTAAATTATCAGCCAGTGCGCAAAGAAGACAAACCTTTTGTGCGTCAATTATAACTTCTGTGCACACAATATCGCTAACTTGTTGTATAGATTCTGCATATGCTTACGAAACCTGTTCAAAACTTTTGCATCAACACGACCTATAAACAAATTTCGTAATTAGTTTCGCTACTAAAGAACGCAAAATATTACATAGACAAATAATAATATACCATCCTTTATTTTAACTTAATTTTTTCAAAACCATTATAATACCTAAATTCAACGATATCATAAAATTTTCACATCAGCTATTAACAATACCAAGTAACGCTATTCCATTAAAATAGCAAAACATTAATATAATTGTTAGCAATTACCATTTTAGGTGAGAGCCATTATAAGTTTGTGAATTTTTCAAAACCATTATAATACCTAAATTCAACGATATCATAAAATTTTCACATCGACTATTAACAATACCAAGTAACGCTTATTCCATTAATATAATTGTTAGGCAATTACAATTTTAGGTGAGATCCAGCTATAAGTTTGTGCTAGCCAAGATATACATATAAGGAAATCGAGATGCATTTCAAGTAATATTATTGCTTAAATACTTAAAATCTGAATTGGATCTTAATACCGATCCGTAAAGATTGAAATCTCGTATGAAAGACCAAACCTTGTGGTGGATGCATTATGGAAATCATAAGCACTGATCAATATTCGACCAAGAAAAAGCAATCCCAGGACATCAGTAGTAGGATTAGTTTTTCTTAGCCGAATACTGGTCGCAACATCCATTTGCCGAATACTGATCAGGAAAAGTTGAGACCAAGGAATTTCAAGACTGAGATCAGATAGTAGTCATACAACTAAAAAGGCTCAGGTCAGCAATTATTGAAGTGGTACTCAAAACCCCATGGTCAGAATCGTGAGGTCGCCACGCCAAGATATGGGTTTTGTAAACAACACTTACAAAAACACCAAACGCTGACAAATCCCATCATTGCCTACAGTTTAGTCAAACGTCGGTCCTTTAACAACATACTCCTTTTACGGAACCTGCATTATGTACCATGTTTAAATATAATAAGAATAACTTCAAACGAATACATCCTAAAACTGACATAAACGATAACTGCACCCTTCAATAATATTCGGTTTTCGTGCAACTACCGCTAACAAAGTTTCCAAATTCCACAAAAAGATGAAACAATGTACCTAAAGAAAATATCATTGTTCGCACATCCAGAACCAAAAAAATTATCACCACTGTCGCTGGTATTCTTACCAATAGCAGCTTTATTTATACATAATTATCTATAAATATTAATCCCCGTTGTCGGTGGGGTCTTAAAATTCTTTCCCAACTCATGGTCGGGGGCTTCAGCTAGTTTCTTATAAATAATCAAGATATAATAGTATTCTTAAAAGTCAATTATCAATGAAATACTAAATTACAAATACTGCAACTCCGAGTTCGTCGCCTATATTGTTGGCCACAATTAAGCCTAAAATCGTAGTCAACTACTTTATTGATTAGAGTCTTGTTGTCTCAAGCGGACATAAGAAGCTACGTTTGGCAAATAAGGCTCGGATCGAAAATATTCAAGCATCAAGCACCCGTCACTACCGCAACCACAATCCATGTGTGGCTACCTCGCCAACACACGTATCAAAAATAAGGCTCGGAGCTGCAAATATAAAACAGCAGATTGAACCCCCATGGCTGCAACCACAATCCATGTGTGGTTACCTCGCCAAATTACATGCCGCGTTCCCATGTTTTTCCGAAAGAAACTAAATATAAAATAAGATCATCACATATTTCGGGCCACAAAGGCAATAGTTAACCCACAACACCTACCATTCAATAATCTAACCCTTTACATTGTCAGGTCAGCAATTATTGGGGTGGTGCTCAAAACCCCATGGCTGCAACCGTAAGGTCGCTACGCCAAGATACGGGTTTTGGTAGACAACACCACAATAGACATGCAACAACAAAAGTCAACCATAAAGGCCTAATATGCAACTGTGGAACGGTGGAAAGAATGATCGCACCTACTCCGATAATGAAAGAAAAACCAACACACACACAAACCTTGCTTTGAAGAAACGAAGCGCCAATATAAAGAGGTAAGAGGCCTGTAGAAACATTCGTTTGGGCAACATATTTCGGCCCACAAAGGCAATAGCTAACCCACAACACCAACTCCCCATCTTATAATACAATATAAATATTACTAAAAAAAGGTTTAGCAACTAACCGATATTCGGAATTCATTGCCTACAAAGGCGATAATTATTGAAGTGAAAAAACCCCATGGTCAAACCGTGAGGTCGCCAAGCCAAGATATGGGTTTTGGCAAACAACAGCTCTGAAACACCAAACGCTAATGATCTCATAACCTCGCATCATGTACCATGTTTAATAGACATGCATTATGGAAATCATAAGCGGTGATCAAGATTCGACCAAGAAAGCAATCCCAAAGACATCGTAGTAGGATTAGTTTTCCTTGGCGAATACCGGTCGCAACATCCATTTGTCGAATACCGATCAGGAAAAGTGGAGAGCAAAGAAATGAAAGACTGAGATCAGATCGCAATCATACAACTAAAAAGGCTCAGGTCAACAGTTATTGAAGTGGTACTCAAAACCCCATGGTTGCGACCGTGAGGTCGCCACGCCAAGATATGGGTTTTGGTAAACAACACTTACAGAAACACCAAACGCTGACAGATATCATCATTGCCTATAGTGTAGTCAAACGTCGGTCCTTTAACAACATACTCCTTTTACAGAACCTGCATTATGTAGCATGTTTAAATATAATAAGAATAACTTTAAATGAATACATCCTAAATCAAATCACAACCAATAAGACCTTCAATCAAAATCATATTTAAAATATTGAGAAAAAAAACTAAAATAAACTATGAATATCTAAAACAATGACCTCAAAATTGTTCGTACCTTTGGTTTTACCAAATCTACCGCCTCTTCGCAGTGAAAATGATTATGCGGTGGTGGATCTTGTTAATACAAATAAACCGTAAAAATGTTTATTAATATTTTGCGATCTCTTTGTGTTTTGTTGATAACAAATATAATGTTATCTTAAGTATAATTATAAGGATACATGTTATTTTGTAAAGCATTTACATATAGCCATTTAAATACAAAATGTAGTAATTAAGCATTTGTTGTAATAGTTTATTAGGATGGGTAAAATCATAACCCATGGACCATAACCCATGGATCTTAACCCATACCTGTTGGCTAGATACAATGTATACTTAGATACATTGAATCTAAAGAAAACCCATGGACCAACCCATAACCCATGACCCATAACCAAAACCCATGGCAAAGAGGAGTTCCCACGGATCCCTAGGATTACACTAGACGGATCCTGTGGAAGGGATCCGTGATCCGGGAACAATGAAGATTTTGCCTATAAATAGAGAGCCATTTCTTCATTCTAACTCACCCTCTTCTTACTAAATCTCTCAAACACTCTCATTCTCTTCTATCATATAGATCACTTGATCTAGAGAGTTGCTCTTCTTTCTTTCTATTGTGATCCTCATATAGGTCATTCTCTAAGGCGAGATCACGAGCATTCTACAAGTCATCCAAGCAAGGGTCCTTGATTGATTTGTCACCCATAAGATTTACAGTAGCAAAGATCTTGTATTTGATATTTCACATATTTGTTGTGTAATAGTCGTGTTGGTTTGGTCCACCGTGTTACGGACTCGGTATCAGCTTTGTACCGGAAAAGTGTAAGCAACGCTGTGAAGGCTTCTCCGCCAAGTGAAGGAGTTTGTTGACATAGTGCTTGAACTCTAGTAGTGACTCGGAGTGGTGGAGTAGGGCAAGGAAGGTGTCCTTGTAGCCTAAACCACTATACATCGGTTGTGTCTTTTATTTCTCTTCGCTTACTTTATTTACTAGCTTTATCATTATATCTATACTTTCCTTCATCCATAAGATCTCACATATTAACGAATCTAAAGTTTTTAAAACTAACGAAAATCGGCAAAACTATTCAACCCCCTTCTAGTTTTCCACAATTGGCATCAAGAGCTAAGTTTATAAAAGTTAAAGTAAAATTGTATTTTAAAACTTTTCAATCACTATGGGTTCCGAAAATTATACTAAGGGCAATCTATGCAACGACCACCACTACTTGAAACTAATGGTTTTGTATATTGGAAAAATAGATTCGAAACATATGAAATCTAAAGATATTGATCTTTGGTACATTATTGTTGAAGGCGATTTTGAGGCTACCTCAAAAGATGATAAAGAAAATGTAGTTAACATATCTCATGATAAACTAAATGACGAATTAAAGAAAAGCTTTCTAAAATAGTGAAGCAAAATGGTTTTATATAATGCTTTACCGAAAAGGAATTCGAAAGAATTTCTATGCTTAAAACCTCTAAAGAAATTTGACTTCTTTAGTTGTAACTCATCAAGGCAACAAACAAGTTAAAAATAATAAAATTGATTTATTTGTTCAACAATATGAACAATTTTCAATATCGGATGAGGAAACTATAGATCATTCGTTTGCTAACTTTAATACTATTATTACATCTTTACAAGCACTTGATGAATCTTTTTCTAGCCGTAACCATGTTAGGAGATATCTAAGGGCACTTCCATCAAGTGGAGATCCAAGGTCACGGCGATCAAGAGTCAAAAGATTTAACAATCCTCACCCTCGATGAACTCATAGGCAACCTAAAAGTCTACGAGCTTGTCCTTGCCAAAGACCCAAGCCTCAAAGGTAAAAGAGAACACAAATCTCTTGCCCTTAAAGCCAAAAAGGCTTCAAGCGATGAAGAGAACTCTTCGAGTAGTGACGACGAGAGTACGCTATGGCGTGTAGGACTTTAAAAGTTCTTTAGAAGAAAGGGAAGATACGCCAAACAACCATATGACGATAAGAAAGGCTTTAGGAAAAGCAAAGAGGACGAGAAGCCAAAGGATGATCGACTTTCTTTAAATGTGGGACCCAAACCACTTTATTAGTAAGTGTCCCAAACGGGATCATCAAAAAGCGTTCGTGAGCGGCACGTAAGGAATGAGCGACGAGGAGGACGAAGACATTTGTCTCATGGCAAATGACGAGGTATGTCGTGAATACTATAGTAGCTCATCACTTGATGACGACTCTTTGCATAATGAATATGACAAACTATGCAACATTAGCTTAAAACTAATTAACAAAAATAAGCTTTTAAAGAGTCAAACCAACGCTTAGATACGTAAGTCATAGAATTAAAAGCAAAACTAAAACGCTTAGAAAACGGTAAAATAGCAAGTGGTGAATGTGAATGTTATGCTCAACTTCAAACACTAGTTGATCATCTAGATTCTAAAATTGCTAGAATGAGTACGAACACCTTAGATACAATTCTAGATGGTGTTAAAACCGGTAACAACCTAAAAGGCTTAGGTATTCAACAACTTGATCCATCAACTAGTGAAAGTAAAGAAACAAAATTTGTTAAGGCGCTAGAAAAACCAAATTATCGTTGTGGCGGATCCCACGAATCCCCAAAAAGGGAACCGCTAGTGTACGTATTGTGGATCCGTGGATCCGTTGTAGCAAAAAGTAGTAATAACGTAGCGCCTTCATCTAGAACTAGTTTTGTTATCATTAATAGAAGAAACCAACTCACGCCACCACTAGACAACCACCTCCAAAATATAATCCTACTTTTGCAAGAAACAAAGCTCCATCTTTTCAAAACCTAATTCATTTAGAGACCTAATAACATTTATACAAGAAGTAACCATCAAATGGGATGGAACCCAAATATGCAAAACGGTTTTCCTTTTCAAAACTTTGCTCCATGGAATGCATACTCATCTTATCCATACATGTCTAACATGAATGGAATGTTTAACACTAATGGACCCATGAACAAATGGGGACCAAACTTTTGAGTTTATTATTGTTTTAGTTGTGTTTAAGGTCGACCTAGACCCCATGAACGGGTCAAGGATAGCGGACGAGGCACATGACCGCATAGGGATCTATTCTCCACATATGAACCGTAAATGGAGGTAATGTGGTGTTTGGAAATAGCAAAGTAGAATCATCGGTAGAAGGTACGATTTCTAACAAATCTCTAACCATTAACGATGTGTGTCACGAGAAAACCTAAACTTTAATCTCTTAAGTATAGACAAATATGTGATAAAAAGTGCAATGTACTTTTACCAAACCGATAGTAAGATACTAAAAATGGCATAACCATAGGAAGAGGAATTAGAAACATGGAGTCTATGTCATTAAAATTGGTAATGAACCTAAAGACAACTTTGTCTTACCTCTATGGATGATACTCACCTTATGGCATCAAGATCGGGTCATGCCAATATGCGACTTCTTCAATCGCTATCATCCAAAGATCTAGTAAGAGATCTACCTAAGTTAAAATATGAACATCACTTTTGTGATGCTTGTAATGTAGGAAAACAAGCTCATTCTAGTCATAAAGCTAAAACATGGTGTCAACAACTAGGTGTCTAGAATTACTACATATGGATTTATTTGGTCCATCCGCTATCCAAAGTTATGGAGGCAACTAATACACTTTGGTCATAGTGATGACTACCTAGGTATACATGGACAAAATTTTTAAAGAACAAACGAAACCTTTAATTATTTTGAAATATTAAGCAAAAAGATCCAAAGACAACTATGAAGTCCTATAGTGTCCATTAGGACGGATCATGGTAGGGAATTGATAATGAAGTGCAATTTGGAGCCTTTTGTGATGCTAATGGTATTACTCACAACTTCTCGGCCCACGCACTCCACAATCGAATAGGTAGTAGAAAAAGGATAGAACCCTACAAGAAATGAATCGAACAATGCTTAATGAACAATCCATACCTCAAAAGTTTTGGTGTAATGCCGTTGATACTTCAACGACATACTCAATCGAGTCTTAATAAGACCAATCTTAGGTGAAACTCCATATGAGTTACTCCGAGGCAAAAAGCCCACGTTAAATCACCTTAGAGTCTTTGGAAGCAAATGTTTTATTCTTAACACTAAAGATTACCTTACAAAATTTGATCCTAAATCAAATCAAGGTATCTTTCTATGTTATTCGCCAAATAGCAAAGCTTACGCCATATTAAACAAAGAAACAATGAAGGTAGAAGAGTCATTAAATATAAAATTTGATGAAAGTCCACCCAAACCCTCTTCACCTCTTGTCAATGACGAGATCATAGAAAGTGATGCTATAGTAATAAAGAAAAGATAAATGAAGAAGAAGAACCTTTAAATGATGAAATCATAAACATTAAAGAGTCCAAAGATCACCCGTAGATAAAGTCATAGAAAGCTAAACGAATCGAACATTAAGGTCTTAAGTTCAAAATCAAAGTAGCTTGTTTTGTTTCGCTTCAACCATAGAACCTAGGAATACACAAGAAGCCATAAAAGATGAGAGTCGGGTAATGGCTATGCAAGAAGAACTAAATCAATTCGCTTCTAATGATGTTTGACGCTTGTCTCTCCACCTAGTAATCAAACCATAATAGGAACCAAATGGGTTTATAAAACAAATTAGATGCAAACAGAGTAGTGTCTAGGAACAAGGTTAGACTCGTTGCCCAAGGGTATAACCAACAAGAAGGAATAGACTTTGATGAGACCTATGCCCCGTGGCAAGATTAGAGTCTATAAGAATACTTCTTGCGTGATGCTTGTGCTAATGATCTAAAGCTTTATCAAATGGATGTCAAAAGCGCTTTTCTAAATGGTTTCATTAATGAAGATGTATACGTAGCTCAACCTCCGGCTTCATCGATTTTGAAAACCCAAACATGTATATAAATTAAAGAAAGCCCTTTACGGTCTTAAACAAGCTCCAAAAGCTTGGTATGATAGACTCAAGTCATTTTTAATTAAACACAACTATACCATGGGGTTGGTTGACAACACACTTTTACTATGAAAAGAGAGTCACATATAATCATAGTGTAAATATATGTAGATGATATTATATTCGGATCCACTTGTCAAGACATGTGTGATGATTTCTAAAATCATGCATGACGAGTTCGAGATGAAAGTATGATGGGAGAACTTAGTTTCTTTCTTGGTCTACAATTAAACAAGTAGAAGATGGTATCTTCTTTAATCAATCTAAATACATAAAGGAGATGTTAAAGAAATTCGTCTGTAAGAGTCGAAACCAATTAGACCGATAAGGTTTTAAATGTACCTTTTGAGGGGTCGCTTAAGCCCTTATTTGATCACTTTTGTATCCGCTATTACTTAATATCTTTCCTTTAACTTTTAGGTTTCTTGAAGGCAAATTGTCAGAATGGCACTTATTTGGACGAAAAGGCGTGATATACGTTAAAATGGCCAAAGCCAAGAATCGAGACACTCCAAATGCCGAAAACACAAGGTGACGCGCCATCGCTAATTGCGACGCCGCTGGAGGATTTTGTGACGGACGAAAGCCAAAACTCTTATTTTCAAGCGACGACGCCAAGTTATAAAAGAGTAGACCGTCGCAACTCGCACGGCCTAGATTCAATCCAGACGCGGCGAAGTCAAGAGGACGGCCACAAGCACAAGGTGACGCCGTCGCAAGACTAATGCTGCCAAGATGAAACCCTAATGACGGCGACGACGCGGCGCCACACAACATAAGGTGACGCCATCGCATATGTAATCTTATATATAGAATCCGAATTTTCAAGATTTGTGTGTAGTTTTTGGAGTAAAACCTAAACCGAACCAAGGTCGTCTTGTACAAGATTTTAGGGTTCCAAACCCTATCTTACATCAAGATAAGTGTTTTACTTCATTAATACAATTATGTCTTTGATTATTTGTGAGTATGCTTGCATGTTCTCCATGTCCCATTAATTTATTTGTGTGTTTGCTTAGGAATATGAAACTTAATTATTGAATATTGATTGGTTGTCTCTTATCTTAGTTGTTAATGATCTAGTAATGCGATAGGTCATTCGTTGTACTTAATGCTTGATTAATCTTTGTGAACCTTAGGTTATAGCACCTTGAGCGGTTGTAAGCTAAATTATCCAAAGAGGCCTTAGAGTTAGAGTTTATGATCCCTAGTGGTATTTTGTAGACGAGACCCTTTGGTAACTTCAAAGAGTTGGGAGAAACGATACCCTACAACTTTAGACACACAACGCAATTAAGAATAAGGACGTGACAATTCAACCACCAATAGGAGATAATTAAGGAGTAGTAAAACCTAAGTAAACACATCTTTAAACTATCATACGAGCACACAATAATTAGACATAGACTACATACACCTTAGATTAGATAATTAGATAAGTAGAGTAAACGGTAGCAATACCAACCCCCCAAATCCAAACCCCGAGATTCGTACCTTTCCATTACCAAAAAAACATAAAAAGATAAAAAATAATATTCCTCAACTCCAACCTTAGCGTAGTAACTTCTCACTAGCATTCCTATTCCCCTAGAGAACGATATCAACATCCGTGGCTTACCCTAATACTACACTACAACGATTAGGTTCACCGCCTGGGGTGTTATAAAACTTGCTCAAGAAAAGGAAGTTCCTTTGACCCGAACGACGCGCAGTAGCGTTATCAAGTTTTTGGCGCCTAACGCCGGGAATAGAATAGCTAGTTAGTAGTCCACCTCGCTTAGGTTTCTTTTGCTTGATTCCTATCAAATAAATTTTTCTCATTTTTTAGCTTTCATAGTCTATCCCCTTCTTTGTGACCTTTGTTGTAATCCCATCACTTTTCATCATGGAAGGTGATAACCACCCACCATTCATCAACCCACCACAATTGACCCGCCAAGAGCCCGTACTCTTGGTGAATACTGAGACCAAGCCACCCAGGCTATAGAACACCATTGAGCTTCCCGACCAAGCCCAAACCACGGCCCTGCGATCCGACACCATCCGGTTGGTGCAAAACGGATGTGTATTCCATGGACTTCGCCCAAGATCCAAATCAAGATCCGAGGTATTTCCTCAAAATTGTCGATTCCATTGACCTTGATGCTATTACTCGGGAGACCACGCTACTGCGTCTCTTCCAATTCTCTCACGGGACCAAGCTAGTAATTGGCTTGAGCGACTTCCGCCGGATCCATCTCAAGTTGATGATCTCACCTCTCGCTTCCTTGCTCAATTTTTCCCACCGGGAGAACCACTAAGCTTAGAAATGACATCTTGATGTTCCAACAACGCCAAGGTGAATCTCTCTAAGCATGGACTCGATTCAAGGACTTACTTCATAAAGTCCCTCATCACGGCATTGATCTTTGGCTCCAAGTCCAAATTTTTATGATCATGTCAACTTCCCCACCAAGCGATCCATTGACCAAGCTTACGGTGGAAAACTTAGTGATCTCACCATGGAAGAATCATGGGGAATAATAGAGGACCTTGCCTCTATGACAACGAAAGTTGGAATGACCCCGTGAGTTGCCCAAAACCGTTAAGGCAATCTCCTTGCCTCCCATTGACTCACAATCTTCCGACCGTAGGATGATCGAATCAAGATCAAGTTAAATTCCTAACGAGTTCCTACGAAAATCCTAAGTCTTCACATCAAGTGAATAAAATCACTCTTCCTTGCGAGTTATGTAGTGGTCCCCATGACACTGTGATTGCACAAACTTCCCGAACAAGCTTTTTGCGCGACTACGCATCCATGCGATCGATGAGAGCGGGAGAAAAGTGGTACACTTTAAGCCCGAACAAAACAACTTAGGAAACTCTTACAACCCCTCATGGAGAAATCACCCTAACCTTAAGGAACCAAACTCAAGCACACCCAAAGCTCATCCACCCACCTAATAGGCTCAATTTCTAAACACTGAACCCCACTAATCTTGAGGCAATTGTATCTAGATTCATGTCATCTCAAGAGACTCGATCGACTAAGCTTGAAGCCGATTTTAAGCTAAGACAAGGCGAGATGACAAACAAGCTTGATGCCCTCTTAAAGCCTTTAATGAACGAGAAATTGAGCACCCCAAGTGATACTATCAAGAATCCAAAAGTAAGTCGATTTCATCAACTTCATGTTCCTCGCTCACCATGGGACAATGCACATCCATGCCCTCACACCCAACGGTTCACTCGGTAAATTCTATCAACAAGGGTTCCAAGCAATCTAAAATGAGATACCAAGGCCCGCACCATTGGTAGAACCTACTCTTGAGAAACCCGTCAATCAAGAACCCAAACTTAATCTAGAGGAGGAGTACAAGAACTCCATCAAGAAAACCGTTCTGAAGTCTTAGCTCATGCACCTTATTATAATGCTTTAAAAGAAAAATATGAGTTAGAACTTAGACTTGGAAAACATGGGTCCGCTTTTGTGCGAAATAATTTACCTAAGAAGTTAGACGATCCCGGGCTATTTACTCTTCCGTGTAGGCTTGGAACTTCCAAACCTCTCGATGCTCTAGCCGACTTAGGATCATGCATCAATCTTGTTCCGTTGTCCTTCCATAGAAGCCTTAACTTAGGTAAAATAGAACCAACGGAAACAATCTTAGGTCTAGCGGACGGTAGTGTTGCACATCCGGTAGGAATAATAAAAGACATGGTAGTACACGTAGGAGAGTTGACTCTTTTGGCCGACTTTCATGTGCTAGACATGCCCATTACTAGTAGGAAGAGGATTCTTAGCTACCGCTAGTGCCATCATCGATTGTAAGATGTCCAAGATAGTGGTAGGAGAGGGGAGTGCTAGGTCAATTTACGATGTCAAAAGGCATACGTACTACAAAGAAGAGGAAATTCCACACGAGATTAGGTTGGATAGGACGCCTTCTAGATATGGACCTTGGATAGATAAGAACCTCATAGGTCCCCAACGACCTTTCTACTTAGATGAAGCCTTTGCTAGTAAAGCAACCTTGCATGAAAAAGAGATGGCTAGGGACATGGAAGTGAACCCATTCGAGGACGCCTTAGTATTTAGGAAAATGATCGAGTTCCTAGGAAGCTTGCCCGTCAACCTTGTCATGAATAGGTGGAAAATTGAAAAGCCTAAACATAGGTGGGATTGGAATAGACCACCTAGTGATAGTAATGGAGAGTGGCACATTAGAATAACAATCTATGATCCCGATGGAGAGAAGTTTGAAAAGGCATATCGAACCGACGTACTACTAGGAACTTAAATGATAAGTTTGATCCTTATGATATTGTTAAGGATAGGCTTACTTATATCGGAACGTAGAGTACCTACTACGAGTCTAGCTACAAGACTCTTAAATAAAGAAAAGCGCTTCATGGGAGGCAACCCATGCTTAATTGTTTGATTGTTAGTGTCATATATCTTTATTAATTGTTTATTCTCATGTTTAAATTTGTAAAATGCTTTATTTTGTTTTTAACCTCGCCTTAATTGCATATAAAGGTATTTTACATAAAGGATAAGTGTAGGGAGGATTACATGTTTTCAAAAGAAACGTAAACATGAGAATAACAATTCATTAAAAGATATATTTGTGTGTTTGTTCGAGTCAAATGCTTGTATCGAGTCATAATGGATGTTTTGCGTAAATTTTTCCGATTCTAAAGATATAAATTTTCCGTAAATTTTTCTTTAAAATCGCAGATCGCTTTTTGTCGATAACCCGACGGCGTCAGATTGCAACCGACGGGCGTCGAAGAAGTAAAACAACATATTACTTTTTTCTCTTTTCTCGAGCTACTTATAAAATTTTGGAATTTTCTGTGTCTTATTTTTTCGTAAATTTCAGAAACATCCATTCCACAAGCATTATATCTTAGTCTTATCGTAGTCTTACATATATTATTACCGATTTTACACGGGTTTCGTTTGTTTTTTTGTCGAATGTGCGTTTCATTTATCAAGAAGAAGAAACAAAAGATTGGAAGGAACTTTTCACGATACATTTTTCTTGAAAAGGATTTAACCACTACTTTACACGGATCCTACCGAGCTAATCGGGGAGTATTAGTTTCTTCGCTTTTAATTACCTTCCATTATCATAACTTTGATACTTTCGGGAATATTGGGGACAATGTTCGGTTTAAGTGTAGGAGGGAAAATAAAACGGAACTTTGAAACTATGCTTATCCTTGATTATTTGTCGTGTCAATTGTATTTGTGTAATAAACCATGAGAAAATGTCGCTTAGGGTAATTTTGGCACCAAATTTAAAATTTTCATGATATATAGGAGTGGGCCATTAGTCTTAACAAAAGCTGCCTCACGGATAGGAAGTTGCATGACTAGCACAAAACCCTTTACCACCTAAATTCCACCCAAATGTGAGGATCGCCTTAGATTAGTAGAATTAAAGCATTCATCTTTAATGCTTAGAGGTGAACCTAGTATATTAGATTCTAGAACTTGTTTTATGATGCATTC
Organism: Chrysanthemum lavandulifolium; assembly: GCA_022545495.1. Classification (NCBI taxonomy): domain Eukaryota; kingdom Viridiplantae; phylum Streptophyta; class Magnoliopsida; order Asterales; family Asteraceae; genus Chrysanthemum; species Chrysanthemum lavandulifolium. Next base: position 94,756,027 of record CM040239.1, read on the forward strand.
CTAGATCGTTAGTAAGACTACACTTGTGTAGTTAGGAATAACTAAATGATAAGAGGCATTAGGATAACCCTTGTTCGATAATTCGTAATATAATTACTTCTTCCACATCGGTTGAGTAATTCCCCACACCTTTGCGTTGTACTCATCTTTAGTACATGATACCCCTAGTTAACCCCTCGAGCCTATCCTTTTCGCGGTTCTCGTGATGTTTCGTTTTCCGAATATCAATGAAGAGCATTGTTTACACCCCACCCCAAATATACACCCAAATCGCCTTAGCCTACCTTGTATGCACTCACTTTAGTGCATTATTGTTATCACCCTAAACCCTTAGTTCAATTATCTAGTTGCTTGCATGAGTTGCTAAGTCGAGTCATATCCTTTGTACACGCTTTGGGACGATTGGGACTCATGGGAAAAAGTTAAAGTTTATAAAATGATTGGAAGGGAACGTTAAATTCCCTAATTTATGTAATAACGCATTCCCAAGTGTTTTGATCTTTTCAATTCGGGTCAAATTAGTGTTAGAGTAATAAAACTCAAGTGTAGGGATGTGCCTTTAAATCCCTATCATTTTGATGTTACCGTAGAGGATGGTAGAGTAAGAGTATGAAAAAAAAAAAAAAAAAAAAAAAAAAAAAAAAAGGGCTACCATTCTTCATCTATCCTTTAAATTTATGTTTGTTTGTTTCATTACCATTTAGAGTCTAGAGTGTCGAGTCTTGGCTTAGCAACGCCATTCTTCAGATGCTTGTAACATAAGAGATTTTTGACTTGCCACCACTAAATAGCCTATCCCACCAAACCCTTTGTTTCCTACCGTAGCTTAACATTACAACCCTTTAAAGATCTCTTTGATAGTCTTTCCTAGGTGCTTACGCCAAAGCGATGGAGGTTTGATCTATTCTCAAGCCTATGGTAATCTATGTACTAGGACCGGTTAATGAGTGTTTATCTTCCATTTCCAACTTGTTATATTTCATATACACCGAGAGAGATGTGAGTATCCAAACACCCCATGTGAGGTGCTAGTATGTAATTTACGTGCTTGTTATGACTTTTATGGGCTTATATGTATTATGGACTGTTTTAAACCAATGCTTCATGACCCCTAACTTATAAATTAATTGGCTAAAGCACATTTTCTTGAGGACAAGCAAATACCAAGTGTAGGATATTTGATAAGGTTTTAAATGTACATTTTGAGGGTCGCTTAAGCCCTTATTTGATCACTTTTGTATCCGTTATTACTTAATATCGCCTTTTCACTTTTAGGTTTCTTGAAGGCAAATTGTCAGTAATGGCACTTATTTGGACGAAAAGGCGCGAATATACGAAGAAAATAGCCAAAGTCAAGAATCGAGACACTCAACCGCCGAAAACACAAGGTGGACGGCGCCATCGCTTAATTGCGACGCCTGTCGGAGGATTTTATGACGGACGTAAGCCAAAACTCTTATTTTCGTGACGACGCCAAGTTATAAAAGAGTAGACCGTCGCAACTCGCACGGCCTAGATTCAATCCAGCGGCGCCGGGTCAAGAGGACGGCACACAAGCACAAGTGACGCCGTCGCAAGACTAACGTGGCCAAGACGAAACCCAAATGATTTATACTGCACGGCGTCACACAATATAAGGTGACGCCGTCGCATATGTAATCTTATATATAGAATCCGAATTTTTCAAGATTTGTGTGTAGTTTTTGGAGTAAAACATAAACCGAACCAAGGCTGTCTTGTACAAGATTTTAGGGTTCCAAACCCTATCTTACATCAAGATAAGTGCTTTACTTCATTAATACAATTATGTCTTTGATTATTTGTGTGTATGCTTGCATGTTCTCCATGTCCCATTAATTTATTTGTGTGTTTGCTTAGGAATATGAAACTTAATTATTGAATATTGATTGGTTGTCTCTTATCTTAGTTGTTAATGATCTAGTAATGCGATAGGTCATTCGCTGTGTACTTAATGCTTGATTAATCTTTGTGAACCTTAGGTTACAAAGACCTTGAGCGGTTGTAAGCTAAATTATCCAAAGAGGCCTTAGAGTTAGAGTTTATGATCCCTAGTGGTATTTTGTAGACGAGACCCTTGGTAACTTCAAAGAGTTAGGGAGAAACGATACTCTACAACTTTAGACACACAACGCAATTAAGAATAAGGACGTGACAATTCAACCACCAATAGAGATAATTAAGGAGTAGTAAAACCTAAGTAAACACATCTTTAAACTATCATACGAGCACACAATAATTAGACATAGACTACATACACCTTAGATTAGATAATTAGATAAGTAGAGTAAACGGTAGCAATACCAACCCCAAATCCAAACCCCGAGATTCGCACTTTTCCATTTCCTAAAAACATAAAAAGATAAAAATAATCTTCCTCAACCCCAACCTTAGCGTAGTAACTTCTCACTAGCATTCCTATTCCCCAGAGAACGATATCAACACCCGTGGCTTACCTTAATACTACACTACAACGATTAGGTTCACCGCCTAGGTGTTATAAAACTTGCTCAAGAAAGGAAGTTCCTTTGACCCCGAACGACGCGTGTAGCGTTATCAAGGACACCAATGTCATCCGACACCAGACATGAAGAAGGCGAATCCGTAGATAATAGTAAATATCGTGGCATGATAGGTAGTCTTCTCTACCTCACGGCAAGTAGGTCGGATATCATGTTTAGTGTTTGCTTATGTGCTAGGTTTCAAGAAGACCCTAAAATATCACACCTAGAAGCCGTAAAAGGATATTTATATACATTAAGGGTACAACACAATTAGGATTATGGTATCCTAAGGGCACGTAGAGTAAACAATTGTATGTGCAGATTCGACCATGCGGTGATTACGTTGATAGAAAAAGTACAAGTGGGTATGTACTTTCATGTGATGTTGTTTAACATCTTGGTTCTCTAAGAAACAAACGGCATTAGTAATATCAACAACCGGCCGAGTACGTCTCCGCACGCAAAGCATGCCAACAAGCACTATGGATGAAACAAGCGTTAGTCGACTACGACATTCATCTAAGCGACATAGCCATCCTATGTGACAACAAAGGTGCTATCGACTTAAGCAAGAACTGTATTGCATTCTCGCACAAAGTATATAGAGATTCGTCATCACTTTAAGAGACAATGTTCAAAGGGGAACATCTCTATCGAGAAGGTAGCATCCGAAGACAACATAGCCGACGTCCTCACCAAACCGTTGAAGCGGGAACAATTCAACCTACTTCGTCTTGGTCTTGGTTTAATGGAACAAATGTAACTTATTTGACTCTACAAGGTATGTAAACACTAGCCTTCTTCTTTCTGAGTCTAGGATCTCTATTTCACGCACAACTCACAAACAATACGGGAATTTTCAAAACCCAAGATAAGTTTTCCACTTATAGCTTTCTTATTTTTTTTTGCAAACACATAACTACATACACATTTTCAAAGAAAATATATTTTCAAAATGTTTTCTAAAAGAATGATACTTTCCCGTATCAATTTCACAAAAGCAATTTCGTGTCTAGGACAAATCATTTTTTTTCATTATTAATACAAAGTAAAACCCGTTTTCATTGCATCTCATGTCTTTTGAATGCTAAAGGGGACACATAACTAATATGTGTTTTCGGCACATTCATTTAAACAACAATGAATTAGGAGCATTGATAACACTAAATTACGTACTTATGTACTAAATATGTGTTTTCGGGTTATCTCAATAGGATGTTTTTCTACTTCTAGTTTACTTTTCTTTTTCTTTTTAGAGGTCGAGATAACCGCAACTCCAAATAGTTTGCATATAGGCACACAATAGGCAAAAATGTTTCAAAAGGAAAATTTTGTGCTGCTCGAATCACTGACCCACGGATCCCAAATTCATGCCGGACGGATCCTCAAGGAAGGATCCGTGGGATCCGTGAGAGATGTGTTTTACCTTCTATTTTTCTCACTTTGGATGAAAAATCCACATTTGTTTTATTTTAGGGAAGTATGCTCTTTAATGCTTGTGTTCTCATAATCACATGCCCTAAATTCATATCTAATCATTAGATTTTAATCCACATTTTGGGTCAAGCATTCATTACAATGATTTGTTTTTCTATATATAGAACTCCCAAAATGCTTGCATAATCCATCTCATCCTCACAAACACAATACACCATGTCATCCACAAATCCTTTAGATGAATCACCTAGTAAAAACAATCATCTTCATGATACCCAAACCTTTGTACTACCTCCATCCAAAATACCACAATCAAACTCTAGGATATCCGCACGGATTAGTATCCGATCTTGTTGCTTAGCAAAACCAACCTCAAATGGTTCATCCTCAACAAACAACTCACCACACGATGCTTCCTTTATAGCACCTCCCTCATCACCAACAAGTACACCAACTTCATCACCACCTAAAGTCACTCTTTTGGAACTCCTTAAGACTCCAACAAGATCTAAACAACCTAAACAAAAAGAAATAGTCTTTTCAACACCCCCCACATCTCCAAATACTATTTTTCAAGATCTTGAAACATCACCACCATTAGCTCCCATCACATTACAAGAACATCTAGGTTCTTTTCCACCACCATTTACAAACATTCCGGATGTTGATCCATATTTTCCTATTTTTCCACCACATCTTCCGCAACCCGGAAAACTTCCGTACTCATTACCCACATCACTTACATTGTGAACATTGCCAATCCACTAGGAAAATCGCAATAGAAGTTAGGGAAGAAATGCGTTTCATACTCAACCTCATCCTTGATCGCATCAATACCATCACTCATCAAAACCTCCATCCATAACCTTATGCAAGCATGGAAGGAATCACTACTACTATTTTCTATTTTAGTATTTTCTTTTGAAGTCATTTTCAAGAACAAGTCTTGTTCTTATTTTCACATCTTGTATGTGGCATAAATACCACTACAATTTGTTGTTTTATTACAAGGGCTTGTTTACATACCTTGGCTCCCAATCTTGATTCTCGGCAATCACAAGATTATTTAAGCATGTTACTAACCTTTTTGTAGGATTTTATTTTCTTCTCTTGACGCCCAAACAAGGGGAGCTACCGTCAAGGGGAGTTAACGTTATTTCTTCCAGGGTTAACTTTTTGTTTCGACAAAAGGGAGAGAAGAAGTAAACTTAGGGCTTTCAAAATTACATCTATTCTTAAGTTTTACTCATCATAACATTATGTTTTGTCATCAACAAAAAGGGAGAGATTGTTAATACAAAAAAACCGTAAAAACGTTTATTAATATTTTGCGATCTCTTTGTGTTTTGTTGATAAGAAATATAATGTTATCTTAAGTATAATTATAAGGATACATGTTATTTTTGTAAAGAATTTACATATAGTCATTTAAATACAAAAATGTAGTAATTAAGCATTTGTTGTAATAGTTTATTAGGATTGGTAAAAATCATAACCCATGGACCATAACCCATCGATCTTAACCCATACCCAAGTTGGCTAGATACAATGTATACTTAGATACATTGAATCTAAAGAAAACCCATTGACCAACCCATAACCCATGACCCATAACCAAAAACCCATGGGCAAAGAGGAGCGCCCCACGGATCCCTAGGATTACACTAGACGGATCCCAGTGGAAGGGATCCGTGGGATCCGAGAACGTGAAGATTTTGCCTATAAATGAGAGCCATTTCTTCATTCTAACTCACCCTCTTCTTACTAAATCTCTCAAACACTCTCATTCTCTTCTATTATATAGATCACTTGATCTAGAGTTGTTCTTCTTTCTTTCTATTGTGATCCTCATATAGGTCCTTCTAAGGCGAGATCACGAACATTCTACAAGTCATCCAAGCAAGGGGTCCTTGATTGATTTGTCACCCGCAAGATTTCAGAGCAAAGATCTTGTATTTGATATTTCACATATTTGTTGTGTAATAGTCGTGTTGGTTTGGTCCACCGTGTTACGGACTCGGTATCTAGCTTTGTCTGGGAAAAGTGTAAGCAACGTTGTGAAGGCTTCTCCGCCAAGTGAAGGAGTTTGTTGACATAGTGCTTGAACTCTCGAGTAGGTGACTCGGGGAGTGGAGTAGGGCAAGGAAGGTGTCCTTGTAGCCGAACCACTATACATCGGTTGTGTCTTTTATTTCCCTTCGCTTTACTTTATTTACTAGCTTTATCATTAGATCTATACTTTCCTTTCATCCATAAGATCTCACATATTAACGAATCTAAAGTTTTTAAAACTAACGTAAAATCGGCAAAACTATTCAACCCCCTTCTAGTTTTCCACAGATCTGGATATGGATATACGTGTTCTGTGATGTGTTTCTCTCAACACACGTGTATTCAACGTAATGACATACCCCGGGCCCAAAAGATGATAATGGGTAACTGGCCCAAACCAAAATATTACTAAAACAGTTTAGCATACATCACCAACATTTGGGATTAGTAATATATGTGAATCCTTGGACCTGGTCGGTAATTTTGAGCAGACCTATATAAACCATCCCGTCAAACCTTAGTCGCCATCGTATCCCTAATCTTTGAAAGAAAAATACAAGAAACTAAAACGCAACAGACAGTTTCGACCATATATAACTTCTAAACCCTAAGAAGTTAACTGATGTCATCAGTCCCATTTGGTTCTAATCGAATCATCAAGGAAAGCAAACCGAATCGTAACCTTAATCAAGATGACGTGACGTCACATGCGTAACAAGCCATTGAATTGAAAAACAACAAAGGACTCACTATTTTCCTTATAACTCTCAAACAACTTAGAGTTAGCTACCCTCACAACGGTATAGATTCTTAATTAGATTAGGAAGATAATGCTATCTGAATCGCCGCCGCCTCCGCTATAGTCAATTGTTTCGGAAGAAATCCACTTTTTATTCGTTAATCTGTTGCGATTAGTGCCATCAAAGTCATTATCAAAATAACTATCCTTTGATTTGTTTTATATGTAAGTTTTATTTTAATTATAGTATTCTTTTCCGCCAATTATCGCTTTCGAATCGTGAAGGAGTATTATACAGTATTAGGTAATTGGTCGACGCAAGCGCCTTGTGGACTTAAGATCCGTTAAGGTTTTTAGATTTTATTATCTATGCTACACATAAAGCAAAAATGAGTTTGCTTAAAGCTTAAAAAACTTAAAAGCGAATAATCTTTAATCCCCCAAGTCCCCTTTCAAACTTAAATTCTCACACAAAAATTCAAAGTTGCCATACCAATGTTCCCACCCACAATCTAAAAAAAAAAAAAAAAAAAAAAAAAAATTGCCTGACAATCTTATTTTGAACTTTGTTTCTAAAAAATAAAGAAGACTTTTTTATATTTTATCTCAACATTAATAATTTCTAAAACATCCACAAACTCTACTATATGAGACAAAATATTACAAAAGCTTACTTATTGTGCTAGATCATAGTGTATAGTTCATAGATGAAAATGAATAACTAAAATACATAACTATAATTATTTGCGGTATAAACTACATTACTTTGTAAGGGTAGTCGTTTAATATATAATGAAAGATAAACAAACATGAAATATATAATCCAACATAATTATGATTTGTGACAAGTGAAAGAAATAGTGTTAATAGAGACAAGAAGTTTTGTCACAAATTTTGATTACCAATGGACTTTTCATGCTATGATGTCTGTTAATAATGAATAATTAGTCCTGTTGTTTTCATTTGGAAATCAAACAACTTATCGTGACTTTTATCATTCAATCTTCCTATCTCAATTGACCGCCAAAAACTCTAGATGTCTCTCAATATAATGTGGTTCAACCGATCGAATATGATCGACCTACATCCACGGGAGTAAGGATCTGTGATATGTTATTACATGAATAATGAAAGTTATTCAAATATAAAACCTTATTCAAATATATATATAAATATGTTTTATAATTTGTGTTCAGCCTAAAACCTACCGGTTCTTTTGGTAGGACGAAATAAAATGTCAATAACGTAATGAAATAAATTATATAATGTAATGATTCATTATTTTTTATTAATCATGTATGGTTGCTATAATATGATCACATGAAATCTATAAGAAAAAGACTAAAATACCTTATTGATGATAAAAAGTTTATTTAATTTGATTAGTTAATGATGAATTTTATGTAATCTTGATTCAATTACAAAATGGAATGGAAAAAATTTAAGGAATCTCTAATGAATCAAAATTGTAATTTTTGGTGTAATGAGTCATTCTTTGTAATGAATCATTACATTCTACAATTATATACAAACACGATTGTTTCATGTAATGATCATTTCCATTCTCACTTTAAATACAACATATCATATACTACGTGCATGTTAGATTTGCAAGTTACATATGTACTCATTATCTTCACACACACGACCATCTTCGTCTACGTCTTCATTAAATACCTCTGACATACACTATTGTAAATGGTATATCTTCGTGGTTGTTAGACTAAACGTAATAGGCGTTAGCCCTAACACCAAAACCATCCTTCACGTGCCACGCCTGTTACTCCAATCCATCCTCACGCGTGACGAAGAGAAAAAAGTGAGATAGAGTTGAGGCCGGTCGCCTCTTGGTTCTCGTGAAAAAAGTGGTCCCCTTCTTTAATATCTGTTGCATTCATGTAAACAAAATTACACTACCCTATTTCTTACATATGAATACCACTAACTTTAACATTTTTAAACACAACTTATCATTTTATATACTTTTATACTCTCAATACCATTTTACTTCCCATTTTACTTACAAGATGTCTTAACAAAACACTCCCCGACACTCAAAACGTCGACAACAAAATACTACCAGAAAGACTCCCCCAACACCCGAAGAAACCAACAAATCAACTTCCGACCACCATCGTTTTTTGGCGGAAACCGACCTTACCAAAACCAACCATATCGATACCCGTACCCACAACAAAATGTGTTTAACCAATAATCACAACAAAACATATTTAACATATCGACACCACCTAAGGCGGTTTGTCATCACAACCAAATGCGAACCAACCTATGTCTCTCATTCATCAATTTCCTTTTGAAAAGAAATTTACAAACCTCAAAACACCGCCGTCGAAGTCATGCCCCCGGCCCCGGCCTTTGAGAAGACATAAAAAAGACGCAAAAAAGAGGATGTCAGGATGGTTCGAAATGAGGATGAACCCCGGTGCGTTCCATGGACCACTGAGGAAAATTTTCGTTGTGCAAAGGATGGGTTCATGTATCCGAAAATAACGTCCTTGGTAACACGAGAAGGGAGAAAGGGTCTTGGATTGCGGTCTTAGAATGTGTGAAGAGCTAATTGGAGGTATATGGTCGTTGAACCTACGATATGGTAAACGGGAAATGGAAGATTTTGCTTCCTAAAATGGCTCAATTTTGTGAAGTGTACGCTAACGTCAAGCGAAGGGCGCCGGAGAGTGGAGTCGGAGATGGAGATCACACCCATAGGGCACTTATGGAATATCAAATTGAATACGGAGTACTGTTTACACTTTTCCATGCATGGGAGATTAAAAAAAACCTCTGAAATGGATGGATATTGAAGTAACATACTTTGAAGAAAAGAAAAATGAAAAGAGCAAGAGATACAAGTTATCGGGGTCTAGTTCGTTCAATACAACGCAATATGGAAGGGTAGTTTTAATTTGAATGTGGACGCTTGAGACGACAAGGAAGATGAGGTGCAGGAAGTCTAACGACGACCAATGCACAGGGAAATAGCGAAGAAGAAAGGGGAGGGATCATCGGGATCATCAGTAACTATGAATGACGAAGCCTTGGCTTGGTTGATGGTCTTTGAGTATGCTATTCAGAACGAGCTGTATATGACAATGAAGAAAGAATGACGCTTAGGGTGTGTTTAGTTGTTTGAAAATGAGAAGTTTCTCAGAAAAGTTATCTAAGAAACACAGAGAAAACATAAAATGTGTTCAAAATGAGTATTTTTTGAAATTTCTCTACTGAAAACAGAAAACCTAACTATGTTAGAGTACTTGTTTTGTGTTCTCCAGTTTTCCAAAGATTCCTTGGAGAAAGAAGAGTTACTCCATTCTCAAGAAAACTAGAAAAGAAAAATTACAAAAACTTTCCTACAACTAAACGCGCCCGTAGAAGTAGTTGGAACTAAAGGAACAAGAGTTGGCAATGAGAGAATATGAACAACTTAAAAAAGATATAATGTTTTATATGCAGCCATATGATCACTTGATTGGAGTACAAAATAAGAGGATGGAAGAGATAAGGGCGGGCATCAAGGCGAGGTGAAATTTGCCATATTTGTTTACGGTTTTTTTCGAACTTTTAAGTTTTTAATTATATATGTAATGTTTTTTAATTTCGTACATTTACGTTTTTAATTTTCTATGTAATATTTTAATTTATTAATAAAAAAGTTTTATTAAAAAAATAGGTCGAAATCTGAGAGAAGAGAGAAATATAAGGTAACACTGATGTAAAAGATGAGTCGGTGTAACCATTACCACTAGTCTTATTAACATAACTAATGGTCTTATTATGGTCTCCATTCTCATCCTTGAGGCTCTCGGAAGAGAAAACGTTTACGTATAAAGTGATGGTGTAATGTGCGAGATTCACATCGCTTGATTATTGTCGCAATAAATACGACATATATAGATGTAAGGGTAAATGGGTAATCCTTCACTCAAGCAGGTTTGGTGAGGCTGGGAGACCACATGTCTCTCCAACATACTTGGACTAATGAAAACACCATTCCACCATATATGGGTTTGTTTGTTTAGAATGCTGAAATGACTAATACATGGAATGAATATAGTAATTGGATAAGTTCCATTCTCCTGTTTGGCTGCCATAATGGAATGTAATCAATCATTTATGCACATGTTGTTTTGTATGATATAATAGAACTAAATGAAAATAGAAAAAATGTTATTCCATATAGAAATGAAATGAAAAAATGGGAGCTGAATATGGAATAAAAATAACCGTTACAGACGTGATAGAATAGATCAAGGTATAATTCATTACATTCAAACTCGAAACAAACAATAATTTTCCGTCACATTGTAGTAATTTATTTCATTCTAACTTTGATTCTTACGTACCAAACACTTTAACGTGTTATTCTGTTAGCTCATCACATGAATATGTACCGAGGGCCTAATTAATTAGACTTTGAAGAAAAATTACCAAAAATTCAAACTAATTATCTACATAAAATTTGTTCCAATTGAGCGTGGATAACACGAACGATATGACCCATGTTATTGGATCCCTCACATCGTGTGGGAAAAAAAATGAATCTCGTTGATCACATTATTATAATTTAGGATACATGTATTCCACGCATTCCTACCATGTGACAAATCCTTCCAGAATGCATGGACTAGTCTATACTCTATACCATAGAATAATTCGGTTGAATCGTTTTTAAGAGAAAAAAGAGACAATTTAAAGTCAATACCAAGAATTTTAAGCCAGTTTTTATAAGTCAAGGTCTGGTATCAAATAAAGAAAATGTCATACAATTTTTATAAGCCAAGTTCTTGTATCAAATAGGAATTAAGTCGTAAAATAGCGATGTCTTATTGAAGTGTGTCGTTTTAATGCGTATCTTTTAAAAGTTGTAGAATAGAACGTTCATAAATGTTCGATTTGTTACGTGATGATGGCGTGTCACGCTATAAATGGTGCAACGTGTCGACTTTCGGGTAAGGCACGCCATCGCCACGTCTAAATTGAAACACATATGAAATGCGTTCTTCTACAACTTTAAAAAATACGTGTATAAAATGATATCTTTAAAAAGACGTCGTTATTCTGACTTAATCCTATTAAATAAAGAAAATGTCATAATCTTATCTGCGTCTCAAAATTATTGTATGCAAAATATCTAATAGTTACAATGTGATACAAATAAAATTTCTTTGTTGCATTTTCAAATTTTTGAATGAGTTAAAATTTATCATTTAAGACACTAAAATGAAAAGAAGATACTTAAAAAATAATAAAAATATATATATATATATATATATATATATATATATATATATATATATATATATATATATATATATATATATATATATATATATATGACAAAGGGTTACTTATAGCTAATTTGCTTTAGCAACGTCATTTCATAAATTTCGATGACCCGATGCCATCATCATAAAAAGACTTTTAAATACACACAAAATAAACATTTATATAGTGCATAAATTAATCAAACTCAAACCTCTTATTGTGAAGGGTTTTGTTAACAACAATCTTATGGGTTATGGTTAAGCATTCATTAACTAACAAATTAGCATTAAATAAACTAATATATTTCATAATTATACATATTTATTCATTTTAAACATAAAATGTGATGTTAAACATGGTATATTTGGTGTTCATTGATTGTTTAATTTTTAATTAAGGAATGCTTAACCACAACTTATAGAGTTGTTGTTAGCAAAACCGATAAATTATAAGTGCATGAAATTTTGTAGTCCTCATCAAATTGTGCCATATGCAATAGGCACCGCTTACACTCCTCTAAAGACGGCCATGTGATTATATGGAGGTATGATACCTTGCTCGTAGTCGACTATAGACAAAACGTAAAATGATGCACTGGTGCATGAAAAACGAACGTTCATTCACAAAGGCGGAGCTACATTAGGACAAGGAAGGGACGTGACCCCCACGAATTTGCCACTTACTGTATTTTTATTCACTTTTATAAGGTAAAAATAAATTTTCATATTTGGCCTTCCTACAACACACAAATTACTCCATTAGCCCTTTCACAAAAATTTATCTAGCTCCGCCGTTGTTCATTACAACGGTTTATCATGCCAATTGAAGTGGTTATATAACTTTATAATCTCTATTCTCTAGTTTAAAAATTTTATAATAGGAAAAATTGTAGGAAATGCCACATGGAATTGAGAGAAGAAAACTGTCGGGAGTGCCGACAATATACAACTTAAGGAGCATAAACACTTTTCATAAAACACTTTTCATTCACTTGATCTTTATATAAAAGGCAAGTTGGTTGGAGCTTTTATCATGGTAGGTCTTTGAGTGAGTATAAAATTATAATCAAGTTGGTAGGAACGTTTATTTCACTATGAGAGTGAGACCCTGTAGTGTTCCTCCAAACCCATACCGACAATTTTAGTTATAAAAAATGATTGAGATACCTTACACATATGAATAATATTGTGTCTAATCAAAGATGACAAAGGTTGGTTGAAAGAGGTTGCAGAATGCTATATGAAACAACTAGAGAATGGAAAGCAAACAAGACGAAAAAGTATACATAAATGGTGCCGATGCGTTGCTTTTGGTGATGTGCAACATCTAATGTAGTGTTTGTTATATTGTAATCAAAGTGAGAATGGAAAGAATTATTATGATGAAATGAATGTAGTGATTCATTATAAGGAGTGATCACTACACAAAAAGCTACTCCATTTTTATTCCTTAAGAGTCTCTTATTTTTTTATTTTATTTTTCATTTTATCTTGTAATAGAATCAAAAATTGCATAAAAGTCAATCATTAACTAACCACATTTAATCTTTTTATCATCAATGTCATTTTAGTCTTTTTCTTATTAATTCGATTCCGTCCTATCATACCAGCCAAACACGATTAATAACGTTAATGACTTATTACATTACATCATTTATTCTATTATGTCGTTGATTCTATTCATTTTACATTTCATTCCGTCCTACCAAACAAACCCGGCTTTCGTGGCTATTGAGTGTCAGATGCGTCGTATCAGGCTTTCATTGTGTCGCGTCAGGGCCCAAAGTGGGTTTTTTCGGCTTTTAGCTTTATTTAATTAGAAATGTATACAATATTCTAATTTGTTTTTTATTTTAATTAGTCATCTTTTTACACAAGTATCTTCTCATATAAATATATGGCTTATTATCATTAATTGCATTATTACTTTTGGTCGTTCCTTTTTTTTGTAATTGAAAATGTTTTAGTCATGTGAAGGGTGTTGTAATATTGGTAGTTGTGACTAATAAAAGACCAAAACGCCTTTCACATGATAAGCGCGTGTAGCGGATAACGGAGAAAACTTTGCATCTTTCGTCTTTAGTGATGTATAATGACTAACATTTATTGACGAAAGGATGCATATGTCTAACTTTCTATCGGACATATATGGTGTGAAAATGGGCAAACCACATAGATGAATTTTTGGAATTTACTCTTTAATTTTCGATGAAATAAGTAATAGACGGTTTATACGAGAGTAACTTGAAAAGAAAAGTTGGACAAATTAATAAGGGATAATCATATAAAAATATAGTTAGTTTGTCACTATTTTTTTTAGTTGTGTAGTCATTTTTGGTTTTTGTTTTTATATATTCATACTTTTGAATTTTAATTTTGTGATCATTTTATCCTTACAATTACAACACTCTTATTAACACGGAAGAGTTAGTAGTCCTAAAATACACATAAAAACCAAAATTTAAATATATAAGTATATAAAAACAAAAAGTAAAGATAACTACACAAGAAAATTTTGACAAGTTAGCTATATTTTTAAATAATTATCTCAATAAATAAGCAATGCACCTCCCTTTGTGGACAACGCGACAACATCGGTCGTTTTTTTAGGTCCAAAATACAAGTAACACACAAAGATAAACTCCCCTATAAATAAAACAAAAAGTTGAAGCACACAACAAGGTATTATATCAACACACACAATTGCTAGTAACAAAATAATATAATGCTAAGATGAATTTTGAAGACAAAAACTGTACGATTAATATGTTCATGATAGCATAACTCAAATATGTTACACTTTTAATTGATTGAAATCATATTAATTTTCAAAGGGTAATGATGGAGCATAAAACCATGACAAAAGCAAGTTAAAAAACATTTTTTTTAACGGACATATATTATTAAGACTAAAATACACGGTTGGTCCCAAAAGTTTGTGACGACGTCGCGATGGACAAAACTCGACCTTTTCATCGTCGGGGTCCTATTTCAGGTTTATACTTCGCTTCTGAGTCTTTTGACCATATTGCCATTAGTCAAGGACATCTTATGGCGTTAGATTTGTCTTTAGTCCAAGGGCACTTTTGTCATTTCCATATTTCAATTAAAAATTTCCTAATTATTGCCACATGTAATGTAACCCTCTTCCCGCCCCAATAAACACATAGTATGTATTATCATTCGTCCCAAAACTTTCGTTACAAGAATTATCAGAATTCACAAACCCTAATTGAAAGTCACAAAACCCCTGTTTATCAATCATAAAACCGAAACATGGACTTTACTCTATGGAAAGTAAGAAGACATCCAGGTTATCCAGTTGATGACACCTTCCTATACGACTCTGCTAAGAAGAAATACGGTATTGTTTTTTTTATTACAGTCATTGAAATTTGTAATTGTGGTATTTATTGTTTCTCAATTAAGTTTTTAGAATGCTTTAAACATATATTGACATGTTTTCGGTGGTAGATCTAATATGTTTAGTATGAGGTTCATCACAATGGTGTCTTTAAATCTTGGCACAGTAGAATATCGTTGGAGGTATGGAAAGTTTAGTTGATTTGGTTGATGTTGATAGTGTGTCGGTTGAAGAGTTGAATGTTCTTATGTATGAATTGGGTTATGAACTCGGTTCAAAAATTACTATTACTTTGTTAAGCCCTGGTAGTAATTTAGATGATGGTTTGTATAAGCTTAAGTGAGAGTGCTAATTTAGAAATATTGAAAGATCTTGTTGATGACCATAAGATGATAGAGGTTTATGTTGAAAATGGTAAGACAACATTGGAAGTTGATCAAATGTCACCAAAGTCAATTAGGATGATTATTAGCGATGTGGATGCAACAAATAAAAAGCGACTCTTGCTATTGTTCCATATTGCTCAAAGAAATTGTTCTTAGAAAACATTGTTAATAAATCTGTGGTAGAGGATATATGTGAGGTTACACATCAACCTTTGGAAGTCAATACTTTGGTACAATCTAGTCAGATGCCAGAAACACAACCCTTGTTTCTATCTGTAGAGGTCTGTCATACGGAAAATGTTGTATGTGATGTCAACCAGCATATAGATAAACATGTTGAGCATATCCAAATAGATAGTCCTGAAGAGGTATCTCAAAATGATCAAAAGTTAGGTCATCATGAGGACTCAACATGTAATCCATGGATCATATCCAAAAGGTAAATCATGCAGTTAGTGAAATCGATGAAGTCGTAAGTGATGACAATGTGAGTGAGATGGACACTTATATGAGTGATGATGATGATATTGAGAACAATGGTGATGGAAACACGGTTGTCGATGAGGCTAATACTTTTGAGGAGCCCGATTTTGATGTTAATCTGTTCAAAGTGACTGAGACTACAAATTTACCATCTATAGGTACCACCACCGACTACCACATGATTTTTTAAGAAAAATGAGTTGGATCATTAGATGATAATGATTTTGCAAGTGGTTACGAGAATGAGGATGACTATGTTATTAGGAGGAACAAATTGAGGCATACAAGAAACAAAAGTTAAGTGAGGCAAGATAAGCAGAGGACAAAATCTTTTTTACGTGGTCAAAGTTTTATAGCGCAAAGAAGTGAAAGATAGGATCTACACGCTTTCAATAATGACTAGGAGGAAATTGCAACTAATTAAGAATGACAAGCAGAGAATTAGGGTTAGGTGTCTTGGACAAATACTGTTTGTGGAATAACTAGAAGGTTGAGTGGGAAAAGCCCCAAAGAGGAAAAATGGTCCGATAACTAGAGGCCTTGGTAGGGATGTATATTGCGAACACGCAAGGAGCAAGCAACAGTGTCCATGGTTGTTGTATGTAGCCAAAAATACGAGATAAAGATGTATGGATTGTTCGAACTTTCGGGGATGAACACAAATGTTTGCAATCAAGAGACATTAAAGCTTGTGACTACAAGTTTCTTTCAAGCAAATAGTTGACCAAGTTCAAGTCAATCCAGATATTCCAATCAAGGTTGTTCAAGATCATTTCGATGTGAGTTTGAAGTTCGGTGTCTATATAAAAGCATTAAGGGCAAAAACAAAGCGAGAAAATGAGATTAGGGGTGATCATAAGCGACAATACACCCTTTTAAGAGACTATGTTGAAGAGTTGCCGAAAAATAACCCGATACAACAGTTAGGATAAGTGTACAAACCGCAGATGCAACAAGTCCAACCGAGTTTTCAAGAGAATGTATGTATGCTTAGGCGCTTTGAAAGAAGGATATAAAGCTTGTCAAAAGAGTTGTTGGGGTTAGATGGTGCTTTTATGAGGGGTCCTTTTCTGGCGACTTCTTCAAAGATCGGTATAGGCAGACAACAATGGAATATACCACAGAGCCTACGAGGTTGCGGTGAAAGCAAAGACTCATAGATTTGGTTTCTTGAATGTTTAAGAGATGATCTTGACTTGCAACCAAACTCAAACTACACTTTTATCGACATGCAAAAGGTGATTTTACCATTTAGTTGATTAGATTCACTTGTATTTTCGTTAAATGCAAGTTTTATTAGTAAGGAATTGATGTTTATTTGTGCGGGTATCATTCCGGTGTTAGCGAGTATTCCTAGTCTTTGAACACATATATTGTTTGAAGCACATCCATGATAATATGAAATTGCAATGGAATGCTAAAGCATACAAGGAACATTTGTGGAGATGTGCAGCAAACAACCGTCCAACAATTTGAGGCGACCATCTTTGGCATTCAAGAGTTTTAGCGAACCCGCCCATGCTTGGTTAAGTAAGATACCATCAACCCATTGGTCAAGGTCGCATTTTTGTGTACCTAACCAAATCTATGTCTACTTGTACATCTTTTGTTCTCGACATTTTCGGTGCGACCAAACATGTTGTAGGAGGGCTCATTTTGATGTGCTACTTAATAACATGTGTGAGGTGTTCAATGGGAAACTAGTAGAGGTAGGCACCAACCCATCATTCTTGCTTTGGAATACATTAGAGATTCTTGTATGAAAAGAATAGTGAGCGTTGTGAATGTGATTCAAAAGTGTGTGGACCATTAACACCAAAGGCAACACTCATGTTAGATGCAATCAAGAAAGAGGCTTATAAGTACCTTTGCTTTACGGGTTGAAGGAGAAAAGTATGAGGTCGGTGGATGGGAGACAAGTGTCTTGTACATGTACAAGATAGGGCTTGTACATTTAGAATATGGGAGCTTCTGGTATGCCATGTAAACATCTTGTTGCTACCACCGGTGTATGAGGTTGAATGGAATGCAAATAGGATCTGTTGAATCATGGGTGCATCCATGTTACTTGCTTAAGACTTGGGAAGAAACTTACAAACACCACATCCGACCAATAAATGGTTATGAGCATTGGTATAAGTCACAGTGCCTACAACCATTCTTCCACCTAAACATCATAAACCATTAGGTAGGCCACGAAAGAAAAGAACCGGGCTTTCTTGAAAATGATAATAGTGACAAAACCAAGAACTTGTCACGGTCTAGTAAGAGTGTGGTTTGTGGTATTTGTGGCAATGTTGGACATAACAAGAAAACATGTCTTGGGCAAGGAGGTGTAACAGAAGTCAAGGCACTACACAATAGTCTCAAAAAGGTTCATCCCACCCAAAAGTTCTGACAAAGAAGAAGGCAAAGGTTACGGTGACAACTATGAAGGTAATGATCAACCAATTGTGGTCCAGTCTCAATCTGGAAGTCAAGTTGATGATGCTTCTGGTGGGTCTCCAAAATAATTTTGGACTAAGACCAAGATTATAGCAGCAAAGCTTTCTTCACCACAAAAAAATCCTGGTTAAGCATATGAAAGCCAATGTTATCCATCGAATATGTATTCCCCTAAACATTATTTGTTGTGTTTAAACAATGTATGTTTCTGAACTTTGTAGACTCCAAAATTTTATGCATTTGGAAATATATCCATTTGGGTTATGTATGAAATCATGTCATTTTAGTGTATGGGTTTAATTGTGTTTTTATTGTATTGTTTTTATAGAGTCTTCATACATCTGTGTTTTGAGTTGGATATTGTTATTCTATTATCACAAACACTAATGAAGGATCAAAAATGGATGAACAACACCATATCAAGTTTATGTTGATACTTAGAAATGGTGTCGGTTCACCCATCCTTGAGACTTCATACGTCTATGAATCTTGGATCTGTTGAACTTGGATTTGTGTTTTGAGTTTGATTACTGTTATTCTATTATCACAAACACTAATGAAGGATCAAATATGGATGAACAACACCATATCAAGTTTATGTTGATACTCAAAAGTGGTGCCATACATCCATCTTTGAGACTTCATACATCTATGAATCTTGGATCTGTTGAAGTTGGATCTGGGTTTTTAGTTGCATACGGTTATTCTATCATCACAAACAGGAATGAAGGATCAAAGATGGATGAACAACACCATATCAAGTTTATGTTGATACTCAAAAGTGGTGTCTGTTCATCCATCTCAGATCATTCATCCATCTTTGATACTTGGATCTGGGTTTTGAGTTGGATACGGTTATTCTATCATCACAAATAGGAATGAAGGATGAAAGATGGATGAACAACACCATATCAAGTTTATGTTGATACTCGAAATTGGTGTCCGCTCATCCATCCTCATCATTCATCCATCTTTGAAACTCGTATCTCTGTTATGAGTTTCACCATTTGTGTGGCAAGTGATATATAAATTCTTGGGGCAAAGGACCTACTAGTAAAGGAAGCACAATATAAGGACCAAAGCATAAAAGAAATATATTAACACTGTACAAGGACCAAACATTATACACCAAAAGACTATTCTTAGTCAACCTACACTAAAACTTCTTAAACACAACTAGACCATCTACCACCGATTCAAAACACTAAAACCGGACCTATCTAAACCCTATAGAAGAACCATAGAAAAACAAGAAGATGACTATCCAAGACAACACACAAAGTTCACGAGACGGCAAACTTTCTCCTTCTCAACAAGGAGATCGGCCAAGGTCGCTTGGTGAGCGACCTCTAGCTCGTTGCCGGTCACCGCCGTTGACCGCCTCCATAGTCTCATAAGCGAGGCGGCTTCGTATTCTTGTAATGCCGCCTCATTCACAGTAGATTGTTCTCTGCAGTAGATGATCACATCTCTTGCTCTCCTTTGGATGGGTGGATCGTACCACCCTATGAATGGACATGTTGTAGCCTATAATTGATAATCAAAATGTTAGCATCTGCTTGCCTCATAAACACCAACTAAACCCACTTGTATAAAATCACAATTATAATAAAACATATATACTATCATAATCAACACATTTTAAGGTAAACCACTACATGCAAACTTTAATTTGAAATAAAATTAAGTATCCCAACTGTCTTGACAGGCATAGAACCTCTACCGGGTTCGTGTTGTTCCAACATGTTCTAATGATGGCCCTTACATTGCATGAACACACCACCATTTTTCGATTTTACTGGTCGGTGAAGAAGATAAGATTTTAGTTGTTAGGAAAGATAAAGGATGAGTGGTGATAAAATGTCCCTCTTATTAGCGAGGTTTCTTTGTGGCGCCTCGGTTAAACAAGTGGGTTGGCACGGTAATTAATGAACAATGGTAAAATGACAAAAGTGCCCTTGGACTAAAGACAAATCTAACGCGATAAGATGTCCTTAACTAACGGCAATATGGTCAAAGGACTTGTAGCGAGTATAAACCTTGAAATAGGGACCCCCGACGATGAAAAAGACGAGTTTTGTCCCATCGCGATGCGTCTTGCCAACTTTAGGGACCAACCGTGTATTTTGGTCTATTATTATATAAAAGGGCAAATATTTTAAAATGTATCATACTTGACACTATTTGTTTTGTGGGTATGAACAAAGTTTTGCTTTTGTCGGTATTTTTTTTTTTTTTTTTTTTCAAATTCATCATTTTAGGGTACTATGTGATATTTTTCCTTCGGAAAAAAATATTCTATTAGTAAAAGGAGCAAAATGCCCAAAATTTCGCAAAATACCAAAAAAAAAGATGAATTTGATAGAAAATACTTACAAAAGCAAAAAATTTGTTCGCTACCCACAAAAGTAAATGATGGCAAGTATGATATTTTAAAAACATTTGCTCTAAATAAAATTAGCAAGGAGCTAGCTATCTACATAGGAGATTTTAACCAATCGGCCCAATTACAAATCTTATAACCCCAAAATTTAAGCGAAAAAGCGAATACATACGAATTTATCAAAGATGTCACTTTTCCTCATAAAATGAGAGCTAAAAGTGACACTATTCTGAACCGTCAAATCCACCGCAAAGAAGACGCGATAATGATGTACAAACGTTGAATCTTCTCTTTAGAAACATGCCACGAGCTCAAACAATTCTTCAAATGCTCATTAGACGTGAAAAAAGGGAATGAGTTATCACACCAAACTCGGACAAGTCTCCAAACATCAGTAGCAATATCACACTCAAAGAAGATGTTAAGATTGGATTCCACGTTACCGTTACAAGAAGGGCAAGAGATCACTGGGATTTCAATACCACGAGACGAGAGGTTCAAGCGATGAAGTAAGCGGTCCAAGTTCATTCTCCACATGAAAATGTTAACTTTTTGTGAGAGTTTTGTCTAAAATTGTCGAAGGAACCAAAGAGGGTAAATGTTGAGTGTCTCCAACAAGAACCTTCAGTTTAGTTAAACGTGTTAGAGATATCATCTCTTGTGTAACAAAATCCCATTAGTGATGCATATTATAAAGCACATGCATGTTTGTAATAGGCATATTACATTCCTTCTTCAATTATATGTGACCGTAGATGTTGTTTTTCATCAATTTTTTGCCGGAAACAAACCTTAGTTAAAAAAAATGATTGATTAGTTTGATTGGAGAGGCATATTTCTCCAAAAGCGAACACAGAACATGTAATCCGATCTTTGAATTGACACCAAGTTGAAGTCATCATTTTAAAATTGTTCCATTTTCTTTCTCCATCATCAAGTTTCCTTCTGTTTTCATCTTTTCAACCTAATGACCCCATTCTAATTACTACTTACAACTAAAATTATCATTGTGTAGCTTTTATGTTATTATTAATTACTGTTGCTTATGAAAAATGCATGGTTGACCATAATAGTGTAGCAAGTTAGATCTAATTACGTAGTATTTATTTACATATGATTAATTAATTCTAAAATGTTAAATAATACCGTAAAAACTTTATAAATTATTACTCATGTGACCTGCTAAACTATTAATTAAAAAAAGTATTAATTAACCGATATATATCTATTTATAATTTGATAAATCTGGATTTGCAGAAAATATTATTTTAAATAGTTTATTAATTAATCAAGTTTCTACATTATTAATTAAAGTTATCACACATTAACAAAGACTTGTAGGGGTACCAGCGTGACCCCCGACTGATAGGTTGAGGGTTTAATTCTTATGTGAAGAATATGTTGAGTTGATAGGTGTAAAGTATGTTACTACGTGTCTTTGCTTTAAAAATAAAAAGTAAATATTCTAAGCTTGCACATTAGATTACTCTCGGTAGTCATGCTACTTCATTTTTCACATCAGCGTCACATATTTATTCCCTCTTACTTTTCACTTCTAATAATCACACCACCTTACATTTCATTAAAATACTTATTTTTATACAAACATACTTCACTAAATACCCACACACCCACATACTAAATAACAAATAAACAATAAAGGGCCCACAATTGTACAGTTTCATAAGTGGTGAACCACTCACTTGTTTGTCCTCCCTCCTCGTGAACCCTCAACCTACCAAGAGGGCTTGCCGCGTGAGCATGGTGCTCATGGTAGCCTTTGGCTTCTTGGCACCGGTCTTAGTCTCCAACGACATATCATGTATTGCGTCATGCATTTCTCTTCATGTAAACAGACAATTTTGTAAAGATACTCGGATGGAAGAAGCATTATCGAAAATACTATTTGACCAAAAAGAGTATCAAAGGATATGACTATAGGTACGCTCATAATGGTAAAGCAAATAAAGCTAAGGCTTTAGGTCTTCAATTTTCAAATGCCCTTAGTTTCTAGGACCCTGTATGTATACAAAGTTAGTCATGTGTTTTTTTTTTGCCGTCATCTTTAGTGCTTCGATTATGAAAGGCCTCAATTAATCGATAAATGTTAAATAATCGAAAAGTTTTGGGCCTCTTTTATTTATACTTTTTAATCCTACAAGTTTTAGAAATGTAAGCTCAATATATTAAGTATAAAAACGCCATCTTTACATTAAAAAAATAAAGAGTTAACTACATTTTTGGTCCTTGTGGTTGTACCTGGATTTCACTTTTGGTCATTTGTTCAAAAGTTGCGATTTTAATCCAAAATGCATAGTTTGGTTCCACTTTTGGTCCATTTTCTAACGAAGTTAGTTCGATTAGTTAAGTCGAATTGTAAAGTGGCAACATTAGTCCTTTAACCTAACGATTAGTTTGCAGCGTTAGTCCTTTATACCAAAGATCTTTTGCAACATTTGCAACGTTAGTCCTTTCGGTTAGTTAGTAATTTAAAAAAATTCTAAAAAAATTGAAAAAATGTTTTTTTGTCGAAATTTTTTTAAGATAAAAATTTCAAAATTTTTTTAATTTTTTCTAATAAAATTTTCTTAAAAATTCTAAAAATAATTAGGAAAAAAAATTAGAAAAAAATTTCTAATTTTTTTTCTAAAATAAAATCGAAAAAACTTGAAATATATTCTAAAAAAACTTTTTTTTCCAAAAAATTCTAAAAATTTTTAAAATGTATATACATTGAAAAAAGCGATATACATTGCAAAAATGTGTGTAAAATGTATACGTTTAAAAAATATATACAAAGATCACACACACTTTTACACACGTTTTTTTATTAGATTTTTTTTAAAAAATTAGAAATTCTTTTAGCATTGCCATTTTTAGAAATTTTTAGCATTGACATTTTGCGATTTTTTATATGGACTAAAAATTTCTAAAAAATGTACTAAAACTATCATTTTGATATGGTTTTAGTCTATTTTTAGAAACTTTTAGAAAAGTGAAACTAGTACAAAATTTTTAGAAAAGTGAAACCAAACTATCATTTTGATAAAAAAAATGATATGGTTTTAGTCCATTTTGATATGGGTTAGTACAAAATTTCTAAAAACATGTCTAAATTTTTTGATATAGTTTTAGTCCATTTCTAGGAAAAAAATTAGATTTTTTTCTAAAAAAATCTCAAATTATTTTTTCGGAAAAAATTTTTTTAGAATATTTTTCAAATTTTTTTTAGAATTTTATTTTAGAAAATTTTTTCTAATTTTTTAGGAAAAAGTTTTTTGTCAAAAACTTTTTTTAGAATTTTAAGAAAATTTTTTTCTTGAAAAAATTTGATATTTTTTCTTAAAACAAATTTCGAATTATTTTTTTGAAAAAAAATTTTGGACAAAAACATTTGTTAGAATTTTTAGAATTTTTTAAAGGACTAACTAACGAAAGGACTAACGTTGCAAGCGATCTTTGGTATAAATGACTAACGTTGTTAACGAATTAGGTTAAAGGACTAATGTTGCACTTTACAATTCGACTTAACTAATCGAACTAACTTCGTTAGAAAATGGACCAAAAGTGGAACCAAACTATGCATTTTGACTAAAATCGCAACTTTTTGAACAAATGGACCAAAAGTGAAATCCGGTACAACCACAAGGACCAAAATGTAGTTAACTCAAAAATAAATAAGCAAAGTTTAACTTAATAAGCTCCATAATGTGGCTAGAAGAGTGTTGTGAATAACCATTTAACTAGTTTTCATTAAAGAATCGATGTTTCCCGTTTGGTTTGTTGCTAGGAATGACAATAGGTATCGGATTTGGAATGAGGTGGAATGATAATGGGTATGAAAAAGTGTATCATTATGATTGTTTATGTTTGGTTGATAAAATATGGTATGAAAAAATGTATAGATATTTGAATTTTGTAGTGGAAAAAGAAGAGTACCACTGGAATGGATTTCATAGACACCAAATTGGTGTGTAATGAATCTATGACTATGATATACACGTTTCATTCTGAAATTCAAAACAAAAAAAACAAACATGACTATGACTTTGAAAGTCGTAGTGGTCCCATTCAACCAAAACCAAACGGGCGGTTTTCTACAACCACAACCATACTTTCATTCCCAGATTTCCTCTCATCTCCTTCTGTGTCATTTTTAATCGAAAGTTTCTTTCAAAACTTAAAGTTTCCATTATTACAAGTGAAATTACTTTACTTTACTCTTATTGGGAAGGGATCCACTAAGAAGAAAAACTAAAATGATAAGAATAAAAAGAATTTATAGCCACACATTTCAAATTAGAGTGAGATTTTTAAGGTAGATGCATCTATATTTATAAGTGCATCTAAAATGTGTGGTTGTGATTTCTTTTTATCATTATCATTTTAATTTTTCTCCTTATTTGATCCTAACTCTACTCTCATTATTATTGTTAGACTGTATGCATGTATCTTTAAGTTTCTATTTAGCATTGAAAATTTAAAGTTATATGATGATGACAAGCTAAAAGATCGTTACATTAACATGAAACTTTTATAAGCCGTAACAATTGTTTGGATATTAACAACATATAATAATTTTCGGAACTAAACGTCTTGAGAAAAATTATACATATAAAAAATGATACACCATCTGATATAGTTAACTATATTAGAAATTTAAACACTTTCCCTAATGTTTATATTGTGTATAGAACAATGTTAACCGTTCTGATGACAATTGCTTCGGCAGAAAAAAGTTTTTCAAAGCTGAAGTTAACTAAAGTTTATTGAAAATTGAAAATGACGCAAGAAATATTAAATGAATTGACTTATTAATCGATTGAAGATAAATATTATACCATGTTGATTGTAAAAAATTAATTAAAGTTTCCGCATAGAAAAAGTTAGAAAAGTTAATTTCATATAAAGAATTTTTCGGCAAATATCTTTGATAAAAAAGACCTTGTTTTAAAGCTTCGCTTTAAGTCTCCGTAAAGGTCGAGCCCCCCATAGTTACGCTGAACCAGAAAAGGACATGCCGAGAAATGGGGATTAATACTTCTTTTCTGTTACTAAATTCTCAACCAAAGTTGAAGACTGCATATGCGCGAAAGATGAACATATCTTTGATCTAGATCTACTGATTTGATGCTAGAACCATCCTAAAGTAAAATGCATATAAATGTAAACTTGTGTGGTGTGCATGAGTGTATACGTATGATGTACTAGGCTTAGAGTAACTATGATTGTACCTGTGCTCACTAGCCAAGGATCGAGGGTGATAACCTTGCATACTAAAAGCATATAGTGTATTGGCTCATGCCAAAACTCAAAAAGAGTGTCACGTCATGTGACTTTGGTACTTTTTTTTTTTACCTTTCACTTCTCTTATCAGCATATAGTTTCCATTTCCATTTTTACAAACTAACTAATTTTTCGTTAACTAAAAATAAAATTACAAATTATATAAAACTAAAATAAAATTCAAGAAAAACCAAAGTAAAATACATTACATAAACCAAGGTTGCAAAAGACGCTAGTCGGTGATCGGTCGCTATCGCTTGGCTTTTGCAACCGCTAAGCGAACTGCGCCGCTTAAGCGGATTGAACTTTTCTATATAAAAATCTAAAATTATATGTATTTGGCATAAAATATGCATAATTTATATAATTTAATGATTTTATTAATGATTCTATTATTTTTAATTATATATTTTTGTAAATGTTGCAAAATTTACATTATATATGATTTAATTAAGTTTTGGTCTTTTATTAAAGCCCACATAGTTATTTGTTTGAGAACATATAAGTTTTAATAAATTTATATAATATATATTATATTATTAGGGTTCATTAGATGTCGTAATATCTCTCGACAACCACCTTCTCTTCTATCTTCACCTTCTTGACTTCTTCTCTTTTCAAGAAACAACCTCACCTCTGGATATGAAAATTAACACAAAATCAATAAAATTCATACCCCAAAATGCGTTCCAATCAATGCTCGTTTAAAGTTACAAGTCGTGGAGTGGTAACTTATGTGAAAGCGCGAATATGATGAAAAACCCTAGATCCGAAGTTAGAATGGCGTTGACGGCGTTGATATGGTCGTTGACCGACACCGCCGCCTCTGTTGATTTGGCCGATTTGACCCGCCTAGCGGTTTGTTGACCGCCTTTGACCAAACGCTTAATTCGGACCGATTTGCTCCAAATCGGGCGATGGAGTGACCGACTAGCGCCTAGGCGCCCGCTAAGCCGCTTTTACAACATGACATAAACTTTAGCCCATTTAAACAAACTTTCTATATGTTAAGGGTATAAATTGAAATTTTTAAATATGTAAAAAGTTAAAACCAAAAACTGAAAAAGAAAAAAAAAAATAGTAATATATACTCATCTTCCTCCATCAACACATCCTTATAAAAAGATATACACATATTTTATAAATCAAAAACATATTTTAAATACCAAAACCCATTTAAATCGAAAAGAAAAAAAAAGGAAAAATCGTTTGGCTCAAGCCACGGGCTTAACACCTACCTTGGTGCGGGGGTCCGGTGAGGTGGCGCTTATGGCGCCGTGCCACGTCTGCTTGCCACGGCTCCAAACGACCATACGATGCTCTAAGAATATTGATTTTAGGTCAAAATCGAGCTTTAGAAATAGACTATAAATTGCTCTTGCTCTTCGATACATCTTCAACGTGTATATGTTTGGCAAATAGTTCTAGGTATTCAAGATACATATATAATAGCGATGCGTTTGGATGGCATAGGTATACTTATCTTATAGCCCTTTCAATTTTCTACTAGGACTTTGACACCATATTCATGATTAAGAATTTTAGAACAGGTATAGTCATATACGAGTTGGCGTAAATTCATAGCAATGCAATCGAAAGATATGTGTCTAATATAAGACTAGATATAATGGTGAGACTAAATCTCTCTTATCGCATTTCACTCAACACATCACATTCCTCTCTTTCACTCTGTAGGTTGGAGCGGTCACATTTTACTTATACCCCACTAAAATACACACATACCCTACTTCAACAAACACAAGACACTCACACAACTGTTTACCTCCAAATATTGCAGCTCACGCATGATGGTGGTGATGGCATAGTGGTATCAGCGTGAAGGGGTTGATCCAGGTAGGATGTCACGCCTGTGAAGGCTACAACGGCCTAAATGCTTACATTTTGGTAAGACAAAATCTAATACACGACTAGTTTTAGCACTGCTGCAGTGCTGCCGCAACAAAGCATTTTCTAAAACCAGAAATAATATCAAAGATCCCATACACCAAATACTTTATCAACGACAAACAAAAGACATTTCATATTTGATGGGACAAGTTCGTTAGTGAAAGTTGACTATAGGTTAGTGGGTAACATTTGTGTTGATTACATCTAGATTCCCTTGGTTTAGACAAAGCTACATTTTCTCTACCCTCCTCCTCCATCATGCCTAATGCATAGTTAGATGACATCCTTTATAATTTCATTTCTAGGCTATCATATCTTTGTCGCCTATCTGTTCAGGTTTTACTTTTAAAAGTTACATAAAAAAAAAAGCTTTTTAACTTTTTTGTGGAAGGACAAGGTACATCTCCACCAAACAAAGAAAGATAAAGTCATGCATTAAAACACAATACTTTGCAGACACTTATTTTAATCTTCTAAAAAGAGTCTAGGGACTTTTCTATTCTAGTCTCCCCCGACACCAAGGGTGGCAGCCCGAACAACCAGCTCATGGAGCCGGGGAAAGCAACTATACACGGATAGCGACAGGTTCTAAAGCTAGTTGAAGCTGCTGAGAGTCGACCCTGGAATGCCTACTTTTAAGGTTTAATCTCGAGGTCTGTTACCACTCAAGCAGCTCCTTCAGGTGGTCAGGCTTTCGAGCCTAGCATTTTTCTGTACTAATAGATGGATAACTATAGCTTCAAAAGTAAAATCAAAGTAGAAAATATTGCGAAAGGAAAACCAGAAGCACATGTCGAACTTTATCTTAGTTTAAACCGGATGTTATAAATGGCCTCAAGTTATAAGATGGAACAAACATTACTTAGAAGTAAAAAAAAAATGTATTTCCAGGCGAACAATGTGCAAACGGTAGACATTACAAATAGAAGAAATCCCTTGTATGGTTGTGAACTTGTGTCTATTCAAAATGATGCTATATATCCAACTACTCCAAGGTAATTCCTAGTTGTCCTTAAAACCAAATGACCCCTCATTCTACCTTCTAAAAGAAAGTATAAATCACTTGTAGTTCAAGTCAAGTCACATAATTAAGTCGTGAAAGGTTGTATGTGGATCCGAGTCTTATCACATTGCTGTTCATGCATTTCATTTGGACCCGGTTCTGATCCATGTTAACTAAACAATTCTAAGGATTTTGATCTGAACTTGAGCTTTAAAAACAATCCAAAAAGACAAGGCAACTTCTGACCTGAGTTTACTTGTACTCTTGCCCAGTTATGAAAGCACTACAAAGTATCAATAAACTTCTTTACTAAACTGAAAGATTTTATAGCTTCATGATTGTCAGCGACTGATTTAAGGAGTACCAATTCATTACATCTGTTAGTGTAACCACCGTGTACGTTTTATAGATGATCCTAAAATCGATGTTACATAAGTAAAAAGGAAATCAGAATATGGCAACAACTTTGTTTATGGTAAAACTAGTAAAGATAAACTGTCTCCTACAGAATTTAAACAATAATTCGGTCACCAAAACATGATCTGCCCAGAAAGCCGGTGTGAAACAAACAAGAAACTAAAATTTTCTAATGACTAAATAAACAAAACATGTCTGTTCTCCTCAAACACTGTTTTACGGCTGATTTCCTAAATCCCAACAGAGACAACAATCATTGCACAAGATACAATCTATTACTACAGTAATTGCTCTTGAAATAGTTATAAATGTAACAACTCCATGCTAACAAACTAATCCAGAATAAGTTCCCCCTAAACTATATTATTCAAGGCAATAAAGCATTAATTCTTACATCGGTACAAAATACTTCTCTCATTGTAGCTTCAGATGCTGCAGTGTGGCGGCATCAGAGTTTACCTGCAGCATTTAATCATCCAAACTCATCACATATCTCACGGTTGCTCCAAATAGCTCTAGTTCACGAGCACGTCTCATCATACATCTAGTTGTATCAGCTAAAACACAAACCAAAGGCATGTTATAAACAAATACCTATAATTTGCTCGAAAGTTTTACACAATAAGTTGAATAGTTAGTAATTACCAGAAGCTGGCTGAAAAGAGAGAACTTAGCACGCATTTTGATCTTGACCAAATGGAAGAGGGACAGGCTTATACGATATCATCGGTGTATAATTAAGCTCGTAAGCAACAGCAATGGAACCGAAGATGTTGAATTTTCCAGCACTACCATGAGCAACTTCTGCATCCGAACATTTTTTAAACACCACTCTAGCACGCCCATTCTGCCTATCAACTTCAGTTTCTGACTCCACTAAAGGACCAAACCGTCTAAACATTTTATTTAAATGTATTTCAGAAGGAAAGTAGATACCCTCGGGATACTTCATCAACACTTCAGTTGCCAAATTTTGTCGCCTTCTTTCTATAAGCTCCAACTGTTCCTTCGCCTCTATTTCATGATTGCTACTGAAGTAACGTTTTTTATTAGACCTACGGGTTTTCACTGGTTGTTGTACTTGTTGTAGTACTTGTTGTTGTAGCTTTTGTTGTTGTTGTTGATAAGCTATAAGTTGTTCTTGATGTTCTACACTTCCGTTCTGATTCTCTTGTACCAATTGATCTTCGGATAGTTCTCAATGACCCTGTCAGTCCAATAAGAATCATTAATGTCATCAAGTTCATGCTCTTCTGGTTCGTTTTCGTTCGATGGTTTTCTTTTCCTAGCCTCACTTGAATCTTGCCTTGATTTAGTCACAACAGCTGCTCTGTGATTATTAAAAAATGGGACGATGGTGTTTGAAGAAGTGTGTGCATTCATGGGATCACGTGCAGTTGAGTGAAGCTGTGATAGCAACTCAGCTTGATTTGATTGGTCACCCGGCGCAGACAGTTGAGTGTCTACTTTTTTAATAGATGCACCAATTTTGGAAGACGGTTTTGTGCTGCTTCTGTATCTAGATTCGGTCGTTTCTCTGAACCATCAGAAATTGAATCAACCGCCTTCGTTTTTAGAACCATCTTCGGTTGATACTGAATCATCTTCCATTAAATCACCACATGTCTGAAACTCTGCCAGCTGGCCATACCCTTTATAGCGGAGATATGATAACAACTGAGCTTTAGCAATTGTAAGGTCTATTTTATCACATTCACTAAGCGGAAACTTTGCCAGTAGTCTCACATACTCAACAAGTTTATCAGGCTCAAGCGAGTTAACACTTGTGGATTTGTCGACGCGTGTCTTCTACTTGATTCTTCCTTAATTCCTGAATTTTCCACAGATTGACATTTTATTTTTCATAGATGTCGCGAGAAACACATGAGCACGTAAGCCCTAATTCCACCCGTCTGGACACTTCTTCTAAAGCACAGTTGACTGCATTATTAAACGTTTCTGAGCTGTTATTTTTATCTATCTGAGAGAAATAAGTCCGGAATGGCTTCAAGACTGCTGACTCGTTCCAAGCAAATGTTCGGTCACCAAAATACGCAACCAAAAAGCAATCTTTCTTATGGTGTTTCACAGCTTGCTCTGATGCATCAGCAGAATCAAATATCTGCCCTGGCCACCATGGATGGCTCTAACTTTACCCCATACCAAATCAGACACAGCGAAATCTCCTTCGTTTTCACGAGGGCTAAAATATTTTAATTGCTGCAACGAAACAAATAATTCATTATCAAGAGAATGAGTGATGTCAAGAGGATGAGTGATGTCTACCTTTTGCTCCCCTACTTGCAAAGATCTATCGGTTTCTGATATTTCATCTTTCCAACCGAGTACTTCGTCTATATCCATCCCCTCTCCTTCTAACTCAGCATGCAAAACACTGTGCTCGACATAAGTTTGGGGTTCGCCAGTGCTAGGAGCTTCTACTGTGGAATCTGGAACCCCAATGTCTGCTAATGTGATGTCCTTTAACCCTTGATCTTCTTGAATGTCGCCTGTATCACCTGTAGTTGGTGGAGATACAGGTTCCACCTTGACGGTTTGGACTCCTGTGTCTATTTCTACGACTGCTGGCTCAGTATATGCAACTACATCAGGTTTTGAGCTATCTGTCGCAGCATGAACATCTGAATTTGGTTCCTTTTGTGCAGCTGTCGCTTCATCGGCTTTACTACACACAGCAACTTTATCAGGTTCATTGTGTGCACCGACATCAACAACATTACCTTCAATTGTTGCATCCGAACTCTCTTTTTTGTCCGTCACATCAACTTCAGCTTCCTTGTCTGTTACATTAACATCTGCATTAACTACCTCAGTCGACAAATTTTGACCATCAGAACAAGCCAAGCTCAGCTCTACAGAAACACCATCTTTGTTTCCATCTTTTACTTTTAAACCCTCTTCTACAACGACCACATCAACGTCCTCCTGAGCTTCATCCATCACATGATCTTCATCAGCCTCTTTTTTAACATCAACAATAGGCTGTTCCGCAACTTCTTTCGTAGATCCTATTTCCGGTTTCTCCTTTTTGACTATCACAGCAACTTCTTTTTCGATAATCTGAGTGTCTTCACTCATCGGATCATCACCCATCTTAGCATTATCTGTTTTACCATCTTCAGCTTCAGCCTTCCCGTCCAAAGTTTCAGTTTTATCATTAACAGCATCACCTTCGCCTGTTCCTGCATTAACCACGTCACTAACTACAACCACCTCATCAACTTTACCCACCGACTCTGAAACCTTAGCGGAATCCAAAGCTTCATCTTTTTCGGTTTTCACATTCCTCACAACATCCACACCAGCCACTTCTTTAACAGATTCCGTATTACCTTCCACCGTCTCCTCAGTCAAACCTTTTTCTATTTCCTTATCTCCATTACCAACTTCCGCCTCTGCACTCAACGGCTCAACAACAGAATCTCCAACCACAGTTGCATTATCTTCCCTCGTCCCTGCATTAACACCCTCGGTCGATAAATCTCCATCTTTATCATTTCCAACCAAACCCTCACCTCACCCTGACCCTCACCCTCATCCGCACATACCTCTCGCCTTCACCCTTTTCAGCCTTCACCGTCTTCAAAACCGCAGTTTCTTTTCCAATTTTCTCCCCTTCCCTTCCCTTTCCCCTTCCCTTCCCATTCTTCTCTCCATCCGAACCCGACCCACTCACAACCTTCTTCGCCACATTCTCTTTTTAACCACCACAACTTTCTCTACACTTACAACCTTATCTTCCGTAACCCGAGCCCCAGTTTCGCCCATCAACAACATCAACCATGACATCATCCTCACCCTCATCTCTCTACCCTCACTTTTCACTTTTTATGTTCTTTCATACTTCTAAATTGCAGATCAATTAAAATCAACAATTTATACACTACCTGATAAAACCCTAAATTGACCTGGTTAAAGATAAAAAGGAGTTGAACAGTTAAAACCCTAATTTAGTGACGAATTATGTAAATCTAATGAATAAAAGTAATTATAAAAGAAATAAGGAAACCCTAATTTAAGAGATGGGTATGTACTTACTTACAGTTGTTGTTTTGATGATGATGGAAGTGTTCAGAGAAGCTTAAAGTGTTTGAGTTTTAGATGGGTTTTTTACTTTTTAGTGAGAGAAAGTGATACAAGATACGAATTTTGGTCTTCTGTTGTTTGGACTTTGAAGTACTAGTGCTAGATTTGTATATGTTTTTTTATTTATTTTTATTTTTCTTTTTACGTGATGTAAGATAACCGTAATACCTAATCTCGTCGAAACGTAATATACGGAGGCAGGAGTTACGCAGTCACACCTTTACTCAGAGGTAAAAACGATTGATTTAGGGTTTTACATTAATTAAGGGTCGAAATATTACGATTTAATTGTAAAAGTTGTCTTTGTAGTTTGTTACCATCGACGCTAATAATATTTTGTTCAAACTAAACGTCCAACGTATTACATCTATTTCTACCTTAAATAACTATTTTACGTGTATGTTAACTTATTAATTAACTTCCAAATTCTTTAACTACTCAAAATTAGTGTTGAATATCTTAGAACATGCTTGACTTACTCGACCAAATCTACAAGCAACAAGAATTTGTTTGAGCATTAGTGTGGATCTTGGTTGGGTGATTTACCTTAAATCGAGTTTGGATTTTCTTGCTTAGTTTCAAATTTGGATCGATCAAACAAAAGGCGTACAGGTTTTGTTGTTGTGTTGGAGTTTGCTAAAAGGTACACATTCCCTTTCCTCTTACGTGATTAATTAGTTGCGGGTGTATCTGGATTCTGGTGGGAAAAACATGTTTTGTGTAAAACCTGTAATTTATAGTCTTCCGATGTGTGTGCACGTTTATGTGATAAAACTTCATGATACCACTTGTTAATTGGTAAATCGTTTTTAAAATTATTGTCTATTACATTGTATGTTTTTCGTCAGTTGTATTAGAGTTGTTTATACACCAACTAGGCAACTAATTATCATGTAACTAACCAAATATGTGTTCTTAAGTGTTTTTGAAACCCTGGTCAAAACCCTAAAAGGTCACATGGGTCGATTTTTTATTTATGTGGTTTTGTTTGCTAAAAGTCTAAAGATCGATTGCAACACATATTACATTATATTTATTGTGTATGATCTTTTATATTTAATGTTCTTTATTGATTTTTATGATAAAGCGCAATCTCGATCTTGTATGCTTAAGTATCAAATTTGCTTATCTGATGCATGATCATGGATATAATTGAATAATATGATTCATTGATTAAGCGTCCAATGTAATATGTTAATTTGTTATATGATGATTGCATCGTGTTATCGTGTTGTGGAAAGTAATTTGTATGAGAATTTTATATAGGTATCATGAGATTTCTTATTTGTGAATCTTGCTTAATTAATTATTGCTTTATTTGATTAGTTGTTATAATTGGGAATTTTAGGATTTTGTAATAAGACAAGTATGGTTAATTAGGGTTTTGGAAACCGTAGATATTGTGTTTGGGATTTTGGCTATTCTAGAGCTTCTTATTTGTTTTTGAAACTCTAAGTGTTTATGAAAAATAATTGTTGCATTATCAGATTTTTACTTTTTATGTATATCTTAATCGAATTATATGTCTTTAAAATTAAAATCGTTTTTATTATTTATTCGACTAATGTAAATGTTAAATGATAATTGGTTACTTTTAAATTAACATTTAGTTAGTATTTATCATATGTGCAATATGATAAACTTAATGAATACATAGTTGTTGGGAGCGTAGAATAAATCCTTATAAACCCTAGATTCATACGATTGTGAATGTGTCAGGATGTGTATTGCATGATGCATGACATATTGTTATACTCACTATTGTCAAAAGATAAAAATCACATAGTTTAATAAAAGTATGGCTTTTTTTAATTTTCAACCACTTAAATAGAATATATAGGGCAGTTAATGTATGTATATGCCAAAGCAATTATGTATGTTAGTATTTGTATTATGGGTCAATTTAGTAGGCTGCAATGGGTCAAGTTTTGGGCCAAAGGCCACCAATCCAAACAGTCGTTTATGTGTCAGTTTAGATAGGCAGTTATGCAAGTTAATTATAAGTAGTTATTGGTAGTTTAGTTAGTTATGTGACAGTTAGTGTCTAAAGGACACAATGGTTCATGTAAACTGTCATGTCGTTTCACATTGTATAAATAGGTGTCATATGTGTCTGTAAACTTTATCCATTCAATATAATAAAGTTCATTGTTTACTATATTTGAATTCTAGTTACACTGTTTTATTCTCAAATCACAATAGTGAATTACAAGCATGTCATGAATAAGAATTGGATTCAATATGAACATGTGAAACATTGGTATCAGAGCAAAGGCTCTGAGACTTGGGGGAAGTCAATCCATAAGCAAAGGCAGATTGGACTCACTAGAAAGTACTTGCAAAGAGAATCTCCACAAAGATTGTTACCATGGAACAATCAAAAGAAAGTTGTCTCCTGAAAGTAAGGAGATATTGAGGCGAAAAGTGAAAGAAGTTGAAGCATTCAATGCTTCAAACCGCCTGAATGTCAAAGATCATGGAGAATGAAGCACAAGTACATTAAAGGAGAAGAGGCGCGTTCTTTGTGTTTGCAAAAGCGTGGCCATGTATTCGGAAATGTCGAACAAAAGAAACAAGATCAAGACCAAAGATCAAAACAAAGTGGTGAAGCCTACTGTCAAGCAAGATGGTGAAAAGTTGAAATATTCTAAACATGTACATGTAACAACTAATTACATGGTAGAAGGAGCAGTTGTGGAAGTTGGAACAACATATGGTATGTAGCGGTACATACAAACAACATATGTGTCCAACTAAGTCATTATTCAAGAGATTGAAGGACAAGTTTCAAATGGAAGGAACAACACATGAGAAGAAGTTCATTTTTCTCATGGAATTGGAGAAGCTGCTTGTGGAAACAAAAGATAGGAGTTTGGTGATTCCTTGTGTACTTTACACACGAAACAACCCTAAATATACTAAGTATTGATCAGTTGAAGGATCAAGGCTATATTGTGAAGTATGGACACAATAAATGCAGTATAAACTACATGTTTGAAGACAAAAGGTGTGATCATGCAAGTTCAGAGGAAGTACAAACAGAAATTGCCAAAAAGGATGTTAGAATCGATGCTCGAGGTTGTTTAGACCTTATCTAGGATTATCAATAAGCACAAATAACAATGAACAATAATATGTATGCACAGCGGAATAAAGAACTTTCATTGTTATTATATCAAGGTTTCGCCATCATCACGTGTTCTACAAAACACATCCACATGATCCTAGATGATCAACTCTAAAGGCGGTTACACAACGAGGATCAATGATCCTTGGGGCTAAACACCACAAGTCGACTATCACCTAGTCTGTCGTTTACATACTCGCCTAGACCTACACACACACACCTTTGTCGATGTTTACATTGTTTGACACACTCGAAACACGATTCCTATATCTCTTTATATAATAGAGATACTAGGGTTACAAATGACTTCTGAGGACTAGATAATAAATACTTCTTTGCCAAGTAGGTCCCTTGTCTTTCTTTGTCTTCAATAGTCCTTCATCTTTCATGTATTTTGTCTTATTAACTTAAATATAATTCCAACAATCTTCCCTAGTTGATAATGACAAAACCAAATAAGCACGAACAAATATGTCATGAAAGATAAACAAACTTCCCTTAAACATGCAATATCACCAAGGATCTTGAGTTGCAAATCTTCTATGTAATGCCTTCTTCCCTTTTTGTCATAATCCACTAGGAGGCGCTAAGTAAAGCAACTTTGATTCCAACCACCACAAACCAATATCATACGACTAATCCATCCTTCAATGCCTCAAGATACCGCCATGAAGATCACCAAAAACTTGCTAAAAATGAAATTAAGGCAAAAAAATCGAACCGGAGTATAAATACCAACAAGTAGTAGTAAAATCTTCCCTCGAATGATGCATGTAAATGACCATAAGAACTTGTCGAATAACTAACCACCATGGTCACAAATCGTTGTAGTTCCACCATGAAGAACATAGTACCGGCCAAAATACTAATAAAATGACTATAATCGCATTTGAAACCAAGTAGTAGTAACATGAAGAATAGTTTTGTAGGATCGTGAATATTATGTTGTTTGATGATTCGGTGGTCTAGGATTGTGATTAAATAAGAAATCCATTTGAGAGATGAAGAGAGAGAGAGGAGGTTCTTGAAAGAGAGTTGCTTTATAAAAAGTGAAAGGTTAGATTCAAAAGCCACACCCTTCCATGGATGGAAGGGTATTTATAGTTACAAAGCATCGTCCTCGACGGATTGTGGATCGAGCATCTGATGGGTAAAGACCGTCCTTCCTCCACGGTGTTACACTAAACTAATCTACGCTACAAACTAACTAATAAACTACAAAATAACGTAAATAACGACAAGTCTACGAGCTAACTTATGCTAGATAATATTTGGGGTGACCGACTCTTCACTATGGAATTTCTAATTCTAACAATCTCCCAAGGAGGTCACCCCATGATTTACATTTTGAATCCTAGCATTCTATTCTTGACTTTGTTCTTGAGCTCGTAGACTTCAATTCTTCAATTCCATAATCTTTGTGCTTTAGTAGCGATTTTCAAAGTCCGCATTGATTTGTACTTTTAGTGGAGGCCTTTAAGCGATCCACATCTTTGATGATCTTGAGCTTTCTTTGAGATCATCACCACAATAAATCTCTGGATCACCCTTTTATTGTGTTGCCATCGTGTGATGGTGTGACTTTCGGACCGACATGCTCACACTTTACGGATCATGACATCTTTTCATCGAGTGGCGGAAGCTTCCTTTGGTTCAAGATATTTGTAGCGGTAGCGAAGCATAGTATAAAAATATCGAGCCGGGTTATGTAGATATGCATTTGTCATGATTTCTTCAAATTAAGTGTGTATCTTTGTGAGCATGCGGCTTTGGATTGACTTCTCGATTACGATCATTACAACCGTCCAAATGTACTGCAAACAACAGTTAGCAATAAAACACACGAAAGTGTCTTTGATCACTTCGTTGAATTGAGTACACGGCTCACGGTTCCCGTTGATCGATTACAATCTTGCCTGTAATCGGTGAGTTCAAGAACCTCCTTGGCGGGGTTTCGCGGTTTGTTCATTGTTCTCAAACCGGAAGATCTCAAAGAAGACAACACGGAGTGAGTGAACCGGTAATTGAGATTCAGCGATTGATGAAAAATTGATTTGAAAACAATCGCGTATTGCTTGAAGAAAGAGTTTTGCAATGACGAAGGTTTTATGAGAAAGATCAATTTTCAATCAAAAATACTTTTGTATTTGAAAAGAGTACACATTCGATGTGCTAGTGAAAAGAAGAAATTTGCACATCGAGCGGTTTTCC
Organism: Chrysanthemum lavandulifolium; assembly: GCA_022545495.1. NCBI lineage: Eukaryota > Viridiplantae > Streptophyta > Magnoliopsida > Asterales > Asteraceae > Chrysanthemum > Chrysanthemum lavandulifolium. The sequence continues at coordinate 94,795,179 of CM040239.1, forward strand.
AAAAGCATTTTTCAATCGAGATACTTTTTGAGTTTGAAATATGAATACACATTCGATGCGCTAGAAAAGAAGATTTGCACATCGAATGGTTTTCCAAAAGTATTAAATCAATTCATTTCTGGACCAAGGTTGATTCAAGTGAATCGCCCCATCGTTTCTATCCGGTTGTTACAAGCTTGATCTTTGAAAAGATCTCACATGTCACCCACCAAGAGCTTGTTTGATGTTGGCTCTGAAGGCTTTCCATCTTCATCGTGAATATTTAATATATCACTCGGATGTTACGGCAATACCACAAGGATAATCGTGGGACTCTTAAAATATATTCTTACTTTCCACATTGTGTGAAAGCAAGTCTTCATTAATTTAGTGTCCTAATGAGATATTGTGGATGATCTCTTGGCTCTAGACTCAATTGTGCACATTTGGTTTCCTATCTGGGAGACTAGGGAGAGGTCTCCTTTTCAATATCAACAATCTCTAAGAAAGTCGATAGATTATGTAGGTTCCCAGTGAGAATGAAACAAGCCCTTTTAAGAGGAACTTGAGTAGCTTGGGAAGTTGTAGTGCGGTCGTCCTTTGGGTCCATGACGTCTTGTCTTTAATACCGGTGTTACATAGTAACCACCAAGAGCATATGTATTGAACCCGATTCTTGCCCTAAGGTTGAATTATTGGAGGCTATTTCTTTTCACCCTTTTCACATTCATTTCTTTTCATTCTTCACCCCTTGATTACTTACGAGACTTCATAACTAGAACTTTGTTGGGTTTATTCGATTACTAGCTCATCTCGGTCCGCACTCTTCCCATATCTCACTTTTCTCCTTTTTCATCATACCTAAGGACTACACTATCTAATGGATTGTCCTGGGTAGATCCCTCCGACTCTGGCGGGATCGTGGAACAGAATACCTAACCTAACCATCCTTATAACTCCATGCATAAAGTAAGTTGGTGGGTATTTTGGTATTGTTCTTTCCTTCATGAAACCAATTGAAAAATCATTTGGAAAATCAATCAAGGTACTTGTGATACGAGATCAAAGCATTTTGTACCTTAATAGTTTTGATCATTTAGAAATGCTCCCCCTCAACATGTGCATATGATTTTGAAATTGTTTAGCACATGGAGGCAAGAGTTCTTTGAAATAATTTCTTTGAAATAATTTCTTGATCACAATTTCCTTAGAAAAAACCTTTTGATTTTCTTTGGTAACTTCTCCCCCTCAATATGTGCGTTGGATATTTTAAAATTATTTTAGCACATAGAGGAAAGAGTTCTTTAAAAGTACATCCACGATCACAATAGCCATTAAGAAACCATTTAGAAAATCAATCAAGGTACTTATGTTAAAACATAGAAATCTTTGTACCTTGAAAGTTTATTTTCTTTAGAAATGCTCCCCATAATATGTGTTTCGAGATTCGAAAGCGTTTAGCACATATGGGAGAGCAGCATGCACTTTTGAAAAAAAAAATCAAGTCGATCATCATTTATCAAATTTCTTAATTAAATCACAAATTCTCCCTCGATCAAAAATATCAAACCCTTTGAGATTTTGGATCCCAAGTGATTTAATAAGGTTTAGAAAACATGGGAGAATATGTGCCTTGTTTAAATACTCATCTTGTTTTTGGATAAATGCTCCCTCTCAACATGTGCATTATGTATTAGAAATCATTTGGCACATGGAGGCAGGAGTGCCTTTAAAGGACTAAAACCAATTCCATTTAAACAAATTTGAGATTTAAATCACGATCTCTCTCCCGATCAAAAATTTCAAACCTTTAATAAGGTTTGTGATCCCAATTGATTTAAATCATTTAAAAGATTTTGGGGAAAGACGTGGCTTGATTTAATTTTGAAACATGATTGATACGGATCAATTTTAGACATTAAAGATTGTTAGTGTCAGGTATGATAGATTTTAAGAGATATTTAGGTAAAATAAAATAATTTCACAATCAAACAAGAACAGAAAAAATTTCATTTTGTAAGATCTTTGAGTTTTAAAGAAAATCATACCATGACATAACATTAAATCTTTAGATCACCACTTATTATTGTACAAACCGGAATTTTTATGTTGAAGAAATATCGTTTGAAAATTTGTAATTTTAAATCACTCTCCCCCTCGATCGATGACCGTAGTCGATGATTGAGTGACTTAGTTTTAAAAAAATGAAGTCCGGTGATTTACAAAATTAAGTCCAATTTATTTTCAAAACCAATATTTTTCCATTTTTCAAAACAATATTATTTAAAAAATTGTTTAAAAAATGTTATCATCCACTACTTGTCCTGCACAAAGATACGTTAGGTGGTTGAGTTGCTTATGTTGTTGTTGTTGTAGGTTTGGAAGAAAACCATCTGCTGATGCAGTGAGACCTCTTACGTTGCATTTCATGCCAACTCTTCATAGAAGTCAAATTAAGCTCCGTTCTTCATTTGTCAACCCAAGATATAGTTACCCTTTCCTTTCGGCATCCAATCATCTTCTATTGTGGGATCCGGATCGGGAACATTCTTATATACCAATATACTTGCATACGTTAATGAACACACATACAGATATATGGTGGTCGACATCACCCAAACAACAATCGACTAATAAAAGTCAATCCAACATATCAATCAGATCATACACATGCATGGGAATTATGTGTTTATCAAACTCTAATCATCTAATCCTAACAATCATTTCCTAGGCACCTAGTCCTTCAACGTAGGTTAACATCTTTTTCAGTTAAGCATTTAGGATAATTAAGAAAGTTCGTTAGATGATATAGATTTGAAAACATTCTCCCCCTCAATCAATGACTTATTTTTCTAACAAATTTAAAAGTGCTGAAGTCATTGATTAAGTTTTTTATTTTTACGAAAACACTGAATCTGGTTGATTTTCAAGCAACTCATTTACCACCATTTTTGAAAACAACAAATATTTTTCTGAAGAATTTTTAGACGGAAAAATATTTGAGTAGGAACAGCAGTCCTTCGACATACTTTCCTTGTATTTGTTTTAGGATGAGTGCACGAGATATTTGAAAATTGGTTTAGCGTAGCACTTTCCTTCCTTGAAGAGCGGGTTGCTATCTGAAATAATAGCAAACCATATTTAAGCACGGGTTCTGATCGAAATAATCGCAAGCCATTATTTGAAGCTTGGGTTACTGATCGAAATAGCGTAAGCCATTTGATTTGTGACATGTTTAGAAAAGAAATATTTACACCTTATGCTCAAACTTCATCTATGGTCCCGTACCATTGTTGAATGACATTTATAAGACCATGAGATGTTATCGATACGGAAGACATGTCTTGAGAAAACATATTTACGGTATTTTCGATTTTCAAATTTTTATGGATTTTGTTGATTTAATAATTTTCTATTTCCTTTTTGTTGGTTTTATATTTTTGTATTTTGATTTTGATAAGTATTTACAGATAGAGTAGATGACATAGTTCAAGAAGATGATGATACAAAATGAGTACCGAGATAAGAATATCGAGCAGCCCCGTTGTAGAAGATAGAAATCATCATCTCTTAAACATTCACCACCAAAGCTTAGAGGCTTTTGAAAGAAGGAATTGAACCATCTGAAAGTGAGAATTTGGCAACTTCCCCAAACCGAAAATCCTTTAGGTGAGCGATTCAAAGCTTTCTTACAAGCTTCCTTAGCCAGTGCACAAAGCACACCATTATCATCGAACTTCTTTGCTCCTTTTAAGAATAATCATTGTGATTCATTGTTCGGGGTTATATCATCTAATAGAAGAACGACAACGTATCATCCCTCTTTAAATTTCTTCTCATATTTCATTACCATTTGAAGTCCGGCGATGCATCCCCAAAGGTGTCAAGAGAACACTTCCCCAGTAGTTGAATTAATGCGGTCGGTCTCTTTGAATAATGCTCAAGAACTCTCCGAATACATATCATGAGGGAATGAAAACATCTCCCAATGTTCACATTTTCTTCCACGATGATCGTGTATGAAGCTCAAGAACCCAAAGTACACCAATACCCAAGAACTCTCCGAATACACATCATGAGGGAATGAAAACACCTCCCAATGTTCACATTTTTCTTCCACGATGATTGTGTATGAAGCTCGAATCAAGTACACACATTCCCAAAGAGAGAATAAATGATAACACCTCCCTCATGTTACACATTTATCTCCTCTGAATATGTCATACTTTTGTACCTCTTTTATCTTCAGAAACTTTCTATTACATCACTTCCCCCACGTAGTTGGAATAATAACACAAAAAGCCTTGATGAGTAAAACCTTGAGTTTCTCTGCGGTCATGACTTATGTCTTCCCGAGATATCTTCAATCACTTAGAAGAATTAAGTTCATCAAGTTTACTCGCTTTGTGTTTAGATGTGTGTCTCCTTCTCCCTTACTGGTTTTGACACTTCAGAATCAACGACTCTTTATAAGCCCAAACACTTGAAATCTTGTGAGAAGAATACCATTGAATCTGTGAGAATCAACTTCTTGAAGAGTGTGAGCAAGTCTAATTGGGGATTAAATTTGACATTTCACTATCCCCAATTAGTGCTCTCCATAAGCCGACAATCTTTATGATGAATAACGAGAATAAGAAGAAGTCTTTAGATCGTTAAATGCAACTCGTCTTTAGTCTTCTAACATGTAGCAAAAATTGTAGAACTGACTGTAGACTCGACCTTCTTCAAGATTGTCCAGTTGGGGAATAGATTGTTAACATGTTCTTTTCATCAAATGCATTCCCGTTAACTTACAAATAGCAAACCCCCTTAACTAAAATCCCTCCTAATCAAACAAGAACAGAAAGATGTTCATCAAGGAAATCAGCTTCGCAACTGGAAGCACTTTGTCATTCAACTTATCAGTCCATATGAAGATGTCAACCAACGGCTCTTAGAAGATCACACTTGCTTCGTTAATATGGTAGTCATAATATGTTCTCTGTTGGTCAATTCTGTGATTCCGATCTAGAGGTGGCCTTCAGAAAACACTCTTGCTTTGATAGAGAACTTGATGGTGTGGAACTTTTAGTATTTAAACACGTGGTACAAACTTATACATCATCGGTGGTGATCTTCTCTATCAAAGACATGATGAAGATGACGGACAAGAAAAAGCTCGGTTCTTCCAATAGTTAGGTGCCGTATGACCATTTATACTCGGATATCAATCAACCATTCAAGTATTATCACACTTCTTATCCCTTCAAGAATTTCATACGGAGATGCCATTCTTGATTAAGTAAGTGAATATCATCCAAAAGTATTCTATTCACACTTCTCCCCATAAAATTTAGCACATGATGTCGCCATCGTCATTATGATTGAGCAAGTGGAATAAGAAAACAACCAACGGTAGTCCGGTTCACTTGATAATTGAAAGTGCATGGAAAAAGCATGAAGCATGTTGATGAGAATGGTCATAAGTGAGAAGATTTCTCTTCTTGGAAGATAAAGCGCCTTGAAGCGTACACTTTTCTTTTCTTTAGAGAGCGAGGCTTGAGCTGTTGTGTTCAAACGTCATAATCTCTATTTTCATCATCTCTTGGCAAAACTTGTAATCAATCCCATTATCATTCGAGAGGCTCTTTGTCGTGACGGTGATGGAGGAAATCAATATGATGAATTTGACCACGAAGAGAACTAACTTGAATTCGTGACTTAAACTTGCACATATGTAACAAAGAGCGGTGCGAGACTTCATCTTCCATTGAATCTCTAAGTACTCTTCACTCTTCAACCAACCAACCATCAAGTATAAGATGTACATCACCTCTTGAAAATCCACAATTGAATGTGACCTTTGAGCTACTAGCGTAACTCTTTAAAGTGATAGTTATTTTGTGGTGGTAAGAGCCCAATTCCCAGTGGTAAAAGAAAAGTAAAGTCACCCAACAATAACTAGATTTCCAAGTCTTCATTTTTGATAATAAGCTCGAACAAGGATCTTGAAGAATCTTCATCCAACCATCCCCGATACCTTCAGATACTAAGTACACTCGCCCGTGAAATTTCACTTCAACGTCAAATAAATAATAATGAATTAACGCCGTCGTCACATTTTATGGTTTAAAAAGCCCAGTTCTAGCCTCCATTGACGTTTTAAGTGAACTTTGATAATGGTTTCAACCCGACCATGGTTAAAAGCACGTAACCCCGTAAAACCTTGTAATAACCAAACTCCCATGAAGAATATCCAAACAATCACCCAATTCATGAAGTACACCCTTTATCCCTTCTTCGAAGTAGAAACCGTAGCACCAACATCGGGTGAGATCCAGAAATACACTTTCCCTTTCTCCAGGATGCATCTATCATAGCGGGATTTTACAATTCTATGGTTTAAACCGAGAAATTGTTTCTTTCGAGATTTTACAAAACCAAGAATAAACCGTAAGATAGATCCGAAATGCACTTTACAATTACGGGATGTTTCCATTGTCACGGGATTTTACAAGTCTATGATTTAAACCGAAATAGATTCTTTCGCGATTTTACAAAATCAAGACAAAACCGTAAACAATGTCGGCTTGAATATGTTATGACAACTTTTGTTTGGGTGAATATACATTTTAGGGGAACATGCGGCGGTTCATCAACGGCTCATTATCCAACATCAACAACATCATCAACAATTCTTTACCCATATGTAGACAACTTTACAAACCATACTAAGTCAAGTAGTATACACCACTTCCCCGAGATTGACCGTAAAACATCAAAGTACGATTCTCCCCATGATGGTTTCGAACTTTCGGAAGCATCATTAACTATCGACCATTTGCACGAAAGTTCTTGTCATAAGCAAACATCTTGAAAGATCATGGTGACATTGAAGATACTTGAAAGATTTTGCTTAGGCGTCAATATCATTGACATTCGGTGGCGTCGAATATATCATGAGAATTGTTGATCACATCTTAACCAATCAATCCATTGGTAAACACATCATTCACGATTCGGCGGCTATTGTAGTGACCACATGGAGAAGTAAACTGATATATCAAACTTGAAGATGACGTAAAATTCCTCGATTTGTTACTTAAGCTTGTATTGATCCTTGTGAAGAAGAAACGGTGTACCCAATGTACAAAACCTCTTGACGTATCCTCAACTGCGTGAGACACCGAAGTGATAGTTACGTTGTGGGTTAAGTGAGAAAGAATCACGAAAGTAACTAAATAGCCAAGTCTTTATCACACTTTATAAATGCCCAAACAAGTCATCTTCGCGGAAGAGTAGAAAGAAAGAAGACGAAATAAGTGAACGTGCCCGGAAAACCTTACTTCAAATCCAAACAAGAAATACCGAACAACAAACAACCCCGTAGTCAACTTTCTTTAATAAACGATTCAAGCCGTGAAATAATATCATCCGTGAAAATGTAGAACCAACGAACAAATCAGCATAATATAGCTAATCTCATCATCATTTCTTATTAATTACAAACCTCATCGACAAAACTCTTCAACAAAAACTCATCACCAAATCATATCATCAAAAATCATAACCCAAATCTCATAATCAAATCAAAAATCTCATAGAGTCCAAATCTCATCAGTTGCATATTGTCCAATTATTAGAAGCCCATACCAATAGTAGCCGTAAACAAATTTATCATCCGATGAACGTTTATGACCAATCAAAAACTCATTATCAAAAAGTATCGAGAGTTATGTATAACAAATTTTACTTGTGACAGTAATCGGATAACACCATTATTTTACCCATTGCAGCCCAATCCATATCTCACATACAACGTTGTATTCTAGTCCATACATGATTCATTCAAGGCCCATGTAAGCAAATCGATATACCCAATTCAAATCTAATATACCACGTGATTTGAAAATAATAGCCAACTCCTTTTATATTGGACCATACACTGAGATCGTGATACCAAGTAATACCAAGATTGATGTCACCTGACTGACCCATAATGAGATCGTTATATATATTTAAGATTAATGTCACGTGATATATTTGAGAAGTCAGATTAAGAACTTGATGATTAAAACACATGATCACTTGATATATCTTGATCTTTCAATACTCATCTGACCCCAACTTTAAGATTTGGTCCATTGGCCCAATAATAACTAAATACCTCTGAAGCCCATCGAAATATTCATCTAATGAAGTGCACTATCCAAAATTTAACCTAAACTTCGGATGTATAAAAACACAACATACTCATTCTTACCCTAAAATTCCTCCAACAAGTCACGCCCCCTTCCTGACTTTATCTTCTCACCAATCAGTCCAACACTTCCTCATATCAAACCCTAATATCTCACAAGTCTCGCCCCCATCATCATCACACAAGCAATCTTACTCAAATCTAATCTATCACACCTCATCACTCATCACGTGAATCATTGGTACTATCATTATCACCACATGATCTATATGTCCTCGCCACGGGGATGGCATGAGGAGCATTGATTCGCCAGGGGATGGCAAGAGGTGGAGCGGCTTCAAAGTTAACCCAGCGGACACGGTAGGTAATTCATATAATTACCTTTAATTGAGCGAACCAAAGACAACAATTAACATTATTATTAAATTGTTACTCTTTTAAGTGTTCATATATGGATTTGAAGCACATGCTTAAGCTTGATTATGAATATCTTGAGAATCCTTAAATCGAACACAAAGGAAGATAAAACATTTGTTGTTTTAATTTTGCCTTTTAGTCTTTCGTATATCAAGAGAAGCTAGACATTTCAAATGACCTATGATGATAATCTCATGATGGTTTTGATCTAATTTGAAACTTTGGTATTATTAGAGATGAATCGAGGTCTCGTTAAAAGATTAGTCCTTTTGAGAGCGTGATTGGATCGATGATAGACAAATATTTTAGTGTCATAGGCCTTCAATGGTCACGATAACTCATGCTCTGAACGAAAATAGGTTACGAGGTCATAGTAAATATGTAGATTGATAAGATGAATCTTGTTATGAATCAATGAAACATGAGCTGGTTAGGTATGATGATTTGTTTGTTGATGATTAAGTAGTCTTGTGAATCTTATGTGAATGTTGAAATGGTTAAGTCTTGTTAATTTGATTTAGAGGTCATGGTCAACAGGCCACAGTCATGAGTCTTTTAGACAACTCGCTTCAACTTTTGCATCAATATGACAACTCGCTTCCTTTAAATTTAGATAAACCGTATATGCTTAAGAACAGGGTCAACAAGTCGCTTTCATTGCATCAATATGCAACTCGCATCATAAACCAACACTCTTGACCCAACTCGAATCATTTTAAAGAGTTGACAACTCGCTTTATGGTGATTGTATCTGGACATAATGACAGCAACTCGCTTGCTCTTCAAAAACGTTATAACAACTCGCATTTAAGAATGCTAGTACACAACTTGCTTACCAGTTAAGTGTATCTGGACAAATGAGACAACTCGCATTCAAAAATGCGCCAACTCGCGTCTAAGAATTTTCGACCATTTTGTATTTTCCGTCAATAATTCAAAACACTTTATCAGACCAGATTCAAGACCCAGAACAAGTGATATAAAAAGATGTACATATGACCCAAATTTGACCCACGAGGATAAGACTGTTTGGCCATTTGTTTGACCAGTATAACAACATTATTAGACCATAGAACTGAAAGAAGAATTTTGTATAAGACGGATAACAACAGTTTGACCATATCAATCATAAAACCAGAAATAGACAACAAAAACATTAACAAACTTTAGTTAGATTCAAAAACCAGCATAACACATCATCAAAAACCGCATCAAATCAATACAAACCGCATACAAGAATCATGCAAATCATCAAAACAACACAACCTTGGCTCGGTACCAATTGTAGGATCGTGAATATTATGTTGTTTGATGATTCGGTGGTCTAGGATTGTGATTAAATAAGAAAGCCATTTGAGAGATGAAGAGAGAGAGAGGTTCTTGAAGAGAGTTGCTTTATAAAAGTGAAAGGTTAGATTCAAAGAAGCCACACCCTTCCATGGATGGAAGGGTATTTATAATTACAAAGCATCGTCCTCTGACGGATGTGGATCGAGCATCTGATGGGTAAAGACCGTCCTTCCTCCAGGTGTTACACTAAACTAATCTACGCTACAAACTAACTAATAAACTACAAAATAACGTAAATAACGACAAGTCTACGAGCTAACTTATGCTAGATAATATTTGGGTGATCGACTCTTCACTATGGAATTTCTAATTCCTAACAAGTTCTTTGGTTAAATAGTAGAGACCATGTAAAAAGTGAAAAACTTCCCCGGAACATGAACATGATATCTACTTCAAGCAATGTACCTGACCAAATAATAAAATCATCATTATTAAACACCTGGTCTTGAATCATTACCAACCGTGTGTGTAATCTTGTGTGTGTCTTCAACATCTTTCAAACCATACGAGCTTCCCCTCAAATCCAAAACTTCTTGTGTGTCACAAATAAATTTAAGTACTGATAATGCTTCAATACTCCATCTACTTTGTTTTGGACCAATCAAGATACTTTGAAAAACCAAATTAAATGCTCACCGACCCATTATAAAACCTTGACCAATGAAATATGAATGACCAAAGATGTAGAATATCACGACCGGAAATTCAAGTAAACCTTCTTGATCGTATACCATTAATGTCCATCGCCTTTTGTTATGCCTTCCTACTATCGCTATCTCCACGCAACAATCACGACAATACATATGCGAGAACAATACCTTGGATTAGTAGAAACAACATCGTAACGGTGGGAGCGAAATCTACTAGCGATGGTAACAAGACTTGTAGCGATGAAACAAATAAAGTAGCGATGGTTAAGTCGATCGGCGATGGTAACTTTCTTGAAGGCGGTGGAAGCGAGTAAATACAAGCGGTGGATACGAGCGAGGCAGCGGTGGTTACCTTTAACTTATCCACCAATGATTCATCTTCTTAGTTAATTTATCTTAAAGCCACCATCCCGATCCACAACTTGATCATTAGTTCGAGAGTAACCAATTGAAGATTGAGTCTAGGGTACCAATTTGCAAGCACCGGATCGATTCTTTATAACCAATCAATAAACCCTAGTTAGGGTTTCATGCAACTTTAATCCTTGATAAACACTAAACAAGAAACCCTAAATCTAAATAGTGATTGTGTATGATAAAAAATCGTGACGAGATGAACATGAGCGTCTTCATATACCTTAAACCCTAAAAATTCGACTTTGAAAACTTCCTCGTGACCATATTCGACACTTTATAACTTTTGATTGAGAGCTCGGATCGTGATCCCTCAATGGAAAGTTAGATGTCTATATAGAAACGTCCTCTAAAATTTCGTCACGATCCAGCAGTTAACGAAAAAGTTATGATCGTTACAAAAGCAGGTCTTTGCGAAACATATCGAAAATTTTCGATTCAATTTCTTCATCTTTGCCATTTTCTTGAGAAACCTTGTTGATCCTAGATATCGAGACAACACGGCTCACGATACCACATGTTAGAATCGATGCTCGAGGTTGTTTAGACCTTATCTAGGATTATCAATAAGCACAAATAACAATGAACAATAATATGTATACTGGCGGAATAAAGAACTTTCATTGTTATTATATCAAGGTTCGCCATCATCATGTGTTCTACAAAACACATGCGGCCCCAATCCTAGATGATCAAATCTAAGGCGGTTACACAACAGGATCAATGATCCTTGGGGCTAAACACTACAAGTCGACTATCACCTAGTCTAGGCGTTTACATACTCGCGCCTAGACCTACACACACACCTTTGTCGATGTTTACATTGTTTGACACACTCGAAACCTAATTCCTATATCTCTTTATATAATAGAGATACTAGGGTTACAAATGACTAAAGGTACTAGATAATAAATACTTCTTTGCCAAGTAGGTCCCTTGTCTTTCTTTGTCTTCAATAGTCCTTCATCTTTCATGTATTTTGTCTTATCAACTTAAATATAATTCCCAACAAAGGATGAGAAGAACCACACTCATACAAAACCGGAGAGTATGGTTGGAAGGCACAACAAATATCTTGAGGATTACTTTAAATCAATAGATCCAAAGGAAGAATGTTTCTTGATAGCGCCTAAAAGGAATAGAAGACATCAAGTGGGATAGAAATGATCGCAAGATTATTTAGATGAGAATACTTAAGTATGAATGGAACTTTATATGCCATGAAAGTAAACTCATTTCCTAGGTTTATATCTTTCTTAAATTTGATCAAGAAAAGCAGGTTTGGTATACAAGAATTGGGAGATACTCAAAAGAAGTTCTTGGATATGATAAGATGGTTTTATCGGTATACTTTGTTAATACAAATAAGCCAGTAAAACGTTTATTTATATTTTACGATCTTCAATGTTTTGTCGATAACAAGCGTAAAATCATTTTAACGAAACAAATAAAATACGTAAATGGTTTGAACTAATAGTTTCTAACATATTCACATCTTCGCATAAAACACTAAAACAAGTATAAGTGATTTTATGATTTAATATTACATATGTACAACAACTAGTGTTTACATATTTGAGTAAAATATACACATAACTAGTATGTAGTATATTGGGTAATATAAATAGGTAGAAACTTAAGTATCATAACCCATTGAGTAAATACATTGAATGTAGTTGGGTACAACCCAAGCCCATGACCCATGGAGCTTGACCCGTAACCTATTGCATGACATCATGCTTATATCATATATGGGTAATATCCATAACCCATGGTTTTGATCCATACCCATGTGACTAGGTGCATTGCACTCGAGAGATACATTGTATCTAGCTAAAGACCCATGGATCGACCCATGACCCATGACCAAAACCAAAATACCCATGGGTAAAAGGGCGTCCACGGATCCTAGCTTTATGCTAGAGCGGATCCCTTGTGGGAGGATCCGTGGGATCCGGGAGCGATGATTTTTTCTTCATAAATAGTGAGCCATTTCTTCATTGTTGCTCACCCCTTTCAAACATACTTTCCCTAGAGTTGAAAACTCTCTAACCTCGAGATCCAAGATCTATATTTGTAGTTTTGTTTTGTGTGATCTTCTAGGTTCCTCTTAAAGGCGAGATCACCACCTTTGAAGTCGAGCAAGCTCAAGTCCATGAGTTGCCATGCTTCCTCATCATCAGACTACTGAAGTCTTCTTGTTGATGATTGTTTTCTTTTCTAAAGTGTTGAAGACATTTGTGAAAGGTGTCTCAAGTATCAAGGCGAAGATATTAATGAAGGGTATCTATCGTCCATATCATAAGCACTTGTGGTAGGTGCTTAGAAGTCAAGACTAGAAGCATTATTGAAGGGTGCTTAGAGTCAAGACACAAGACATTAGTGAAGGGTGTCTTGAAGATCTAGTTAAAGGCATTAGTGAAGGTGCCTTAGATGTACATTCGATATGGTGTGTTTGATGTACAAGATAGATTAGTACTAGATCCAAGGATATTGATATCCTTGATGATGTTGTAAAAGGAGTGGATCTCCTTTGGGATTAGTCGTTGGTGTAGTGTTGGGTAGTAGTTCCTCCATTGCAATGGAACTAGGTGCTTAGCCTAGTACCTAATGAAGGGTAAGCGGCGTTGTGTAGGTGTGGTTCACCTTGGTGTGAAAGAACTCGGTGGTTAACCTAGCACCATATAAAAGGTAGGCGATATTGTGTTAGGTGTGGTTCGCCTTGGTGTGAAAGAACTCGGTATTTAGCTTTGTCTGGAAAAGGTGTAAGTGACGTTGTGAAGGCTTCTCGCCATAAGGAGATTGGTGTAGTGTTCTGAACTCTCGAGTAGGTGACTCGGGGAGTGGAGTAGGGCAAGGAAGGTGTCCTTGTGGCGAACCACTATAAATACTAGCGTTGTGGTTTGTGCTTCTTACTCTTATCTTTTCATTACATACTTATATATGTTTGTTTATCAACATCCAACACACACATCTAAATAGATTGACATAAGTCGATCTAAATAGTTTAAAAGGAAGTTTTAATTGGCAAAACTATTCACCCCCCCTTCTAGTTTTCCACATACTTGAATCAAGATGTGTTAGAGCAAATGCCACCAGTCATAGGAGTGGTAAAATTGATTTGCTAGGTCTGTATAAGATGGTAGATAACCTGGGAGGTTATCTAAGTGTCACGTTTCATGATAAATGGAAGAAGATTGCCATGTTACTTGGTCTAGCATAAGAAGATGAGGATGCGGTGAAGAAGTATTACAAGAAATTCATTGAGATGGTGCGGGTTTACTATGAGACAACACGAAGCCACAGTACAAGAAAGAGCACAAGAGAAAGTGGTTAGAAGTGGCATTGGTTATGCCAAGGAAAAAGGTCCACAAGGCGTGAGGGGACATATGTTGAAGTAGGAAAAGCACACGAAGAAATTGAGAAGGGAAAAGGCAAAACTACTCATTTTGGTGTTAACTTGGAAGGCCGCATAAGTGAGGCTGCGAGATGATGAAAGAGTGAAAGCACATCGAAGTAATGATTTTATTGTCATTACTTAAAACGAAGAACCTACTCAAGCGGATGTTGGCATTAAAACATTAGGGAGAGATAGGCGGTTAATGTATGTATATGCCAAAGCAATTATGTATATTTAGTATTTGTATTATGGGTCAATTTAGTAGGTGCAATGGGTCAAGGTTTGGGCGAGGCCACCAATCAACAGATCGTTTATGTGTCGGTTTAGATAGGTAGTTATGCAAGTTAGTTATAAGTAGTTATTGGTAGTTAAGTTAGTTATGTGACAGTTAGTGTCTAAAGGACACAATGGTTCATGTAAACTGTCATGTCATTTCACATTGTATAAATAGGTGTCATATGTGTCTGTAAACTTTATCCATTCAATATAATAAAGTCCATTGTTTACTATCTTTGAATTCTAGTTACACTGTTTTATTCTCAAATCACAATGGTGAATTATAAGCATGTCATGAATAAGAATTGGCTTCAATACGAACCTATGCAACAAAATATTCACCGACTAAATTCTCTAGTTTTTGCTTAAAAAGGAAAGTAGACAATTATTTTGAGACATCCCGAAAAGAAAATATGAACTATAATTTTGAGACAGAGAGAGTATATTGTTTGTGATAATAGTATATTATGCTTAGCAAATATATGTGTTATGAACATATTACTAGTAATACTACTAGGTCATTTAATCCGTCGTCGTTTTCTAGCGGTCTTTTCCCGCGCTTTTTTGATGGGCTCCCGGTTTGGTCCAACGAGGGTTTTTGCTTTTTTTTAATACCAACTCTTTCACACACGACACCCATACCAGAATCTTCTTGGATTCTCACATACACACACAATGAAAATCATATCATCAAAACGTGCGTGTTAGGGGTCTTCCAGAATATACGCTCACTCAAACATGTCCATCAAAACGGAGGTGTTAGGGTTTTTGAGATTTAGTAGCAGTTTATCACGGGAAAAAGTTAAGGTTTTGAATTTTTGATGTATTTGGTGTCGGAAGATTGGTGGGAGATTTTTGTATCAAAAAGGTATAAAGGTGTTTATATTGGTTTAATTTGATTCGGTTATTAGGAGTGTTTAGATTGTTTATTTTTTATGCACATATGTTTCAGGATGACGAATTATATGTTTTGTGAGCATAATATACTAGCCTGATGCTTTGATATAAGTGTTTAATTTTGTGATTATTGAAGAGAAGTCGGATGTTAAATGGAGGATTAAGAAAGACATCTTAAATGGTCGGGCTCATTTTCTTTTATTTTGTGTCTTTTGAAATCCATTGTGCGTGCGGAAAAATATTTGGAATATCGCTCCGTCGAACACATTTACATGTTTTTAGCTTATTTATGGTTGGTATAAAGACAACGTCTTTGTTAAATTCGATGTATGTTCCTTTGATACAATAATGAGTCATCTGTTTGAGAGTTTAAATGTTGTTTTGTTAATTAGCTAACTTCATCGTTAAATTTATGAGTCATGAGGCATTTCCTTGATCATGTTCACAAATTACTGTTTTAGTATATTACTATATTTTTTCGGTTACTTGAATCAATATTCCAATTTGTAGGGGCCTGATGAGATTACAGAGAAGTCTTTCAAAAGTCTTGATGGGTCTCGAATATGCAAAGATCTTCTTGGTGTTGATGGGCCTGATGAGATTACAGAGAAGTTTTTCGGTTACTTGAATCAATATTCCAATTTGTAGGGGCCTGATAACTAAAGCTTTGTCTACACTTTATTGACTTAGTTAATGCAAGAACAGATCTTATCATGAAAATGATAGTTACGTTGAAATGCATTATACATTCGGATGCCAAAGCAGTCGAACACATAACTATCATATTGTTTCGATTAGATATGTTAGATAAGACTTTCTTATTAGTATATTGATTCGATTCTATGGGATAAAATGATTTATGTGTTTCTTAGTTATCGGTGATGTAATGTTATGATTATTTGGGCTTTAAATATGTGATGTTGTTGTAGTTGTCGGTGTGAGATCAATCCACAATTTATTCGTTTCCGATGTCACGATGGAGTCGGTGAAAAAAGGTCGATCGACTAACCCTCACCATCTTTTACTATCACACCCCAAATGTCACGTGGAAAGGTAGCAGGGGTGGCGTTTATAGCACAAAGTCAATAATATAAAGAACGACCTCTATGAGTCGTTTAAAAGTCATATCATTTTATTTAATAAAGCGAGACATAGTTTAAACATAACAAGTACTTAAGTTCCACAACTTTTAAAACATTAATAAATAATATGTAGTCCAAGTAGAAAATCCATGATGATGAGAGCGCATGATGTGTTTCAAAAGCTTTAAATTTATAATACTAGTTCTACCGATTCTTTAATACACAAAACACAAAGTCAATAAGATAAAGAACAACCTCTCTATTCAATGTTGCTTAACAAAGTTATATTTCAATGATTGTCACTTATCACTAAAACCGTTTTTGTTGAAATTAAGAGTTTTTTAAGTATATGCTGTTTAAGGCCAAACAACATGAGATAAACCATAAAATAGAATTTAATGTGCATACAGACAAAGCATAAGAGCAATACATGACGGGTAATCATAATAATCATTATATCTACTGGACATAAGAAGGAATCCTTTCGGCCTATAATCCTTAATATATCAAGTGCATAAAGTGTAGACTGGTGATGAAATGTAAATAGTATATTTCACCTAATCAAGTTGTTAGACGTGAGATTGGTCCTTAAACATATCATAATCCGGGCTATCAAGTGTTTTACTATCCAATTCTCTCAAGCATAGCAATGACTCGTTATAGAAAGACGATTCATAATCAACCAACACAATTTTATCTTTCGACCTATGACAATTGCAATGACTAACCAATCAATAGATAGTAAACCGAATCATGATATATCAAATACACAATTTATATAATCATAACATTTATTCAATTCTCAGGTTCATACCACATGGCTATAATGCTCAAACAAACATAAGTAGACTACTCCATGATTAAACTAAAGAAACAAGTAATAAACAAGTGAATGATTATCATTCCCATAGCAAGAAAGAGAGTATACCAATGTTACAGTTGTCAAACCAAGTTCAAACGAATAACAACTTCATAATTACTGATGCTCCAGGCTTCTAGTAAGTGGTTATGGGGTTTAACCACTACTAAACCTTATTATGATTGTTATGATATTATTTGTGATTGATTCTTTTTATATATATCTCCACTCCGTTTTGGCCACTATTTATAGGTGAAGAAGTGAGTTGGGAACGACCCAGGTGAGTTATGATGGGAAAATGATCGGCCCTTTCATTGAAGTTTCTCATTAATGGAGAAGCATAACTGACAGGGGAAGTACGCCGCACATTTACATAAGTCCGGCGGGTTTCTTTTCACGTAACCGGCGATCATTTGGAGCCAAACTGGCGTACTTCAGTGTTGACTCATAGGTACATAGCTAACCAATGGCGCCTGTAATCAGTGCTCTTTCTCCATAAGATTGGCGTACTTTTGCCAAACCATGTGTTATTTCTTCTAAGTCTTTTGAGTCATTAGTTCCTCGTTTCTTTCGTGTCTTTCCTTAGATCATTAGCCTTGCATGTTTATTCATATATTAAGTACCAAAAGTTCTATAAATAAGAGTAAATAAATATATAATTTACATAATATCGGGGGTATAAATATGTATAATACGAGACTCATCAGCGCATGATGTGACTCTATGAGCGATGTCTTAATGCATACAAAGCTAGAACGATCAACAACATGAGAAATACATGCTAAAATGTCAACAATAATGTTGGAGAGTTCATATTAAGTAATGAAAATGTCAAGTGCGGACCACAAGATTTCAGTGTATGACCATTATAACAAATACAATGTCATAGAAAAAGTATTACGATGCCCTAAGCTCATGACCCCGAAACCTTATCATGTTCTGTATGCATAAATGCACGTATGTATGCCCCTGTAGGTGTTTGCCAAACACCAAATGTAGTCCAAATGATATGCGTCCATTTACCCAGTTGGTGCGACCAACCCAGATGGGGTTGTCAACCCAATAGATCTATTCACAACATTCGCACTTACAAATAATTAACGCTTCATGATGTGTGATGACTTAATGGCTAATGTGGTAACTTAGGCAATTCGTAAATATTTTGTGCGCTTATTGTAACATATTGGATTTCACAAATACATCAAACCATGACTAATATGGGGCGTACACTATAGGGTTTTAGAGAGAAAGTTAAGAGGTTTGGGAACTTAGTGAGAGAAGAAAAATCTTATAATGAGCTCCAACCCTACACTTGGGAGGTAGAGGGTATTTAGAGTACCATACATAAGCATACCTACGGGTGTGGATCGGGCATGCGGTGGGTAAAGACCGTCCATCCTCCACGGTGTTGCTAACTAAATACTAACTAACATTAAATAACTTCGACTACGAGCTTTCTAGCGATTACATATTCTTGAGGTGACCGACACTTTAATAGCTGGATTTTCTAAATCCTAACAATCTCCCCCTAAGGGAGGTCACCTCAAATTATATTGTATACAAACATATATTACATTAAGATTGTTCTTGGATTCTTGTTAATGTTCTTTGCTCTAAAGCCCGTAGTCTTTGATTCTTCATGTTTTGCATGTTTGGTTAATCAGTGGAGGTCTTTAAGCGATCCACGTGATAATGAGTTTGAGGCGACTTTGAGATCATTAGCTACCATAAATCTCGACTTTTCCTTTGGAGTGTTGACATTATGTGAAGTTGTGACTTTTGGACCGACATGCTCACATTACGGATCATGATTTCTTCTCATCAGTGGCGGAAGCTTTGGTTGATTCACGATATTTGCGGCGTGGCGAAGCATGGGTGACAATATGTTGGATCAATGTACTCTAACCAAACTAACTATATAGCTTGTAAGGGTTTAATAACTTCGGATAAATCCTAAGTCACTAATAATGAAACACGGAGCAAACTCTATTAAGTATGCGGAATTTACTTAACAAAGCTAAGAAGAATTAACTTTAACTTTAACAATTATATTAAAACTCTGAATCTGCTTGTTATACAGATTCTTTAACAACTCTAAAACTCTAATATCGTATTCTCTAAAAACTCTAATAATGCACGTACTCTAATGCCAATCTAGGGGTCCTTTTATAGGCTTAAGGATAACCCTAGTCGGTTTACAATTACAAACCTTGTACGTCAAGTAATACTATACTAATCTTAGAACATTCTAGAATTACAAGATAATCCTTAACGATTTTGCATATCAGTCCTTTAATCATGAAGTAATTTGATGAATCAAGCGATGCTGACTTCATTCTTTAGCGATACTGACTTGATGCTTTAACTCTTGACACTTTGACTTTATATATCCCAACAATCCTCCCTAACTTGAATTCTACTTGCTTGATTTCAAGTTCTTTTATATATTGACTTTAACATCTTTGTCTTCAAGGATTGTATCTTTACCTTGATTTTGTCTTTATAATTTCTATACTTGTAAAATCATCATCAAAGTAGTCTTTATCGGTAATTCTTTTCGACAACTATCGCCAAGCTCCATCTTTTCGACAACATATGACAATTTGTACATCGGATCATTTAAGTTTAGTCTATTCTCATCACTTCCGGATGTGTAAACTTACGTGAGAGGTGAATCATTGAAATTTTAATGGTTTTGATGTCTCTTTACCAAAGCCATTAACTCGGAGTAGCCAAATGTTTAGGTGTGTAAGACCATGGTACATTGATAACCATATGATTTTTAGCAAATCATCGACTATCAATGATTTGATTTGTCTTTACTAAAAATTGTACCCTTTTGGACTAGTTAGTTCTTTCAACCATGGTGAACTAATTACCATATAAATGGTTTTCCACGACCTTTACCACAAACCATTTTTCTTGTGGGCTAGCCAACTCTTTATATTGCTGATATGGTGAGTTGATTACCATACAACTTATTAGCAAGTTGTCAACCATATAACGGATTTGAGATATCTTTACTAGAGCCATTTGCTCATGGATTAGCCAATCCTTTTGATAAACATGGTGGATTGATAACCTATTGTTATAACCATCTCAAAAACCATTGTTGCTTTTAACTTTTGTTTCAAAATATTTTCATTAACAAAGTTTTCTTTAAAAAACATTCTTGGTTTATCTTTATGCGATACTTTGATTAAAATCTTGTTTGTCGGTGATGCTTTTAATAAAGTAGTTTATTTTTCAAAATTTATACAATTAAACATCATACCGGTACTTATGCTTCATCCTCGACCATAGTTGTCCATCGATATATAGTTCGATTACCATCGAGTGTGTCATTTCTTCCTCAACTTCCATTCCATGATCCAACATCCTTCTCATAAGATCGCTTGTCAAAGGATATATTCTTTCGGTAGCATGTGGATCATAGTTCCATCTTCAATTCTAAAGCATGAACTCGATTCTTCAAAGAATCTCCGACTTGTAATCTCGGTTTTCTTGATTTTGCGAGTTCATCATTGCTTGTTTCTTGATTTCAAAGATAGTTGTCGGATCTCTAGTAATACTAAGCCAATTCTACTTGATGGAATATGCTCAAAGTATTCTTGCACTAGTTGGTATAGTTGAAATAGATCGCTCTATCAATAATATCGATATATCCATAGTAAATTGAATACTCTAAAACTTTCATCCTCCCTATGGAACATCAAATAATTTCCATCCTCCTTTGATTCTACTACTTCAAAAGTGATTATCTTTGTCTTCTTTCTGACATCGGCATCTTTGGATTTAGGATTCTCAAAATCAACAACTCTAATGTAATTTCTCGACTCATCAGCGTATGCGATCTTAACTCTATCTTCTTGATTTACATTCGACTTGAGTTGTTCTTTTCTTTTTTAAGCTTCTTTTAGTATCATCCTTCTTTTCATCTTCTTTAAAATCTTTAATACTATCAACTTGTTTTTGATAAGCTTCTCTTACCAAATCATACAAATGTTTCATCTCAAAATAATTCAGCTTCTGTAATCCTATATACCCTTGACTTTTCAAATAAGCCATCATAGTATTTCTTTCTTTAGCTTTACTTTTGGTCTTCTAGGTATAACGACTTGAGGCTCCTTCTTGGTATAGCAACTTTAGCATCAAACTTAGCTTGTAATTCCCTAGCACATCTTCATTCTTGGCTACAAATTGCTCTTATTTTTGCTAAAGTTAGCTTCTTTTCTTCTTTGTTTCCACATTTACCTTTACCTTTATCTTTTGGATCTAAAAGCGGTTGAGAAGCTTGTGGTTGTTCTTGACAACTCTGGAATGGTAACACCTCTTGGTTTTAATAAGTCGTGCAATATCTCATTATAGTTTCATCATCACTTGCGATGTGCACTACTTTTGGTGTAACAACTTCCTCTTCTTGTAGAATTGTTGAAGGACCAACTTCTTCATCAAAATTCAAAGTTCTTGGTGTGTCGGTTCTTGTCTATGAGTTTCTTGAAAACCGGCACTTTGATCGGCGGTACCTTGATCATCGATACTTTGAACACCGGTTCTTTGTAATTACATTCTTTCGGGCTCGATACTTTCAATATTGACTTGTGCTTGATGCTTTGAACTCCAACATCTTCTTTCAAATTCTCTTGTTCTAAATTCCTCCCAATTGGACAAAAGATTGTTTGAGGAGCCTTTTTGCTGTAGAAGCCTTCTTAAAATGCTTCCTCTTTTCTTTTCGACCTTGACCTATAATCATGATGTTTTACTAAAGGCGAGACGGACTTCTTAAGTCTTCTAAACTTGATCTTCAAGCGTGCTATCACATTGACGAGCCTCGGTTGTTTTCTTCAATCGACTAGCTCCGCAGCCGAATATAATTATCGACACTAAACCTTGGGGGTATAGTAGTTGTGTCTCCTCCGGAAGATGATGAGGAGCAGGGGATGTCACGGTTCTTGAGTTGAAGTATCATGATGAGATGAGGTAGGAAAGCTGCGGTACCTTCGTTGACATCAGTACCTTGAGAAGCAGTTCCTTGAGATGCAGTACCTTGAGAAACAGTACCTTGAGTTGAAGCAGTACCTTCTCTTTCATCACTAGATGCATCCTCATCTCGAATTGCTTGAACAATTTACATCATTGATGTAGTTAATGGAGTGTTCCTTCCAGTAAACAAATCACTCTTCCTCGCCATGAAGGTGAAAATCTTGGCTGGTTGTACCACAACTGGTAATAAGCTGGAGGGTTTTGGTACATAGTGAAGCTGTTTATTCAAGAAAAATTGAATAAATCTCCGATACATCAACCAGCGTGATCCATGAGAGATGTGAGATAGCATACCATCCAAAATTAGCCTTGAAAAATTGAAAATCGATTTGTAGCCAATCTCACGGTCACGGATGCTATGTTAGAACCAAGCGCTCCCATGAAGTACTCTTTGAGCGATACAATGAAGAAGAACATGAACCAAGTACTTCAATGCGGACTAAATAAGGGCTTCTTGAATGTCGTTTATGTTAAAGACCCTTCATATCCAATATCATAAAGTATCCCAAAGAAGTTGTTTATCAAATCGAGCGACTCTTACGCATCATCAAATAACAAGTCTTCACGAATTGATGCTTGATAACTTTCACAATCACCGGACAACTTTAGCTTGAATATCTGAATCATCATTCTCCATGTGAATCCTAGCGATTTGCCCAAAGCTGTTGAATCGAGGCTCAATGATATCTGGTTCAACCAAAAGTGCATAACTAATTGGAGACCCGTGAGAAAATCAATTATGTCATGGAATGCGACATTAGCATCGATCTTATCCAAATTTGCCACCATGTTGTGTTTAGAAAGCGGTGTTTGGTTCGCCATTGATGATTGGAAAAGTGGTGATTTGATGAATAGATAATTGTTAGAGAGAGAATATGGAAAAGATTGATAAGAATAAAGATGAGAGAAAAATCGGAAAGTAGTTATTTATAGGTGGGATTTAAAAATCACGGTCCATAATAACAAAGTTCTGATTCTGATGAAACCTCTATAAATTAATACTCGATAAATTAATAACCTCGATAAAATTAATAATTTGCTCGGTCCCAACTTGGGACCGATACAAATTGGACTCAATCGATAAAATAATAAGATAATATTTTTTTTGAAACCTCAGTGTATATATATTAGTCCCAACGAAACTATAAATTAATAATCACTAAAAATTTCATATATATGTATATATGTGTGTGTGTGTGTGTGAGAGAGAGAGAGAGAGAGAGATACACTTCTAAATCCTAAGAGCATCTACAATGCATCAAGTCTTTAAAAACATGATGTATCTAATGCAATCAATTTTCTAATAAATTCTATGTTTCAACAAGTCATTTCTTAAAACCTTCTCCCATGCAAAAAAGCTTTCTAAAAGCTTTACAAACATTCTCAGCTAGTTTTCATTTAATGAAAATGGCTTGGTAAATTTGTTGTCAAACGCTTGGCCTTCACCAAGCTATTCAACTAAAAGTCATTAGCAAAGCTTTTGTCACAATGGGTCAAGTCATTCAAATGACATTTTCAAATAGTAAAAAGTCTTTTGTAAACCTTGAATTGCGGATGTTCTAAGATTGTTTAGTAAAAATGAATATATAGTCACTTGTTTCTTGTTGAACTTCAAATATATATTAATTTATCATAAAATCTCCTTATTGCACTAAAGAGTTGATGCGTTGTCTTCTCGTATTGCAACAAAAAGTGTTAATTTTATTTTCATAAAGTGTGAATGTGTATTTATAAAAGGTTATTTAGAACTTGTTTTTCAAATTTATTTTAAGTCTCTAATGAGTATAAATTGTAACTATTTGGTATATTTGACTTGAAAATTTAAAGTCATCGTAAAACCTCTTTAAATTAATAAATTATTAATTTATCGATATAATAATATCTCGCTAAATTAATAAAATATCCGGTCCCAACACTATTAATTTATAGAGGTTTCTTGTATTGAATTTTACCCTCTTTTGACCGTTGGAGCGATGCGTTGATAAGACAAGCGGTTCTTTCCACGTGTGCGATACTTTCAAAGCAATACTTTCGGTCACGATACTTTTATAAAACAAAGCAGTGATGCTTTTCCATCCTCTTCTCTATAATGACAAAAACTCCAAATAGGCATTTTATTGCCTCCCTTAAGCAAAGCATAGGGCTGTCTTAACTAACTAATCAATCCTCCCTTAAATGTAGCTTAGTAATTAATCATTCCAATACTTACCACCAAGTGATTAAATCGTGAAACATCAAATCCTTTGGTGAGTAAATCACTACATTATCATCTATGTGAACCTTGACAACATTAATGAGCACGTGCTCATAACAATCTCGATGAGTGATGCCTAATCCGAATGTGCTTGGTCTTGGGTGATAAGCGAGTTCTTCACAATGCAAATTGTACTCTCATTATCAATGTTGATAGGGTGTTCTTGAAGTTGAACCCATAATCCTTAAGATAAGGTTTTAAAAGGTACCATTTTGAGGGTCGTTTAAGTCCTTATTTGATCACTTTTGTATCCGTTATTGCTTAATATCGTTCCTTTTCACTTTTTAGGTCTCGTGAAGGCAAAATCTTTGGAATGGCACTTATTTGGACGAAAAAGCGCGAATATATGAAGAAAATGGCCAAAGTCGAAATCGAGACACTCACGATTCTTTGAAAGTATAAAGCGGCGGCGTCGGGTGCTATTTGCGGCGCCGTCGAGAATTATTGTGACGGTCGAACTCAAAACTCGTGTTTTCAAGGCGGCGTCTAGTTGTGAAAGAGTAGGCCGTCGCTACTCGGGCGACCTAGATGCGATCGAGCGGCGTCGAAAGGCGAAGAGACGGCGTCACGGACATAAGGTGGCGCGTCGCAAGGTTAACGTGGCCAAGCGAAACCCTAATGGCGGCGACACGGCGGCGTCACTAAACATAAGGTGGCGCGTCGCAATTGTAATCTTATATATAGAATCCGAATTTTTCGGTCTTTGTGTGGAGAGTCTTTGGGTAAAACCTAAAACCGAACCTAAGGTGTCTTGTATAGTATTTTAGGGTTTTAACCCTATCTTACACCAAGATAAGTCTTTGCTTCATTAATTCAATTATGTCTTTGATTATTTGTGTGTATGCTTGCATGTTCTCCATGTCCGGCTAATTTATTTGTGTGTTTGCTTAGGAAGTATGAAACTTAATTATTAAATATTGATTGGTTGTTTCTTATCTTAGTTGATTAATGATCTAGTAATGCGATAGGTCATTCGTTGTGTATAATGCTTGATTCATCTTTGTGAACCTTAGAGTATGATTACGAGTGATTGTAGGCTAAACCATCCGAAGCGCCTTAGAGTAGGAGTCTATAATCTCTAAGTGGATTTGTAGACAAGACCCTTTGGTAAGTTCAAAGAGTTAGGGAGAAAGCATACCTACAACTTTAGAAACACAACACAACTAGGAATAAGGCGTGACACTCAACCATCAATAGGAGATAATTAAGGAGTAATACAAACTAAGTAAACACATCTTTAAACTATCATACGAGCACACATTAATTAGACATAGACTCCCACAACCTTAGTTTAGATAATTAGATAATAGTAGAGTAATCGGTGAAATACCAACCCCCAAATCCAATACCGAGATTAGTACCTTTCCATTTTCATAAAATATAAAAGATAAAAATAATCTTCTTCAACCTTAACCTTAGCGTAGTAACTCCTACTAGCATTCCTATTCCCAGAGAGCGATATCAATACCGTGGCTTACCTAATTACTACACTACAGCGATTAGGTTCACTTGCCTGGGTGTTATAAAACTTGCTCGAAGAAAGGAAGTTTCCTTGACCCCGAGCGATGCGTGTGGCGTTATCAAGTTTTAGGCGCGCGGGAATAGAATAGCTAGTTAGTAGTCCACCTCGTTTAGGTTTCTTTGCTGATTCCTATCAAGTAAATTTTTTCTCATTTTAGATTTCTCTTAGTCTATCCCCTTCTTCGTAACCTTTGTTCGTAACCCCATCACTCTTCATCATGGAGAATGATAACCAACCTCCACTTAATAACCCAACGAAAAAATTTCAATGTCACTCAAAACCCAACCTAATAACCAACACAACCGTCGAAGCCGATATGTGGTAGAAACACCGACCTTGAGTTTGCGGAAAATATTCGATAGTACAATTAGGGAAGTTGTTGAGAAAGTAGTCGGTATTGCTATAGTTGGTTCAATGATTAGCGATGGTCGGAAAATGGCATAATAAACAACAACGTGGATGTGGAAAATAGTGCTTACTTCAATCTTTACCCCACTAAGGAAGAGGTCGCGTACCATCAATACATAATCAATAATCACGATCACCCATCATTAGGATATGCCCAAAGATTAGGAGAGAAATCCACGGAACCTAAAATCCCTTGTATGATCGGATATAGGAGTGTTGACCACGCTTACATGAATCTGGAATCCCTATCAATGTAATGTCATCTGCTGTCTACAATGACATTATGAATGAGCGACTCAATATTAGGAGAGACCCAAGTATCAGGGAGGAGTTTGCAACTTTGTGGGAAGAGTCAGGGCGTGCATGTCTTTATAGGAAATTTCACCTACCTAGTTGATTTTATGGTCCTAGAAGATGTAGGATCGTCATTGACTATAGTTTATCCCAAGTAGTGCTAGGAAACCGTTTGTTGAAACATCTAGAATGAGCCATAACAAGTATGATGGAGCAGTTAGGTTCAAGGAAGGGACCGATGAGATCACCTATAGGATGCCTTGAAAACAAGCGAGTATGGCCACTTGTCCATTTATGATCGAGACAACATCAAAGCTTTTGAGGACAAAAGTAAGGAAGATGTTGAAAAAGGTTATAAATTCATGTGGGAAAGAAGGAGGCATTACTATAAGGATTGCTTGACTTTAGGGCCTAGGTATAGAGTCGATGAAGATTTTGTCAACATGATAGAATTCTCATTGAGAATGCGTGAGGAAAGCGTAGAACACGACTATGAGTCTAGCTACAAGACTCTTAAATAAAGAAAAGCGCTTAGTGGGAGGCAACCCATGCTTAATTGTTTGCTTGTTAGTGTCATATATCTTTTATTAATTGTTTATCCTCATGTTTAAATTTGTAAAATGCTTTATTTTGTTTTTAACCTCGTCTTAATTACATATAAAGGTATTTTACATAAGGGATAAGTGTAGGGAGGATTACACACGTTTTCAAAAGAAAGCGTAAACATGAGAATAACAATTAATTAAAAGATATATATGTTTGTTTGTTTGAGTCAAATGCTTGTATCGAGTCATAATGGATGTTTTGCGAAATTTTCCGATTCTAAAGATGTAAATTTTCGAAATTTTCCGAAAATCGCGAGACCGGTTTTGTCGGGATAACTTTGTGGCGTCGAGATTGCAACTGACGGCGTCGGGAAGGAGTAAAACATCAGATTACTTTTCTCGTTTTACGAGCTACTTATAAATTTTGGAATTTTCGGTCTTAATTTTCTTAGAAATTACATAAACATCCATTCCACAAGCATTATATCCTAGTTTAAATCGAGTCTTATATATATTATTACCGCGATTTCTGTGAAGGTTTCGTTTGTTTTCTTCAAGTGTGCGAGTTTAGTTTGTCGAG
The DNA here is from genome assembly GCA_022545495.1 of Chrysanthemum lavandulifolium. Classification (NCBI taxonomy): domain Eukaryota; kingdom Viridiplantae; phylum Streptophyta; class Magnoliopsida; order Asterales; family Asteraceae; genus Chrysanthemum; species Chrysanthemum lavandulifolium. The sequence continues at coordinate 94,823,331 of CM040239.1, forward strand.
AAGAAGTTACATAAGATTGGAAGGAGCTTTTCATGCAATAATTCTTCTTGAAAAGAATTTAACCACCACTTTACGGATCTACCGAGCTAATCGGGGAGTATTAGTTTCTTTCGTTTTAATTACCTTCCATTATCATAACTTTGATACTTTCGGGAACATTGGGGACAATGTTCGGTTTAAATGTAGGGAGGAAAATAAAGCGGGAACTTTGAAACTATGCTTATCCTTGACTATTTGCTTTGTCTAATTGTGATTGTGTAATAAACCATGAGAAAATGTTGGTTAGGGTAATTTTGGCACCAAATTTAAAATTTTCATGACATATAGGAGTGGGCCATTAGTCTTAACAAAAGCGTCTCACGGATAGGAAGTTGCATGACTAGCACAAAACCCTTTACCACCCAAATTCCACCCAAAATGTGAGGATCGCCCTTAGATTAGTAGGAATTAAAGCATTCATCTTTAATGCTTAGAGTGTGAACCGGTAGTATATTAGATTCTAGAACTTGTTTTGTGATGCATTCGAGATCGCAAGTGAGGCTACACTTGTGTAGTTAGGAATAACTAAATGATAAGAGGCATTAGGATAACCCTTGTTTAATACCGTAATATAATTACTTCTTCCACATCGGTTGAGTAATTCCCCACACCCTTGCGTTGTACTCATCTTTAGTACACGATACCCCTAGTTAACCCCTCGAGCCTATCCTTTTCGCGGTTCTCGTGATGTTTCGGTTTTCGGAATATCAATGAAAACATTGTTTACACCCCCCCCAAATATACACCCAAATCGCCTTAGCCTACCCTTATGCACTCACTTTTAGTGCAATTATTTATTATCACCTTAAACCCTTAGTTCAATTATCTAGTTGCTTGCATAAGTTGCTAAGTCGAGTCATATCCTTTGTATGAGTTTTGGGATGATTGGGATTCATGGGAAAAGTTAAAGTTTATGAAATGACGGAAGGGCGTTAAATTCAAATTCCCTTTGTTTACATAATAATGTACCCCAAGTGTTTTGATCTTTTCAATTCGGGTCAAATTAGTGTTAGAGTAATAAAAACTCAAGTGTAGGGATATGCTGTAAATCCCTAGTATTTTGATGTTACCGTAGAGGATGGTAGAGTAAAGTGTATGAAAAAAAAAAAAAAAAAAAAAAAAAAAAAAAAAAAAAAAAAAAATAGAGTGAAAAAAAAAAAAAAAAAAAAAAAAAAAAAAAAAAAAAAAAAAAACATCGGGCTACCATCCTACATCTATCTTTAAATTTATGTTTGTTTATTTCCGTTATCTAGAGTTTAGAGTGTCGAGTCTTGGCTTAGCAACGCCATTCTTCATATCTGATTAACATAAAGATTTTTGACTTACCACCACTAAATAGCCTATCCCACCAAACCCTTATTTCCCTACAGTAAGCCTAACGTTACAACCCTTTAAAAGACCTCTTTGATAGTCTTTCCTAGGTGCTTCGTAAGCGATGGAGGTTTGATCTATTCTCAAGCCTATGGTAATCTATGTACTAGGACCGGTTAATGAGTGTTTATCTTCCATTTCCTATATTGTTATATTTCATTTATACACCGAGAGAGATGTGAGTATCCAAACACCCCATGTGAGGTGCTAGTATGTAATTTCCGTGCTTGTTATGACTTTCTTGGGGCTTATATGTGTTGTGGACCGTTTTGAATTAATGCTTCATGACCCCAACTTATAAATTAATTGGCTAAAAGCACATTTGCTTGAGGACAAGCAAATAACAAGTGTAGGGATATTTGATAAGGTTTTAAAGGTACCATTTTGAGGGTCGTTTAAGTCCTTATTTGATCACTTTTGTATCCGTTATTGCTTAATATCGTTCCTTTTCACTTTTTAGGTCTCGTGAAGGCAAAATCTTGGAATGGCACTTATTTGGACGAAAAGGCGCGAATATATGAAGAAAATGGCCAAAGTCGAAATCGAGACACTCACGATTCTTTGAAAGTATAAAGCGGCGTCGTCGTGCTATTGCGGCGCCGTCCCGAATTATGTGACGGTCGAACTCAAAACTCGTGTTTTCAAGAGGCGGCGTCTAGTTGTGAAAGAGTAGGCCGTCGCTACTCGGGCGGCCTAGATGCGATCGAGACGGCGTCGAAGGCGAAGAGGGCGGCGTCACGGACATAAGGTGGCGCCGTCGCAAGGTTAACGTGGCCAAGCGAAACCACAATGGCGGCGACACGGCGGCGTCACTAAACATAAGGTGGCGCCGTCGCAATTGTAATCTTATATATAGAATCCGAATTTTTCGGTCTTTGTGTGGAGAGTCTTTGGGTAAAACCTAAAACCGAACCTAAGGTGTCTTGTACAGTATTTTAGGGTTTTAACCCTATCTTACACCAAGATAAGTCTTTGCTTCATTAATTCAATTATGTCTTTGATTATTTGTGTGTATGCTTGCATGTTCTCCATGTCCGGCTAATTTATTTGTGTGTTTGCTTAGGAAGTATGAAACTTAATTATTAAATATTGATTGGTTGTTTCTTATCTTAGTTGATTAATGATCTAGTAATGCGATAGGTCATTCGTTGTGTATAATGCTTGATTCATCTTTGTGAACCTTAGAGTATGATTACGAGTGATTGTAGGCTAAACCATCCGAAGCGCCTTAGAGTAGAGTCTATAATCTCTAAGTGGATTTGTAGACAAGACCCTTTGGTAAGTTCAAAGAGTTAGGGAGAAAGCATACCACAACTTTAGAAACACAACGACTAGGAATAAGGCGTGACACTCAACCATCGATAGGAGATAATTAAGGAGTAATACAAACTAAGTAAACACATCTTTAAACTATCATACGAGCACACATTAATTAGACATAGACTCCCACAACCTTAGTTTAGATAATTAGATAATAGTAGAGTAATCGGTAGAAATACCAACCCCCAAATCAATACCCGAGATTCGTACCTTTCCATTTTCATAAAATATAAAAGATAAAAATAATCTTCTTCAACCTTAACCTTAGCGTAGTAACTCCTACTAGCATTCCTATTCCCCAGAGAGCGATATCAATACCCGTGGCTTACCCTAATTACTACACTACAACGATTAGGTTCACGCCTGGGGTGTTATAAAACTTGCTCGAAGAAAAGGAAGTTTCCTTGACCCCGACGGCGTGTGGCGTTATCGAATGACCAGACCATCTTCATCCTTGCCCAATGAGTTGATAGACTTGATAGGTGTAGTGGTGGCTTCGTAGTATCAAATTAAACTTCTTAAGAATGTCGAGACATACTTGTCTTGACTTATAAAATTCCCTCTGTGTTGTTTAACTTGTAGCCTCGAAAAGAAAGTCAATTCACCCATTGAACTCATTTGAAATTCATGTTGCATCAATTGCTCAAACTCCTTCACCATGGTGCATTTGTAGCTCCAAAGATGATATCATCTACATAAATTTGAACTAGCATGATATCCTTCTTGTCTCTTGATAAACAAAGTCTTGTCAATGGCTCCCTCACTGCCATGTTGCAATAAGAAAGTTGAGAGCCTTTCATACCAAGCTCTAGGAGCTTGATGAAGACCATAAAGAGCTTTAACAACTTTGTAGACTTTGTTTGGATGTGTAGGATCTTCAAAACAAGGAGGCTGTTTGACATAGACCTCCTCTGTAATAGAGCCATAAAGAAAAGCACTCTTGACATCCATTTGATAAACACGAAAGCCCATATATGATGCAAAAGCAAGGAATATCGTATAGCTTCAATCCTTGCTACGAGCAAACACTACATCATAATCTACTCCTTCTTCTTGTGCGTATCCTTGTGCAACTAACCTTGCCTTGTTCTTGATGACATTCCTCTTTCATCTCTCTGACTGAAACCCATCTTGTACCAATAACTTTCTTGCCTCGGTAGATCACATAATACCCAAACTTCTTGAAGTTTGAATTGAAGAAGTTCTTCTTGCATAGCTTCAACCCAAATTTCTTTAGTTAATGCTTGAGCTATATTCTTGGGTTCTTCTTGAGAGATAAAACAAGTAAGCATGCATGTTTGATGATCCTTATGATTCAGCCTGTTTTGTTTGTACACAAAGCTAAGTTGGTTCTCATCACTAGGTCCTCAACATACCATTGTCTTTCTTAAATTCTGGAGGTGTTTGACTAACTGATTCCTCATCACTAGATGTGTTATCTACATAATTAATGAGTTCATCATCACTAGTTGTTACATCCTCCAAATCAAGTTGGTTCTCATCACTAGGTGGGTTTTCCTCTATGCTACTAAAGTCCATACCAAATCTAGTCCAGGTTCTAATGTAGGCTCTTCTCTTTTTTCAACATAACTAACATGAGAAAGACCAGTTGTCCCCAAGCGACAAACTTTTCTAGCAATTCATCTCTCTCCTTAGTCGACTCTTCAATCTCGAAATCTTACATCCTAACTTCCATTCACTTAATTTTAGCGATAATCCTGTTGTTCATACTTTTACTTGCCATTTCATTATTTTCATGTGTTATAATTTTGGCTTCCATAGACTCTAAAGTGATTTGGTAACCACTACTCGACCTAGCTCTACTATAGTTATCTCTTTCGATTACATAATCATTTAGCACATTTTGATAAAAATTATGACACTTAGAGCATACCTTAGAGATAGGGGTAAACTTGATGAAGTAGCTACCATAGCAAGCAGAACAAGTTCATCTTGATCTCCATGCTCCAATCAAAACTTCCTAGACCATCTCGGATTCCAAAGCGGCATGTGGGTTCCTCATCGAAAGCGTGCTCCAATCAACCTCTTCCATTGATTCTTCTCTGACTACCATACAATAGGTTCTTGGTTCATCATCAAATTCAACACTCAGGTCAACCTCGACAAATTCTCTTGAGCAACCAAGGCTTTTGTTTTAGTAATAGAATTTCCTTTAATTCAAGCTTAGGTTTCTCGGTCATCCTATTTTCACGATATTTAGCAAACTTGCATTCCCTTGCAAAGTGTCCGGTCTTTTGACGATTAAAGCATTCAATCTTGGACTTGTCAAAAGTGATACCGTGTTTTGGTTTGAAGTCGATGCCTCTTCTGTTTCTTCATGAACTTCTTGATCCTTGCGGTGATCATAGCAACTTGCCACCTTATATCAATTTCTTCAGAGCATCCTCCTCGATTTGTGACAAATCCTCTTCATAAGTAACGGTGAGTGGCTTGATGAGCAAATAATGAGCATCGACTTCATCGAGAATGGATAGTGTTGTTGGTGATGATGTGGGGTTGGTCATGGTTGTGATAGAATGAGCGGGATAACTAACGATACTTTGAGTAGGATAAGCGTTACTTTTAGTGGAAATCACGCCTCTCTTTTCGACGACACAAAGCTATGCTATGAGACTTTGAACTTGTTTGGCCATTCATCTCATGCTCATACACCTTCGGATGGTTGTAGAGATCATCAAAGTCTATAGTGTCCAAACCGGGTTGTCCTACGATCATAGTTGCAATCACATGCCATGTCGATGGCAAACTCATAAGAACTTTAGATTGGCATCTTCAAGATACCTCGCCTTGTATAACTCTAGCATCTTGAGAAGATTTTGGAATCTATCATAGGCACATCAAGACCTTCTCTTTCACCAGCGTTGAAAGTTTCAAGCTGTTGCTTGACATATTTACGTGCATCTTCTTGGAAGCATCATTACCTCCAAACCTTGTCTTGAGAGTAGCCCATAACTGTTTAGCATCCTTAGCATCATAAAACTTAAGTAGGTGACCATCGGGTATAACGAGACAATAGTATGTTGAGGGCCTTCTCTTGATTTCTTATTGTAGCAGCATGTAAAACGGCCTTAGGTGGTTTAGGTTGTTCGGGAATCTCTCTTGGTTCTGCAACAACTTCATTACCATTGACAATTACATTCCATAGTGCATGATGCCTTAATGGCAATGTATTGCCTCATTTTCATGCTCCATAGATCGTACTCTCCCTTTTGATGATTGGTATTACGGTGAGGTGATGGATGGTGGTGGTGCGGCTTGATCGACATCTTTAGGATCCGTTGTTAACTAGGTTTTAAGGGTTTCTTCTTAGTCGAGTTTCCACACAAGCTCGATACCACTTGTTGGATTGATGTACTCTAACCAAACTAACTATATAGCTTGTAAGGGTTTAATAACCCGGATAAATCCTAAGTCGCTAACAATGAAACAACGAGCAAACTACTATTAAGTATCGAATTTACTTAACAAAGCTAAAAGAATTAAGCGTAACTTTAACAATTATATTAAAACTCAGATGCATTTATCTGATTCTTTAACAACTCTAAAACTCTAATATCATATTCTCAAAAACTCTAATAATGCACGTACTCTAATGCCAATCTAGGGGTCCTTTTATAGGCTTAAGGATAACCCTAGTCGGTTTACAATTACAAACCTTGTGCGTCAAGTAATACTATACTAATCTTAGAACATTCTAGAATTACAAGATAATCCTAACGATTTTGCATATCGGTCCTTTAATCATGCGGTACTTTGATGAATCGAGCAGTGCTGACTTTATTCTTTAGCGAAACTTTGACTTGATGCTTTAACTCTTGACACTTTGACTTTATATATCCCAACACAATATCGAGTCGTTGATGCACTTATCAAGATTTTATTAGAAATTAATTTGTTGTGTGATCATGTGGCTATGGATTGACTTCTCCATTCGATCAACGCAAGACGTCGGTATGTCCTGCAAACAACGATTAGCAATAAAACACACGAAAGTGTCTTTGACCACTTTCGTTGAATTGAGTACATGGCCCGGTTCCTCATTGATCGGTACAAGCATCTGCTGTGATCGGTATAATTCGAAGAATCTCCTTGACGAGGGTTTCGCGGTGCTCTAGCCGTTCTCGAAGCGAAGCGTCTCAAAGAAGACAACACGAGTGAGTGAACCAACGAGTTGAGATTCACCGATTGATGAAAAGAGATTTGAGAAACAATCGTGTCTTGCTCAATATAAAGTGTTTTTGCAATACAGCGAAGGTTTTAAGGAAAAGTCAATTTATCAATCATAAACACCTTTTATTTTGAAATATTAATACACGATCGATGTGCTAGAAAAGAATTTTAAGTACAACGACCGATTTTCAAAGGTGTCCGTCAATCCATTTCTGGACCAAGGTTGATTCAATGATGAATTGCCCCATTGTTTCAATCCGATTAACACAAGTTTGATCTATTGAATATATCTCACATGCCACTACCAAGAGCTTGTTTGATGTTGGCTCTGAAGGCTTTCCATCGTCATTGTGAATATGTTTGCATATCACTCGGATGTTCGGCAATACCACAAGGATAATGCGTGGGACTCATAAGATATATTCTCACTTTCCACATTGTGTGACACGGTGAGTCTTCATTGATTGTGTCCTTAATGATTTATTGATGATCTCGTGGCTCTAGACTCAATTGTGCACATTAGGTTCCTATGCGGGGAGACTAGGGAGAGGTCTCCTTCTTCAATATCAACAATCTCTAAGAGAAAGTCGATAGATAATGTAGGTTCCCATTGAGAATGAAACAAGTCCTTTTAAGAGGAACTTGGTAGCTTGGGAAGTTGTAGTGCGGTCGTCCGGGTCCATGACGTCTTGTCTTCAATACCGGTGTTACCTTGGTAAACACCGGTAGCATATGTATTGAACCCGTTTACGCCCCTAAGGTTGAATTATTGGAGGGCTATTTCTTTTCACCCTTTTCACATTCAATTCTTTTCCATTCTTCAACCCTTCGGTGTTTCGAGACTTCATAACTAGAACCTTGTTGGGTTTATTCGATTCTAGCTCTTTCTCATCGGCACTCTTCCCATACCTCACTTTTCTCCTTTTTCATCATACCTAAGGACTCTACACTATCTAGTGGATTGTCCTGGTGAATCCCTCCGACTCTGGCGGGATCGTGGGAGCGAATACCTAACCATCCTTATATCTCCATACTTAAAGTAAATTTGGTCGGTTTTTGGTATTGTTCTTACGCCATTGGAACTAATTGAAAACCATTTGAAAATCAATCCGGTACTTGTGATATATTATCAAAGCATTTTGTACCGAATTGTTTTGATATTCGAAAAAGAGCTCCCCCTCAACATGTGCATCGAATATTTGAAATCGTTTTGGCACATGGAGGCACGAGGAAGAATTCAATTCATTGATTAACATTTTCTAAAAATATCTACATCACCTTCCCGATCAAAATTAGTGTTTCAAATACTGTTAAAGATATTTTTGGGAAAGGATGTGGTTTTCAAAAAGTTGCTCCCCCTCAATATGTGCATCGAGATTTGAAAGTGTTTTGCACATATTAGGGAAAACCTGCACTTAGAGATAAATCAATCACATTTCAATCCCTTTTGGTTTGATATAGATGCTCCCCTTAACATGTGCATGGAAGATTTGAAATCGTTTGACACATGTAGGGAGGAGACTTGCTAATCACTTACAAACCATTTGTCAAATTATCGAGTTTAAATCCAATTTAAATCACAAATTCTCCCCGATCACAATTTTCAAATCATTTGAGATTTGTGATCTCTATAGATTTAAATTGTTTTGAAAGCTTTTGAGGAGAATTGTGACTTGCTTATGAAAACATTTAACCGATAAGGATCAAATCGAGACTTTAAACTCCAAAGATTAAACATGCTTGAGTATCTTTTGAAAACATGACATAAGCCTTGGTGCGAACCAATTGTATGGCAAATAACCTTTTGATTTAATTGAAATCATTCTCCCCTCAATCAATGACATAAGTTGTTGATTGAGAGATGAGACAGACAAATGTCAAGTCCTATTGATTTTCAAAAATTGAGTCCGAGTTATTTTCAAAGCTATTAGTTTTCATTAGATGACAAATATTTTTCGAAAGAATTTATAGAAGGAAAAATATTTGTGAAGGAAACATTTGTCTTTTGGTGACAAACATTTGTTTTTAGAATCGAGCATGAGATTTGAAAAATAAGATAAAGCATGGCTCGTTCTTTCTTTTAAAAAGGGGTATAGTCGAAATGACTATAAACCTTTTTTTCATTCTCTCAAAATGTTTTTTTTTTTTTTTTTTTTTTTTAAACAATTTATGTACATTCGAACTTCATCTAAAGACCCGTGTCACCCTTAGGTGACAACACAAAGACCGTACATGAAATCGAATAAAGAAAAAATGGAATATATATATATATATATATATATATATATATATATATATATATATATATATATATATATATATATATATATATATATATATATATATATATATATATAACGAGGCATTTGACTTCAATGCCACCTCAATGACACTTCAATGCCACCTCAATGCCACATAATCAATTTCATGCCACATAAGCATTTGTTGTCCAACTAAGCAATATTTTGTCCACTAAGCACTAATTTTTAATTTAATTAGATTTTATATAAATTTCGGATTTTAATAATTTTTTGTAAATTTGGATTTTAATAAATATTTTTGAAAATTATTTATAAAAAGGGGCCATGCAAGGATTGAACCTTGGTCATTTGGATAAATAACTTGTGTGTTTACCACTTAGGCAACAAGTTATTTTGATAATTATGTTGCATATTATAATCTATAAATGCCTATAATTATATTGAAATCCTATACTAAATACAATTTATCTACAAAATTATATTAAGTAATTATCTTTATAAAACTTATTATACATATCTAACCTAAAAGAATATACGTAAAAAAAATCGCACTTTATTCATAATATTGCTTTTCTCAAAAACCCTAATATCCTTTTTTTTCCTTACAATCTCTTCTATTGTTCGTTCGAATATCATCCAAATGACATCGCATAAACTATTTATATTTTTACTATATATTTGTTAGTGATATTTTTGTTCATGTTTAAATTTTACTATATATTGTGTATAGGAGGAAGAGGCCGCCAAACGGATGGAAAAGAGGCGTTTGGAGGTCGAAACTATAGCAACGAGGCAATGATCGTGATAACACACGACCAAGAGGCAACGGCTACCATCGTCAAGCTCGGACATATTCCAACTCCTACGAGGGGCTTCTCGAAAATGGTCATGTATCATCGTTGAAAACCATGAAAGACCATTAGTCGCTAGCATTATAGTTTTGGAAGAAAACAACCTAAGTTGATGAATGAATTAATAAAGTCTTTATAGTCTGTTTTGTCTTTGGGCTATACATGCATTAGTATTGCTACGACCTCTGTTGCATATTTCAACTAGAGAATAGCCAAGATACTTGTGTTTCTTTATTTGAGTTTATTAGTTCTTCTTGTGGTTTAATTTGTGATAATAATTTTATTACTTTAGCTAAAATAAAGGTGTGCCTGCCGGTGGTCGCGGCTCGATGCAACCACGACATACCATATGATCCCACTCTGGCGGTGGCAGCGTAGCGACTTCATCGGTAACTATCGCCCGACTTCATTATTCACTCCGGTGTGTATTTAGAAGTTTTGACTATCATTATTTTTTGTCTTGCGATGGGTGGTCCGGTGCTAATGTGTTTCTTGTTGATATCAATGTGACACAAACTAATGTATTTTGTTGATATCGATGTCACGCAAATCTTCTTGGCGGCAACCTCCATTCAAACAAATGATCGATGTATCTAACATCATCTTGCGTCAAACTTCATTTGTGTCATCTCCAACGACAACCACATATACGGTTCATCTATTGTCAACACTTCAAATGCTAACGCTTTCTTCCAAGCCTAAGGTATCTCTTTTCTTTGGTGGGTTTTTTTTTTTTTTTTTTTTTTTTTTAAAGCGTACATGAACATTACAGGAAGTCATACTTAAGTAATCTTGACATTGTTGATTATGCACGAGATATGTTTGCATTGGAGAGTTGCAGTTTACTTGAAGGTGTGACCCAAGTCATATGGAACCTCATCGACTTTAGTCCGAATATCGACCTTTGAATACTTAGGGTGAGACTTAAGGGGTGGTTGGATTTGCACTTTTGAATTGGGTTCTTTGTTTTTCTACATGAACAAGGTATCATTTTTATCTCTACAACATGAACAACTTGAGGTCCCGCTTGGGCTCAGTTAGCGACAACTATATGCTCACAACTTCTAAGTTACAAGATTGGGATAAGGCATTTGTAAGAATTTTCATCGACTTTTCAATTCGTGAAATTGAGGAAATAAGTTTGAGTCGGTAGTTTCAAATTGCTATTATGTTTTTTTTTCTTTTTTTCCCTTTCACGAATTGTTACTTGAATCATTCACCTTCAAATTGTTCATAGAAGCCGTTGAACTAATTGAAGCTATTATTTTAGGCACTCTAAATCTCGCACCTGCGTTGGAAATTTGACTTTGTTTATTGTGTTTTCTACTTTCTCTAGGATGCCTTACAACCATATAGAGGCAAGAGGAATCTCGGCGAGGAAAGCATCATTGTGGTTATGTGGAAACTTTGAACAAGTATCTACGGAAGAATGACATATTGCATGCATACACGTGGATAGATTAATCGAGTGCATATAACAATGAAAATCCATTGCCGAATTTAATGTTGCGACACCGGGTTTCTATTCCTACTTTATTTTACCACAAAATTAAGATTTGGCTATTTTCGTGGCCCTATAAAACTATCACTATTACAAGGTTAGGTGTTCTTATTGAGATAATGTTTTTAGAGCACATATGTGCAGGGTAGTCAAATATTACGTTTATCTGCCTGATGTTATTCATTAGTACTACACTCTAAGCCCAAGTAGACTGAAGGATAAAAGAAAGAAGCTTCAGGGTTTTAGTAAGGATTAATATGAGGGAAACGAGTGGAAAAAGGACGAGGTAGGTGAGACATAAGACTAAATAAAGGTGTGCTAGAAAGATCATTTTGATAAGAAGGAAATATAGATGGGTTTCAAGGGGCTGTCGAGAAGTGAAAATAGACAGATAGCTGCCCATGATGCTAAAGTTTATAACAATTGCGTATGGCAACGGCTAAATGTGTTTTGTCAGCGAGTCAGTGGCACAGTGGTTACAAGTGGATCCTCATGTGGTGGAAGTCTTTTTGTTGGACCATATTACTTGAAAGATTAACTTAAGTTTTAATTCAAAGGGAATGGATTGCTCACAGTTATCCTTGCTGATAAGTATTGCATAAGCACTGAAAAATCTTAAGTTTTGTTGCTTTTCGGAACCTTAGTTAAACTTCAAAGCTTCCTTCTGGTGAAAGAGCTGACAAGTTTATGTAAGCATGACACCTTTACAACCTTAAGTGCCACGAATCTTTTGTGATCTCTCTTGAATACATGTAAATAAGTGCATTATGGTGAACTGTTAATTTACATTATATTTCTTTCTGCTGGTGTTTTCATTACAAGCCAGTAATATATGTGGTAGCCTGATGTATTGACTATATTTGTTTCTAATCGTCTAGCTTTGGCTTTACAGGTTCGGTTTCTTACAAAATCTAGCATCCCAACATTGATAAGGTTCGTCATTATCCCCAAATCGGTGTTTCAGTTTATGGCTGTTTGACGTTTCTCTTTTTTCATACTATTAGCCTTATCCATGCAGCTTGGCAGGATATGTCTTGATATACTTAAAGACAAATGGAGCCCAGCTTTCCAAATTCGCATGATACTCTTGAGGTAAAATGATTTCGATTAATTACACAACCGGTTAAGTCACTGATTAGTTACAAGTTCCTTACTTAAATTGCTCGCCATAAACACCTTTTGGACTTTATCCCACTTAACGCTCACATTAAATACCAACGTTACTCTATTATATATCGTTGAACTACATGTGTAGCATTCAAGCACTTTTGAGTGCTCCAAATCCAGATGATCCGCTATCTCGAGAACGTAGCAAAGCTTTGAAAAGCAAATGAAGGCGGTCATTGAAGCAGGTATGTTTAGGACAGAATATTTGGTTAATTTGATTGCCCTACTTTACTAATAATATGTAAAAAATTGTTTATAAAACCACAACCTAAGTGGTCTTGTGGTGAGGCATCCGGAGGTCCTCACAAGAGGTCTCAGGTTCAAATCTCCCTAGGTAAACATCTTCGGGTGGCTAAGGAAAGGGTTCGGAAACGGTCACCGGGGATACCCTGGTTAGGCCGTGTACATTTGAGTTAAAGACTCGCCCTCCCCGGGTAACCTGAACATGGAAAACCTCATCCGTTAGACTTCACACCCTCATACATTCTATCGCCCATATCGATGCAGTAATCTTGATGAAACAATTGAGTGCACAAATAAATTATAAAATCTATACCTTCTGTAATCAACAATCTTGATGTAATCCTCGTCACTTATTAGGTAATTGATAGTGTATTTAATATTCAAACAATATTCACTCTTAAAAGAAATGGATATAGTATGTTGTAATCGAACTCTTACATTTGTTACTTGCTATAGGCTGAATTGTCCATGAAGCGATGAGATTTCGCTATGGTTGCATGGGCACACGACTATAACCTTTTCCGTAGTTTCAAGCGATCCCAAGGAACCAATTGGTGAGTTCCTATCTAATGTTTATCATCTCGATAAATATCTGTTGAAACAATACTTACTTCTTACTTTTTGAATAATGCATGTTACGCATAGCGCTAAATCATTATCATGTATACAACTTTTAGCCATTACGATTGAGTATTGAACTCATTATAGATAAATAACGGTTATATTGTTTTTATTCTATAAATGATGCTAAAGAACTTAAAAGTTATGAAATTATATGCTACTAAGTCAACATTATTTAAGTGTTCTTTTTCTCCCTTTGTTTATGAAGCTAAAGAACCTTAAAACATTGCATACAATCTAACCTTAAGATGCCAAGTTTGCTATTTATATCGGTTTTCTTTGAATTAGAGGGTGTTTGGCATTACACTAACAAAAGATTTCAATTGACCGTGTTTGGATGCGATTCGATATTAACAAATTCCATTTATAAAAAGACTAAGAAGTATTAATGATTGCTCGATAGCAACTTATACGCTATGTTGTGACCACGAATGAGTAGTTAAACAAGAAATCCTAAACACACCTTCATAAAATGACCACGAATAGCGGTTCTATTAGTACTACACATAATACAATATAACATAATTCGGCGTTTAAACTTTAAAAGATCTCATTAACTCGGTTTGTGATAAACCAAAAGCTCATCATCGTACATGTTTATTTGTTTATAATATAACGATGACATGGATCGAGATGTAATGAGAGTGTTAATTTGTGATACCCAACAATAAAGTTCCAACATTCACTAAACACAAAAAAATGGGAAATTGTATATGGCGGTGGTTCTCACTCATCGTGCTATGTTTTTGTGTATATCACTATAATTATTTGTTTCTTTATAAAGCGAGAATGGTATACATCCACTGCAAAGTTTCATTCGCGTCAACTCTATACCTACTTCTCTAACGGTTTATTAGCGTTAATCTAATAAAAGCGTGTAAGCGGTGACATAACCCACGCCATCTTGTACTCACGGAATCAAATCAAACAATAGCAAACTATGTACGACCCGCTCATAACCTTTTCTCGATAAAACTTTCAAAACCAACCATGCAAGACTAAGCACTTCACACCATTTGAAGTGCACAATATCATTGGTCATTAAATTAGTCCATTTGACACAACAAGGGATATATTTGTATGTGCGAGAATGTTGGGCCTTAATTATTAGTATCATGCACAAGCACACATCAATAACATTACTAACATCGTACGCCCTTACTTGATACGATCTCCTAAAAACATATAAAGATTTATTAGTGTATTAACAAGCGATACTATTATTGCCAATTGTTACGTTTCTCACGTATGTACAAACACCACGGGGAGCAATAACTTGCTATTACTTTTTACATCTAATCCGATCCTCTAAATGGATAACTACAATTACAATTGCATGTTTCCTTCGTAGGGATCCCCTTCACGCTAGCCTAAGGTCGAGCCTTTCTTGCTCGACGTATGCGTGTATCGGTATTCCTTGGCTGTTTCCCCATCCTAAGATGTTTACCTAGCTAGGTTTTTACCCGGCCTCCCGATAGGTATACTTTTCCTATCAATTACGTAGTGAACTATCCCGCTAATGTTCGTGAAAGTTCGTCAATGTGCCACAAGAGCGTTTATTCTGGTGCATTTTGAAAACGACAACACAAAGGATTAGTTTGTTCTGACTTCTCAAATAATCGACATGTTTGCTCATATTCTAATTTGGCGGTTCTAGGTCGACAAATATTTATCGATTTTCAATTATTAAAGAATAAAGGTTACACTTTTATGAGTTGATTGGAGCGAGCGAGACATGTGCTCGAAAATAAGGTAAAGAAGCAATGACAAAAGAAGCAATGACAACAAAGGTATCTTCTTTCTACATTTTCAATTTGTAATTATCACCTATATTGTGTTTTTTATTTAATTGTTTTTCTTATTTTTATTTTTATTTCTATTTTTATTTTTATAGGACAATGAACAATTATCAAGATACGGAGATACCAAGTCTGCTAAGGGTATAATGTTGGTAGAGTTGAAGAAGTTGATTGAAGCAAATCCGTTGCTTCGTGATAAGATTAATTTTCCGAGCTTACAGAATACTAGACTTCGAACACTTATAAACCAAAGGTTCAAGTCAATATGTAATATTTAATTTGGAATTTGCTCTTTAATTTCAGTACTGAATTTTGATGTTTATTTTGGGACACAGTTTGAACTGGCAACACCAGCTTTGTATTATATTAATGATGTATTATATTGGATTTCAGCTGAAATTTGAAGAACATAAAGAAGTTGATTCAGTGAAGGGTCAGTCGCCAACATAATCTCCGATAGTGAAGTTTGAGAGTCAAGATGTCGATACCATCAATAATAATACTTCCTCCAGTCGGTTCGACTAGGCTAAACAAAACTTGAATCAAAGTTGATTTCCCACCACCCGCTTCTACCAACTACACTTATCTTTTGCCCTACTTGAATGTTTAAGAGTAATCCCTTTAAGCACACGAGGTGTGTGTTTGGACGATATCTAACCTACTCAAAGCAAATATTCACGTGCTTAAGATCTATTTGGAATATATACCGGATATATACATGAGCGGGTTGGTAGCGGTCAAAGGAGTCGGGCAACCTAGAAAACTTCGTTGTCCATATTTGATTAATGTATACATAGTAAAAGTTATATTAATACAATAAAAGTTCAAATTTCAATTTAAGCGATTAACAAAGTGGCAACTCAAGGCTCTCTTGCACCAACTCTCCATCCTTTGCCTCCACCCTTCGAAATGATCCTTACTCTCACGGTGACCAACATTCCTCAAATGGCTAAAAGGTACATTCTTAAATTTACGGCTTTGGCTTCAGCATGATTACAAAAGGATTTAGTTTCAAGAAAATTGGATATTCATAAATTTGGTAGATATTTGAGCAATTGAGATAAATCGCAGCAGGCATATTGAAGATAAGGAAAATGTAGGATGTCATGAAGATAACTCAAATGAAGTGGTTAGTTTTCATTAGGTAAACCTAAAGTATTCTTGGGTAAATGTGAAATCTACTAATCAAGATAATATATATTCACATGACTGGTCCTCAGAACTTTGATATCGGATTGATCACATCATGTTTGGCTTCAAACAAACATGCTAGCCAAGGTAATTTACTGATTTTCAGCATTTATACTAATAACTCCCATTTAATTTCAAGTGCAAACTATACATTTCAGTCAAGTAATGTTTTATCATCACCATTGTGGTTTTTACTTAGATGTAATTAGAGGTGACAAATTCAACCCTTTATGTTATAAATGGGTTAATTTGGGTTATTTTGCATATCTGACGGGTTAGAAGGGGAGAATTAGTATGATCAGGTATTGCCATAAATATTGTGCAACAGCGATGCGATATTGGATATTATTGTATATCACAGCAATTTGATTTGGGGGTCGTTAAATATGACAAAGACAAACAGATAGTAAGATTTATCTCTTTTTGTAGGCGGTTGAAGCAACCAAGAATGTAGAGCTCGGTAACAAGGAATTGACAAAAAGCCATCGGCGAAATAGCGTAGCGTAACATTCCTTTTGCTTTTCCTAATTGTGCTTACCTTGTGCATTCTCTTTCTCGATGCAGTTAAAATCACGCCGATCCCTTAATTTGCATTCATACTTGTGTTTATCCTATTTCGAGGGTCATTGTTTATACTATCTCTGTTAACCAAGAGTGGAAAAGACAGTTTAATTCTGACGACTAAAGATGATAGCTTTCATCATATTTATTTTCTTCATTTGGTAGCGGCATGTACAACGTTGTGTATAATAGCTTTCTTTTAAAGATCATGTTGACACCACATGAAAGCAAGCATTGTTGGACATGATACTTAAATTGAGTTTCGATTAAACATACAATTTGTCCACTCCAACATCGGCCAATCGGTAGTGTGGGGTGAGTGTAATATTATTATTCAACTAATCGAGTAATTTTTGTAACTATTTAGTACATATAAAATGCTATTCAAGAGAATATATTATGGACAAAACAATGTCATCAATTTGTTTATAACGAAATGAGTGCATTTATGTTCTATACATGATAAATGAAAGTAAAAAAATGTGGCTCATTGTATGCAACATTATAATTGTGTTCATGTTTGTTACGCATTTTTGTTATTCGTATTCGGTTAACGTTGTGTTAATTTATTGTTGTGGTATATTTTCATTCTATTTAGCTTTTGAATATATAAATAAGGCCTTTTGAATAAATGTGAATGTTTGATGTGATTTAAATGCATGTGTGCCATTTAGATATTTTGGTGTTATCGGTTTTATATAATAATCCATATGTAACATATGTAAAGGCAATGTCGGTTTCTTTTTGCACAATTGACCTTTTTTTAAAATTGTCATGTAGAAAATACATTAAAAACCAATAGTTAAGCTAAGCGGCGTAGCACAAGCGCATAAGTATGCAACTTTTTTCATTTACATCACTTAATGTTTTCTTATATATATTGCGTTGAAGCAAATTCTCGGGTTACACAACTGCACAAATCTTGGTCACATTGATGCTACGGATACTCCTAAGCGCTATCTAAATTATATACATATTGCGGTGGTCCGATTGTAGCAAGAGGATCTTTGCTAGAAGTCGTGGTCGTAAGAAGAGTTATTGATATCCATAGCGAGTATGTGCATTTATCTACCTCATAATTCTAAAACATAATTAATCAAGCTGTATATACGTGTATATGCGTATGGTTATGTATTCAATTCTAATGTAAGATGTATCAATGAGCGGAATTACAATACAAAGCAGAAGAGGGCATTTAAGACTTAATGAATTGAAGGCATGGTTGAGCCGATGTATCATGTAAAGCCTTGGAGTATAAGGGGTTCATAATAGGAGAGCATCATAGTTAATAGTGCCCATTTTTACCCATTCATGTGAACGGGTTAACTGAAGTTGTATCACATTAAAAAGGGCTTAATTAAGGTTCTATTTTATTAATAACGGGTCTAAGGGAAAATTTGTAGATATCGGCTATAAAGAAAATGGGTCAATCGTGTAAAAATTCTCCTAAATTTCCCTAAAAGAGGTGAATGTTGGTAGACGGAGCATGTGTTTCCCCAAACTTTATATTAAAAGTGAACTTTATTTCAGTATTTTTGACCACATTTTGCACAAAGTCAAGAACCAATGATTTAATCATACCGATTCCAATAATCATGTGCGGTTCATACATAGTACTACTAAAACAAAGATAAAGAGTCACTTTTATGTTATATACACGCTATTTTATCAGGTTTGTTCTAACAAGTGAAGCACTTTAAAAATCAATTGAGTGACACACAACTATATGCTTGAAAGGCACAAATACTTTTCTATTACTAATACTCTATTTTCAAATGATTAAACCCTCACTATTGCTTACTATGTTTTCTATGCTTTCGATTGATCGATGAAGGAAACTAATAGATTCTCTAGCTTTTCCGACCGATGCCTACACGATGGCGTGTTAGATCATTTACTTAGGTTAGTGGATACGCACATCTTGGAAAGACTCATTCAAGTGTTGGTTATACCTATAGCTTTTTTTCTTTAAGTTAAGTTATTTAACGATATCCATAAGGCTTATTCACCCATCGAATGGGCTATACTTTGATCGTTATTCTTGCGTAGCACTTGAAACTCTTTTCTCTCATATTCGATAACCGTTTATTTTTTTTTTGTTCTTAATGCACTCAATAATTTTTTATGTTTATACCTTATTTTTCGATAACAACCAAAAGAAATCTAAAAGACAAAATTGTTTACAAAATAACAACCAAAAAGAAATTTAATAATTCATAATGCACTCAAACGTTTTTTTTATCATAATTATGGTTAAATTGTGATAGTTTTTGAAAAAAAAAAAAGAATCAAAGTTCATTACCATATGCTTGCTCATCATTCCCCTTTCTTTTCTTGATTCTCACATGACAAGAACTAACACAAATAATAATAACCCATCGAATATTCCTCCTTTACATTAACGAAACACATGCTCTTTATATCAATATATTCATTACCCACAAGTTTTAGTATCTGGACTTCTTGGCCCACTCTAAAAAATTCATGGGTCGTGACCGCGTGGTGAGATTTATATCTTATTTTAATTCAAGTCGAACCGATGAATCAAAGTAGAGTATTAAGCATTAACCCAATACGAAAAGAATGAGGGAGTCATAATTACAACCGCAAAACGATCATAACACAATCGATATTGATTGATAAACTAACATAACAAAAACATAATTATAACCAAAATTAAAAACCATAACTAATTAATAACATGTTTGTTTTTTTCAATACATTTTCATTATCTACAACTTTACACACATACATAAAATTCATAATGTTGTAAATATTATATATGTTGTGTTATTAACCATCAACGCAAACCATACAATTATTTATAATCTTAACCAAAAAAAAATAACAACTAAAAACCAAAGAAACAATTGTTTTATAATAGCGTTTGACAATTTTAAAAAATGTATTTCGGTTAACAAAAAACAACAAACAACTAATTATAAGTCATGCCCGCCATTGGGCGAGCTTAACAAATATATATATATATATATATATATAGAGTAGGGATCGATGAGAAGTAAATTAAAATAAGAAGTGGTGAGAAGTGACTAAAACCACGCATTTGAGATGCAACGATTTGCATTAGATGCATTTCTATACATATAGATGCAACATCTTGAGTTTGAAAGTTAATTTGATGTAAAGATAGTGCAAATTGATTTTCATGATTTCGGCTAGTGTAGAGGAACAAAAAACAAGAGAAATCATGAAATGCATCTAATATACGTATATGCATCTGATTAAAAGGTAGAAAACACATTATGGTGCATTATAATGCATCTAAGAATATAAAGATGCATCTATTTTAGGTCGGTGCATCTCGGTTTTGCGGTTATAGTTCTTCTTATTCCTTCTTATTTTAAGTAATCTTCTTATTGATCCTAACTCTATATATATATATATATATATATATATATATATATATATATATATATATATATATATATATATATATATATATATATATATATATATATATTTTAAGCTTTTCAAAGATATTCTGTTTTTTTAGGGTTTTATAATTTTGTATTTTACTTTTGAATAAATATTTACAAGAGATGGATGAAGTATAGCTTTTACTCCTCGTCTTCCTCTTGAAGACGTTTAAGTGTTTCTGGTTGTAGAATCTTTAGACCAAGTCGTGGAAGGATAAACTCAAAACATTCTCTAGGAAGAGCTTTGGTGAAGATGTCTCGCTAACCGATATTCGGTCCTCACAAAATATAGTTCCACCACACCGTTCTCCACTTGCTCCACGATGAAATGATGTCGAATGTCGATATGCTTTGCTCTTGAATGTTGAACATTGTTGCATGAGAGAGCAATGGCTCTTGTTATCACAATACTGAGAGGGATTTTGTTGAATTCAAAGCCATAGTCGGATAATGGGATCTCATCCATAGGATTTGAGCACAACAAGATGACATGGCTATGTATTCTGCCTTTGTGAGGATATAGAAGTACTCATTTGTCTCTTTGAAGACCGGATCACAAGCTTATCACCCAAAATCGAGCACCTCGGGACGTGCTTGACGTGTATCTTGACACCTGCATGGTCGGCATCTGCGCATAGGTCATTAGTGACATACGGTGTCCTTGGTACCAAAGTCCCATGTTGATGGTTCCTTGGAGATACCGAAGACCCGTTTAACCACTTCAAGTGTGCTTTTTAGTAGGCTTAGCACGGTATCTAGCACACATGCATACAATGACATAATGTCAGTCTCTTGGTACATGAAGGTACATGGGGACCCAATCATACTACGATTTTTAGTTTGGTCAACCATGATCCCGAGTGGTCCTCATCCAGTTTAGTGCGCTCCACCATGGGAGTGTCACACGGTCACAAGAATCAAATCCAAATTTCTTTAAAATTTCATTAGCATATTTAGATTGATTGATAAAAATGCCTCGGGACTTTGTGAAATTTGTAATCCCAAGAAAAATGACATTTGTCCCATCATTGACATTTGAAATTTGGAGCCCATCTCCTTAAACGGCCACATTCATTGGGGTCAGTCGAGGCAAAAATAATATCATCAACATAGATTTGAACGTGAATTAAGTGTTTGCCTGACTTTCTATTGAACAATGTCGGATCAACTGCTCCTTTACTGAATCCGTTAGATAGAAGAAACCTTGATAGCGTATCGTACCATGCCCTTAGAGCTTGCTTCAAACCGTAAAGGGCCTTCTTCAAGCGATAGACATGAGTAGGATGCTCGGATTCACAAAACCTTGAGTTGGTCGGCGTATATGACTTCTTTAAGATCTCCGTTGAGAAGGCCGTCTTTACATCCATCGATAGACTACCATGTTCTTACTTGCAGCTATTAGCCGGGAAGATTCGATTGCCTCGATACGTGCAGCGGAGCAAATGATTCTTCAAAGTCAATACCCTCCTCTTGGCGGTATCCTTTTGCAACCAATCTAGCCTTGTTTTTAACACATCACCATGCTCATCAAGTTTAACTTTGAAGATCCACTTTAGAGCAATGATCATAGCTCGATCGGGAGCGGTACTAATTCCCATACATCTAGTCGATCGAACTCATGAATTTCTTCTTGCATGGCATTAAACCAACTGTCTTCATTCATGGTAGTTTTAACGTCTTTTGGTTCGACCTTGGATAGTACGGAGTTGAAGAAGCACCATAAGGCATCGGTTGCAAGTTGTTTACGAGTGGATCTTGACGAGAAGGGTTTCAATGATGTTGTCCAATGGATGGTCATGTGTCCATTTTCTAAGGTGTTCGTGTGGTTGTTGTTAAGGAACTGAAGTAGCGAGTTTGGATCTCTGATGAAGATAGTTCGAAGTTGGTTTAGGAGCAAATATGTTCTTAAATGGAGCATCTTGGGAGTAGCAAAGGGTTATCTCCATCATAGGTGCCGACAACATTTCCATGATGTACACTTGATGATTGAGGATTTGATGATGAGGATGAGTGATCCGCGGTGGGTGCATCTTGACTCAATGACATAGAAACGAAGGGTTATCTACGTTGATCGGGTTAGGAGCAGCCTGTTGATGGATTTGGTCGATCATTAGCAATATGCTCATAGTGTTCATCAAACATTGGATCAAATAATTTCTTCAAATCATCTTCCGAAGGGGTACATATGGAGTTCTTGGTGAGGATTTTGTACAAGAGAAGAACTAATTGGACTACTTAATGAAGGTTGTGATGCGGGTCCGAAGTTGATTGTCCCGGAGCCATTTGCCCGCATGACTCATCAAACGTGGCGTGAATAGTTTCCATGATATCTCGAGTTCTTTTGTTGTAGATTCGGTAACCCTTCTTGTTTGATGCATAACCCATAAAACTTCAATGTCTCCTTAGCTCTTAATTTTCCTAAATCTTGACCGCCATTCGTTGGATAACACAAAGCACCAAATACGAAGGTAGGAGCGATCGGGTTTTCGTTTATGGACAAGTTCGTATGGAGTTTTCCATGAGTGGTGTGTATGAGGAGCGATTTTGGGTGTATGCGGTGGCAATGGCTTCACCCAAAGAAACATTGGAACCTTTGAGTAAATTAGCATTGTTCTTGCGGCTTCAACAAGGGTCCGATTTAGGTCTTTCAACTACACCGCTTACGCTGAGGCGTCACGTGGAACACTTCTTTGATGGTGATTCCAATGCTTTCATAAAATTGACTTAATTCTTTGTTAACGAACTCCGTGCCATTGTCATTCGAACAATTCTAACAATCATATTAAGTCGAACTGCGATTTGTTTGATAAGTTTGATGATGACATCGGGGTTTCATCCTTTGTTCTCAAAAACTTAACCCAAGTAAATCGAGAGTAGTCATCAACAACAACTAATACATATTTCTTCCCATTTATCGTTTGCACTCATAGGTCCGCACAAATCCATATGAAGAGTATGAAGAACTTCCATAATTGAGTTTGTAGGTTTGGGTTTGTGGGCATATTTCACCTTTTCCCAATTGGCATCTTGAACAAAGATGATCTTTTCATACTTTAACTGGGTAAGCCTCTTACAAGGTCCTTTCGGAAAGATCATTAATGGTGCGAAGTTCAAGTGATTGAGACGACGATGCCATAACCATGACTTTGTTTTGAAGCCTTTGACAACAAGCAGTTGGAGAAGACTTCATCATGTCTTCGATAGAGATGGTGTATAGGTTTGAACCACGTGTTCCTCTTAACATTCCACACCATCGAGTTCTCTAACGAAACAAGTATGTTTTCTAAAAGCCACCTCTAGATCGGAATCACATAATTGACCAACAGAGAACAAGTTATGACCAAGAACTTCAACATATATACCACGGAGATTACATCGTCACCAACAACATAATCTCCATAACTCATAATTGCACCAAATGGTGGTTCCCGAATCTAACGGTCCGATGAATTTACTCACAAAGTTCATGAGCATGGCGATCTCCGATCATATGCTTGGAACAACCCGAGGAGGTACCACGAGCGATTTGAGCGACATGCGGTTGAACACGACAAGAATGGATAAGCGGATAATTGGGATCCCCATGCAATAATGGGTTCCACTTGGTTAGACAAAGAGATTGTAACATCCACATCGAGCGAGTCAATAAAATCATTAGTGCTAGATGTCGGGCTAGTAGAAACAAGAGATCTATTCAAAGTATGTTCACTTCTTAAAGGTATAGTTCTACCGGTGGGCATCCATTTCCTAATGGGCATTGACTTAGATAATTTAGGGCACAACTCGTTAAGATTAAATTTGCGGCGATGGGTATCCACCGATAACCTATATTACTAAATTTTCTTCCCGTGGGTTTCCAATGTTTTCTAACCTTCTTCCGCCTTTTGCTTTCTAGCCTTCTTAGCTTGATTTTGGCATTAACAATTTTAACGGGTATTTAACAACATTAATCAAATCATTCACACCACATACATGATTAATAATGAAACCAAGCAATCATCATTACATGTTTTGCCAAAAGTAGCGAGTTCATTAATTACACATGCTTAGAGCTAACACTAGAATCAACACGATTCGTTTTATTCAACATAGTTTCATTCTTCCTAAGGTGATCTTCTACTCTATTCTCTTGAACATTCCTAGCTTGCAAGGTCCTATCATTCTTTGTGTTGCCTTGAGGCTTTGACACCTTCGCGTTGGTGTCACTTTTACTCTGTAGGGAATGGGAACATTAGTTGGTTTTGCTACTTTTGCATTTCGGGTTTAGAAGTCTTTGGGATCTGAACTACTTGAAGGCACATTAAAGTTCACTTTCTTAACACTGGGCATAGAGCAAGGCATCACAGCTTTATCTTTCTCACATAAGGATTTAGGGCATGTTGCTCTTAAACATTCTAACAGCTCTTGAGATTGTTTGGCATATATGCAAGCATACCTAATTTCACTATCAAGTGGCTTATTTATGCGGTCCTCTTCTACAATCTCACAGAGACATTCTAGATTATCCTTAAGGTGACAGAAATAGTTATGAAACACAAGTTCGTTATTTCTAAGATGAGGAGGAATGTATTTAACAGTCACAGTATATTCAAAATTTGTAGATGTCTTTGATGTAACATTCTCATTAAAGACAAGTGGCATTTTCCCTTTTACCTGACTCTTCAGATTCTCAATTTCCTTTTGTAACGAAGTTATTTTTTCATTGTTTTTGTCACGAGTGACTTTCATTGAATCGTATAACTCTTTGAAGTGTCGTTTGACCTTTTCATTTTCTTCTAGAAAACTCTCATTTTCTTGTTGTAATACGTTAATGATGTTTTGAAGATGAAAGTTTTGAGAAAATTGAGAATCTAAAGGAGGAGGCATTTGAGAGCCGGTCGCATTGTTCTTTTCACCCTTTAATTGTGAGATTTGGGTTTTAACTTTCGATCGTGTTACAGGTGAGCTCGAATTTGTTCATCACGTTTGTTTATTTCAAAAGCGCATCAAACTACGGAACATCCGAGGATATCTTGATGTTTGAGGTTTTAACATTTTCTTTGAGATGTTGATATTTTAGTTGCAAGTCAAAATGTTCAACTTCTAGCTTAGAAAAGTGTTTTACCAAATTATCGTGATCATCACGGTCAATTTTCTCATTTAGTTTTGAGTTTTTGTTTTCAAGCTCAATGACACGATCTTGGGAAACTTTCAAAGCAACAGATAATTCATGAAATTGAGAGGCATTAATAGAATGCTTAGTAACAGTATAAAACACATCTTGAGCCACACAACTCAATACTAAGTTCTCATTTAAGATATGCAGGTTCTTCCTTTCAATTTCATTATATTTGAGTTCTCGTTCATAATCATTGACCTCAACTATCATTGCATCAAATTCCTTTTCCATTTCTTTAATATCACGAGTCTATCCCTTTTGAAGACTCTCAAATTGACTTTTAATTGCTTAAAGAAAGGTATGACCTCGGTTAAATAGCATTATTTAGTTTGCTCAAAACCCCTTTCCCTTGATTATCCACAGCAGGTGTGATTCTCTTCTTACATGTCTTCTCAAAATCAACGAATAGTTGATAAACAACATATAAGCTGATTAAGGTCTTGCTCTTAGTGGGAATGGTTCTATGAACTAAATGCATTGGTGTATTTAGAGGATACCACGATGGTGGAGGCACTTTCCTAAGGGGAGTGTTTGTGTCAACAAGTACATTTGCTTTTGCTTATCCATGTCTTTTTCCAAAAACTTGTTCAGGGTTAATTGAGTTTGAGGCTTAAACACGTGTGAAATCAATTTTCTTTAGTGTAATCATGGGGTTTGACCGTTATGTTACGCTTTTACACTCGAGAATCTTCTAGCTTCTTATTCATTTCTCCCTAGAGGCATCTTCTA
The DNA here is from genome assembly GCA_022545495.1 of Chrysanthemum lavandulifolium. Taxonomy (NCBI): domain Eukaryota; kingdom Viridiplantae; phylum Streptophyta; class Magnoliopsida; order Asterales; family Asteraceae; genus Chrysanthemum; species Chrysanthemum lavandulifolium. The sequence goes on from CM040239.1 coordinate 94,849,771, forward strand.
ATTGAATATCTTCCACAGTGCACTCAGCACAACTAGGTTTCTGTCTAGGTTTAAGAATCTCATTGCCATCATAGATTACATTTGAGTCGCTCTAGCAACTTTTCCATACTGGATTGGGTACCTCTATAAGGGAATGCTATGTTTATCGCTTAAGACTCTATGCTTAGTGATCATGTGGCGATCTGAATGGTGTTCCCTTGTATGTACAACTTATTTTCAAGCTTGTTTTCAAAGTTTTTAGGTTGGAAAAATCACTTAAAAGTTTTGATTCCTTAGTATTAAATTCTGTTTAAGCATTTTAACATTTTATTGAAGTTCTTGCTTTTGCTATGATTTTGTTTAGTTTGTCTTTTAAGGAATCTAGCTCTTGTTTTAATATTTCTTCCTAAAATTACTTTTCTAATAATTGTCGCATTTGGTCATCTATTTCACGCTCACGGGTAGTTAACTCAAACTTAACACGTTGTTCATAAATGGCAACTTGTTCTTTATAGGCATTCAATTAAGAGATAACATAATCATCAGGGGCACATGCGGTGTATTCATAAAAACATAGTCATCATTGGCTGCGAGAGGATGCATCACTTGGTACGATCTCATTTCACTTTGAATCACATATTGATCATATGGGACAATATTACTATTACCCACATTATCTATATCGATTCATTAGTTTCATGTGATTGTGCCGTTATGTATCTTTTGCTCATCAACTTCATCGTATAGTTTTAATACCTCGAAATGATTGAGTCTTTGGATGGACTAGCCTTGTTGTGGTGATGAGACCTTTGGAGAGACCATTGGTGAAATGCTAACCATGAAGATTGTGCAGGCGATGGGTTCATCATCGACATCATAGTCAAATGCATCACGATCGGCAACTTGAAAGGCATTTTGATGATTGTGACCTATTTCTGAATTGGTTTGCTCATCCACATCGACATCATAGGTTTTGGCATTTCCTCGACAAGAAACAACAACTCTTCTTCATCCAAAACCGCTCCACTATCCTCGAGCTTGCACCAATGACATCTTGTCCACGAAATACTCGCATTTTGCGGGCGTTTTGGAGATGTGCGGTTCCTTGCAATATGTCCTTCACCACTACTGATTGTAGCACTTGATTAGCTTTCCTTGTCCTTGATTTTCATTCCTTCCACGATTACGATTAGCCACATACCCTCCACCTACTCCACCCTTTCCTTGTTCATACTATCTTCCTTGCAGGTTGCACCATGATCTTACCATCTCGACAATAGCATGATTGTGTAGATTGGATGCGATTCGATGTCATTATTCTTGTGTGGAGTGAGGTTCGATTTTGCTTAACCATTAGAGCCGATTGATTGATGAAATGTTCCATGATTGTGTTTGAGTCGGAGGCTTATATGCTGGATCCGGAATGAGCTTGTAGTTACCGTTACCCGTTGGTATGACTTGAGAAGCTTTGGTGGTAATTCCTACATTTGTGTAGAATGCGGTTGAGTCATTTGATGAGCTTGCATCTCCATGATTAGATTTGAACTTTCAAGAATCATTCGTTCAAACATAGCATGCTACTCATTACGAAGTAGGAAGGCATACAATTGCTCATAGTTGGTGTGCCTTAGTCCTTTGGTTAGCTTGGTGAGGTGACAAATTTGTGCCATTCGGGATTCATGTTGTTCACAAACTTTGAATTGAAATTGAATGTTTGGCATGGTCATTTTGATATTCCTCATATCATTCAAAAGTTTGTGGAACCTCACATAGTATTCGATGACACTTTCTCCGGGGTTCATCTCAAAGTTTTCAAAATCATCATACAATTGAGATTCCTGTCTTCTTTGGTCAATTTGGAACCGAGAGAAAGCATCTTAACATTGTCCCAAACCGCCTTGGCTTCGGTGTTGTGATTGATTAACTTGTAGATGTCTTTTGGAAGACCACAAGTATAATGTTTGAAGCCACGATATCGACATCGTATCTCTTTTCTCCTTATCATTGAGCTCATCATCGTCTTTGGTTTGTCCAAACCTAAGATCCTTGTACCATCCATGACGGTTTCAAGTATGTCTCTTGTAGTCTCAATCGATAAGGTCCTTCATCAATTGATTTGAGAATGTTAACCCCATTTTCCTTTCCCAAGCAGTACAACCTAATTCGTTGAGCCTATGAGTCATAATCGGGTTACATCAAGCATAGGTGGGCGAGTATCTTATCCATTTGCTTGAGCGTCCTCGGCTACAAAAGAGAGATGATTGTAGGCACGTTGGTAGACATGATTACAGTTTCACGGGTTTTATAACTCTATGATTAAACGGAAATAGATTCTTTCACGGAGTTTTACTAAATCAAGAAAACCTTATCAGAAACAATAATTAAACAAGTCGCTTCAAACCTTGAAGACAAGTCGCTTAGTTACCAAGTCGCTTTGTACCAAGTCGCTAGGTATACAAGTCGCTTCAATGGACAAGTCGCTAGGCTCACAAGTTGCTAGAGTGACAACTCGCTAGAAGAACAAGTCGCTATTGACACAAGTCGCTATGAAGAAAAATCGCTAGTGACAAATCGCTAGACACAGAAGTTGCTAGAATAACAAGTTGCTAGATGGACAAGTCACTAGGGACAAATCGCTAGACAAAACAGTACGACCACTACTTTGTACTATTTGTCGCTTTGTCTCAAAAGATAAATCTCTAGAGCACAAGTCGCTTCCCACAACAAAGTCAAATCGCTGAAGAACGTAGAGACAAGTCGCTACGAAGAAATCTATGCACAAATCGCTTCTCACAACAAAGACAAGTCGCTGAAAACGTAGAGATAAGTCGCTACGAAGAACTCAAGTCCGAGACACAAGTCACTAGATAGAAATATTCAAAAGCAACACTTTTCAATCCAAAAACTAACCCAACCACACTGATTCAAACCTTCCAAATCAAAACCTAAGCACTTATAATGATTCTAAACACAAAAGTACAATCAAAATTCAAACTTTAACACTAGAAATGGGCCAAATGATGCAAATACCACTAAACTTTTCAACCCCAAAACCATATAAAACCACTAGAAATCCAAGAACATGTAAGAGATGATCAAACCATGGCTCTTGATACCATTTGTAACATATTGGTTCACAAATACATCAAACCATGACTAATATGGGCGTACACTATAGGGTTTAGAGAGAAAGTTAAGAGGTTTGGGAACTTAGTGAGAGAAAGAAAAATCTTATTATGAGCTCCACCCTCTAACTTGGGAGGTAGAGGTATTTATAGTACCATACATAAAACGCCACCTCAGGTGTGGATCAAGCATCTGATGGGTAAAGACCCGTCAGTCCTCCATGGTGTTACTTAACTAAATACTAACTAACATTAAATAACTACGACTACGAGCTTTCTAACGATTACATATACTTGAGGTGACCGACACTTTAACAACTGGATTTTCTAAATCCTAACACTTATGTCCGTATGTAAAAGCAAGCAATGTATTCTCACCCCAAGTATTTCAAAATAAGTATAAACAATGTAAAAGCAGAGATATGAAACTCACCTTAAGCAATCAAAGTATTTGGATTAGTATAACGTAGAATAACGACGGGGAATCTTATACGCGACCTAGAATAATAAGTCGTTTTAGGGAAAATGCAACACGTACTAAATGCGTATGAGTTTTATGAAGTTTTATCACCCTTATATACTTGTAGTGAGGTTTTACAATGTTACGTAAGTCAATCGTTTAAGAAGGATAGTCAAAACGCGTTTTTAAATACGTAAAAACCCTAAAAATAAAGTGTTTTAATTAGTAAGTTAATCCCGACTTCAAGTGAACGTATCTAATTCGTTTTAAGTCTGTTTTTCTTCATTAAACTTTCTAAATGTAGGTAAACAAGTCTACATTCATTATTTCATGGTCTCAATTCGTGAAAACATATTTTAGATATCGGTTTATACAAATACATTTTAGGACCTGTTGTTTTCACATTTCAGAAAATTTTCGACTTCGTCGGGATATATCTCCCTTGATTTATAATGAAATTGCTTGTTTCAAAAGCACATGTTCATCATTTTCAAGTCTAGTTTGCAAAAGTAAGCCACTCATCTCAATTCTACACCAATTATTTTATAAAATCAAAAATACACACATGTGTCAAGTCTGTCCAAAATCAGAAACGTTTACCCGACTTCATTTGGTCATATCTCCTTCGTTACTTATCGTCACGACTCGATCCAACTTGATATGTTTAGGTTAAAGTCTCGTCTACAAAAGTTTCAACTAGCTCGACATAACAAATTGCCCTTAAGGGCATGTTTTATACGAATGAAAATTGGTACTTAGTTTTTTGTCGGTTTTGACTAATAGTTTCATATCATTTATTAAAAACGCCAAATCAACTCCAAAATTTACGAAATTCAACGTGAAATATAGTAAGACATATATTTTAGTATGTGTGAATTGGATTGGCCCATAAAAATGTTTAAGATGGTTTTCTATGTTGATAATCATGAATGACAATCTGGACATATTTCATGTTTTCTAAACTTATGTTTAACTCAAATTTTTCGACACAACAAGTATACGTAGGTGATATAAATGAACACATTATGCTATATAAGGGTAAAATAAGTATGTAAAGGAGTCATGGAGGCTTACAATATGTTGGTGGATGATTAGTGCAAAAGAACCCAAGTAAACTTATGAAAAACCCAAGAAACCTTAACTATAAGCTCAAAACTTTAACCCTTGCTACTAACACTCAGACCAAATGAACCAATTACCAATATATTCTTGCTCCCTTGTGGTGTGACTATCATGAATCAAGAGGAGACAAAATAGATGAGTTTTTGAGCTGTTTTGCGGTAAATGTGATTGGTTAGGTGTAGGGATTTTATAATTACACTTGGGGCTAAGTTAAGATATTCTTTTGTGCATAATAGGAATGTTTTAGCTAAAAAAAACATGGTGTGTCTTGGTCTTTATGATTTTCCGATTTCATAAGCCCAAGGAGGGGTAGGTACCAAGTTGTGAGTAAGAGCAAGTTCACATGTATGCATAAGAGGGTGTTTAATACATAAACGGTAGTGTAGTGGAATCATGCAAGGATTTCATGTTGGGATTTCCATTTTTCTAAAGATAGTGGGAGGCAAGGGTGTAGTGGGGAAGTAAATTTGAAATTCTAGTGTATTATGTATTATTGTATGTATAAGTATTCATATAAAAGGGTGTTAATGCATAGTGCATGCATAAATGTACGTAAACATGAAATGTGAGCGTTTTACGTAAAACTTGTAATACCAAAAGTGTAGAATTATAAAACATGATTAAATAAGTCATATGGCATGTGTTTGATACATATTAAACTTAGTCTAGTTCCAGTTTATGTTAAATGCGTTTTTCGGTTTACGCGATTTAGCCTAACGGTTATACGTAAAAGTAAATATTTAAATGTTCAAAGTAAATAGTTTTGAGTTTATAGGAAAGTAATGACCTGGAAAATACGATTTGCTACAACTACTTCCAAATTACATCCTCATGCTGTCTACGGTGGCTTAACAACAAATCCATATCGGGTTGTTGTTGCTCATACATACCAAGAGTTCCAGTAAGTACTTCATTATATATTTGGTTACCTATATCTAATGTTCGATTACAAAACTTCTATATGTATGTATTGTTTTTCAAACAAAATTTCTTAGGGTTCTTGAAAAATGCATTTATATTTGCTTCTATTCCACAGGTGACTGGAAATTTGTCTCCTTTATTAACCGGAAACAGTGAAGAATCCGAATCTTGCTACGATTAAAACCATGTATCTCTTTATGTTCCTAAGCCATCAAAATGAGGTGGTGGGAGTTCGGGTGTGTATGTATCGAATGGAGGGGTATCCGTAGTTACGCAGTCAAATGCATCTACACAGCATCTTTAGCTGATGTTAACGTTAAAGGTAAAAAACGGTTATCATATTCGGTTTTAGATTTTTATATGTGCATTGAACATTCACATATATGTTTGAAATTCGTTATTTGCAGGCATTTGTTGTTCATGTAATAATAGGCTTGGAGTTACTGCACATGCTAATGATAATGGCCTGGAGATTGATAACATCAAATAGTCCTGAATATTAAGTGTCAATTTCTCCCGATAATGCTCCTATTTTACATCATTTATATGGATTTACGCTTTCTTTCCTCTATAATTCACTTTCAGGTAAATTATGAGCATCGGAGCTAAAGACACGCGGATTTGGAGAGTAGATTGAAGATATATCATAGTATGCTCATTTTAAAGAAGTTACAGCGTAACTCCTCTCTCACATTACGCCGTAACTAAAGCGTGGCTCAGAAAACCAACTCAACAGAAGATTACGGGTAACTCTCCCAAAGATTACTGCAGTAACCAACTAGGTCAAATGAGGCTCACGCAGCTGCAAGCTACTGCCCGTAACTATTGTCTCAATTACGGCGTAACCAAGATTTATTGAAGATCTGGTAACTCCTTCCATAGTTACACAGTAACCAGGCATATTTAGTGCAAAATACTGAAGAATTGTATGTTACGGCGTAACTCTTAACATTAGTTACGCCGTAACCAGATCTGGCCTATAAATACCCCATGATTTCCAGCATTTCAGATCATCCCATTTCACACACAACATCAAGTGAACGTGAGAAGAATTCGAAGGCAAATCTAGAGGAGCATAAGGAGCTATCTCTAAGGGAGAAATCACTCCCCTACGATAAGCATTAGCTTTTTATCTTTTCTTTACTTTCAATTCATGTATTTCGTAATGTTAAACATTGAATCGATTGTTTTAGTTAATATAAGCAGCTAAGCACCTCTGGTGCTGGCCTAGTTATGATTCCTTAATTGTTTTGTTTGCGTTTACATTTCTTCCGTATAATTATTTCTAAGTGTATGCATGCATAGTTTGTTGGTAGCTACCCTTTTTTCGGTAGTTTTGAATGGCGGTAGTGGCTAGTTACTTACGAGATATGACCAACTGACCCTAAGTAGGTAGGCGAGTGGGAAGGATAACATATGACCAGCGAAGACCTTTTACGCGTGCGATTTGACCAACGATCACCTACCGTTTGGATGAACTTAAGAAGTCGGGGTGAGTGTTTAAGATGCTAGCGCCCGGGCACTCACTATTATGAATCTAGCATGTAGCGGTACTTAATGACTTGGCTTAGGGACTAAGAACAAGCTGGACTTATGACGGGTCACTGATTTCTCTAGTGGGACCCTTTGGCGATAGAGTTAGACGAGCCCGACCAAATGCTCTCCTAGCGACTTTGACCCCACCTGAAGTAATTGGAAGTAATTAGGCGTAAACACTACTAATTAGGATGAGTAACTAGGTTAGCACCACTCTCCTCTATTTATCACAACCCTCGCCTTTATTTGCTTTAGTAGTTAATTATATCAAAATTATATTAAAATCTGTGACACCTAAACTTAGTTTAAATCCGCACACATAGCTCTTGGGACGACCTCGGTTTTACCAAAATACTACACTACACACGACCGGGTACACTTCCCGTTAGTGCATTAGGGTAGACCATAGGTATTACGAGACAATATAAATATTAAAATCTGGTCAGTAAAACATGCATTAAGTTTTTGGCGCCGCTTCTTGAGTTATTTTAGGATTTTATTAAGTCTAGTTTTAACTTTCTTTCTTCTCTTAATGTCGATTCATGACTAGAAGCTCAAGGCCATTTTGGCCACCCGTTCGATGATCCGGAAAAACAATTTCGGACGAAAAAGTTTACTTTCCAGTTCCTATTCATAACATTTTTGGTTTTACGAATCGACCAATCGATGCGAGAACACAAGTCATTGATGAAAACAATATCGAAGAAATAACCATGGAGCAGTATTTGGAACGACCAAATGTGAAATGTAAACGAGCCTTCACGCAAGACTCTAGTGTGGAAACATTCTCCATTCCGGACCAATTTATTCGGGAATTACACGAGCTTAAGTTTTCAGGTGATGAAAATGAGGATGTTCATAATCATGTGGAAGAAGTGCTCTACCTATCATCTCTTTTCAGCGTTCGGAGTATCCCCAACTATTCGGTTACAACAAGAATTTTTCCTATGACTCTTACAGGGACCGCGAAAAGATGGTACAATAAACTCCCTAACGAATGCAAAGAAACATGGGATAAATTAAGAAGAGAATTCGTTCAACAATTTTGCCCTCCTTCGAAGATGGCTAAACTTCTCAATAAGATCCATCAATTCGTTCAAGAAGGTGAAGAAACGCTTTATCAAGCGTAGGAAAGATTCAATGAGCTACTTTACCGATGTCCCACTCATGACTTGAACAAACATAAAATCGTCTATATCTTCTACAAGGGAATTAATGCACTAACACGTGAATTACTTCTCCTAGACCTATTCCAAGCATGACCCCTAACCAAGCTTTGGAATGTATTCGACGGATTTCTGAATATTGCTATAAATGGCATATAGAGACAGGGTATGGACCAACGGATAATTTTGATCATAAGGTGATGAAAACATTGACGAAGCAAGAATATAATTATGGTGAAATTTTCGAAAAGCGAAGGTTGGAAAGGGCAAATGAAATTGAAGTCTGTAGGCTCGAAAAGGTTAAAAGTGTATTTGGGACCAAGACCGGAAACAACTTAGAAAAAAGGATCCTTGACCATATTGAGGAATCTAGGGGACGTGATGAGAGAATTGAAAAAATGATGAAAACATTCGTGGAAAACACAGTTTCTTCTCTCAAGACTCATGAAGACCGGATTAAAGGTTTGGAGAAGAGTGTGAACTCATGTTCGAAAGCCATCACGGATTACCTCACTGCACGGGAAGAAGAGGTTGTCAACACAGTTGAAACAATCTTTGAAGAACCCACTACCTTTTCGGAGAAGGTTAAACGAAGAATCAGCAAGGAGAAACTCTTGCTTCTTGACGTTGGAGCTCTCCCGGTAAACGTTCCTCTTGTTAATTCCATTAAAACTGATCCTTAAAATATTTTGCGGGAATTAAGTAATGATTCCGATGAGACAGTTCAACTTAACGAGAGATGTTCAGCGGTTTAAGAAATGAAGCTGCGCAAAGGAAAAAGATCCGGTTGTTTCACTCTCCGCTTGATCGGGGTCTCAATATGTGTAACGCCTAGGCGATCTTGGGCGAGCATAAGCATAATGCCTCGTTCAATGTTCCTACGTATGGGTATCGAGACCTTAAACCGGTCAAAATGAAGATTGAAATGGCGATCGATCCATGCGATCACCCTTGGGAATCGTGGAAAATGTTTTGGTAAAGATAAAAAATTTCTCTTCCGGTTGATTTCGTGATTCTGGATATTCCTGAAGACAACCGAATACCTATCATTTTAGGAAGACCAATGCTTGCTACTGCCCATGCAAAAGTGGATGTCTTCGCCCGAAAATTAACTCTTGAAGCTAACGGGGAGATTGACACATTTAGACCTAACGAACTTCTGTCCACTCCTTAAAAAGTTTGTGCAATTGATCCTATTGGTGATTTCGGCGATGCATTGGAAGATTTTCTTAGTGACTCCCCGAAAACTCCTACAAATCTTGGCGAGATAGCCTAAGGGAAGGATTTTGATGTGTTCGTAAATTTTGAAGAAGAAGACTTAGGAGTCAGTGCCGATGATTTCTCTAGCGACGTCGAAATGGTCCATTAGCACAGCAACTCTGAAAAGACGTTTTCACAATCTGACCAACCCAAGTTTTATGAGATGGGGGCACGAATCCATCATAGGAACCCCTATTATCTGAAAATTTCATGCAAGATTGGGTTCATTGATTTCCATCCATTCATCGACACAAATTCCCCAGTTAACATCATTTCAAAGGAATGCTACAACCAGGTGATGAAAAAAGAACTTGAATATAAATGAAACAATTTCCTAGGGATTGCAACAAACATCCGTGTCTTTGTTGGGACTCACTCATTTTTTGTCGATTTTGTGGTTTTGGATGACGTTAGCGAGTTTGTGGAAGATGGGCTAACCGGGGTGATTTTCGGAAAACCCTTTCAAGAACTATCTAGGCTAGATAAAGATGAGAAGGAAGGTCTTCTATGGTTAAAGATTGGCGAAGATAAAACGGTTTTTAAAATGCCACAGACTGTTAAGAATTTTAAAAAGTGGGCAAAGAGGCAGTTGAGCCATGCTCAACCACTACTCGACATTAGTGACGAGGATAGAGCCAAAGGTATCGACCACCCTTACCAAAAGATCAAGAATTTTTACTTGGGGTGTTTAGAGCTGGGGAAAGGTTACAAACGTGATGAGAATCTGATCAGTTGGATTCAACGTGGAGATTGCCATATCCATGAAATGACGAACAAGCACTTCAAGCCCCGAGGCTCTGAGTCTAACTTAAAGACTCGTAAATAAAGAAAAGTGCTCTTTCGGGAGACTACCCGAATTATCCATTTCATTTGTTTTATTTCCTTTCTGTTGGGTTTTGTGTTTTTAACCATTTTGCAAGGAAACGAAGAAGAGTTGTTGCTGCATCATGCTGATCCGACTAGAATTACGGCGTAACTCACTATCTTGGTTACGCCGTAACAAGCCTTTGTGCAGCAAAACTTGTCAAGAGCATTACCAAATACGGCGTAACCCCAGCTATGGTTATGCCGTAGCCACACCCCTGTCAGGTTTTGTTTAATTATGGTGTAACTCCTTATGGGAGTTACGACGTAACTACCCTCTGTAACACTTCTTTCATTTTAAACACATTAACCTTGTATTAGTTTTCAAATGAAATTTGTGGGTATGTTCCTGTAAGCCCTCACGAGACTACACTCGTCCACTTGGGACACCAAGTGGTTTAAAACTTGTTGCATCGCTAAATGCAACCGTGATTCCTCTGTGAGTTAGATTTCTTTTCATTTTCTTTTCTTTTTAGAATTATGCTTGTCGGTAGTGTGATTTCGAGGATTAAAGTTTGCTCGTGGATGCTTATGCGAAGCACGACTCTTTTCGTGAGGCCTTCTTTCTTTTGGAGCAAATTCGGGGAAGTTCTCGCTCTAATTCTACTTTTCTCTTCACCTTTATTTAGCATAGTACAAAGGGACTTTGTACAATTCAAGTGGGGGCGGGAGTAGAATTATCTCTTGAACTTTATTGCCCTTATTTTCTAGTTTATTTTAAAAATTATGCCATTTTTAAATTTTGACATGTTTTCTTAACCTAACTAGATTAGACCTTAGCGAGCACATTATAACCCTTGATATTATATGGTGAGATTAGCCTTATCCGTTTCAAATTTTTACCCCAAATCCACCAAATTATGAGTGTGTCGGTAGCTTGTAAACTTTAGAACTTAGCCTTTACATCATTTCGAGACCATAGATGAGGTATGTTGAGTTAGCTCGATGTATTTGGACTTTCAGTTTAAGAAGGCAGTATTATAGGATTATCACCCAAATAGCCTACCATTGTGTGTCTATCGATTAGTCACCTCGACTTCTCGACCCCCATGTTAAACCCTTTGTTGCACTCACCTTTAGTGCAAGATACCCCTAGATACACCCTTCTGAGCCATTCCTTTCATTTTGTTCACCCAACATATTGTTTCGATACACCATTACACCTTAGCCTACCATGTAGTCTTTATTTGTAATTGGGAAGTCATTATTTGCCTAAGTTCAAGGTTCAAGTGGAAAGGTTCGGGAATCACGCTCTCGTCGATGACATATCCTTAAAGATCATTGAAGACCCCCCAAATTCTCATATTGTTCATCTCAAGTGGGGGGATGTTATGTTAAAAAAAATGATGTGAAAAGAAAAAAAAGAAAAAAAATTATTGTTATTCATTTGATTGTAAAGTGCGATGTTATAAGCACTATTGAGCTTAATATAGATTTAGTATCGAGGAGGCCACCTCGGTCACATTTGAAGAATGAAGTTGGAAGTGTGCCCATCATGACGTCCTCTAATGGCACATCTACCTGGTAATATCATGATCCGGTTTCTTGACTTCGAAACTTGAACTTTGGGCGAACGGTAAGTGGTGATGACCTAGCTGTAGATTTAGACTATTTGCTTGATTTTGTTTTACACCAATTTTATCCCATGTCTTATCTTACCCTTAGTCATGAAGCGTGTCTAGGTGATGCAGCGAGCAATCTTTGGTGTCTTGGCCATGGATTTGGTCATGTATCATTGATTTTGTCCACTTCATCGTGACATGTTAGTAATGACAAATCACCCTTAACCTTTGTCGTGTCTACCCATATTGCCTTCAAGAATTGTTTTGTCCTTAACTCTAGTGGTGGAGATTTGTGTAACTGCCAAGCTTATGATATAATACATGCTATGACTGTGCAATGAGTGATCATCCGAAATTGACACTTAGAATAGTTGAGAGATTTGAGTGTTTTGTTCCCATTTTGTGAGGTGTTCGACTTTGTTTTATTCTAGCATAAGAGATTTGTAAACTTATATTTTCGGGTAATGGGAGATATCTTTTAGGAATCTATCTAATAAGGTCTACTTGAGGGCAAGTAGAGTTCAGTGGGGATATTTGATAACATCAAATAGTCCACGAATATTAAGTGTCAATTTCTCCCGATAATGCTTGTATTTTATATCATTTATATGGATTTACGCTTGTTTTCCTCTATATTTCACTTTCGGTAAATTACGAGCATTGGAGCTAAAGACACGCGGATTTGGAGAGTTTATTGAAGATATATCATAGTATGCTCATTTTGAAGCATTCGGCGTAACTCCTCTCTCATTCGCCGTAACTAAAGCGTGGCTCGAAAACCAACTCAACGGAAGATTACGGTAACTCTCCCAAAGATTACGGCGTAACCAACTAGGTCAAATGAGGCTCGAGCGGCTGCAAGCTCTGTAAACTATTGTCTCAATTACGGCGTAACCAAGATTTATTGAAGATACGGTGTAACTCCTTCCATAGTTCTGCCGTAACCAACATTTTAGTGCAAAATACGAAGAATTGTATGTTACGGTGTAACTCTTAACATTAGTTCTGTAGTAACTAGATCATCCTATAAATACCCCATGATTTCCGGCATTTCAATCATCCGATTTCACACAACATCACAAAGTGAGAGAAGTCGTGGATCTAGAAAGCATACGGATCTATCTCCAAGGAGAAATCACTCCCCTACGATAAGCATTGGCTTTTTATCTTTTCTTTACTTTCAATTCATGTATTTCGTAATGATAAACATTGAATCAATTTTTTTAGTTAATATGAGCGGCTAAGCACCTCTGGTGCTGGCCTAGTTATGATTCCTTAATTTTTTTGTTTGCGTTTACATTTCTTCCGTATAATTATTTCTAAGTGTATGCATGCATAGTTTATTGGTAGCTACCCTTGTTTCGGTAGTTTTGAATGGCGGTAGTGGCTAGTTACTTAGGAGATATGACCAATTGACCCTAAGTAGGTTGTTGGGATATGAAAGTCTTGAAGATATGAAAGTACTAAAGATTGATAAAAGTATCTTGTAAGTTTGCTAAAATCTTGGGAAAAGTCAAAGAGTCAAAATCTTGCTAAAGGCGAGTCAAAGTCTTGCACTACAAAGTCAAAATCACTGCAAGAACAAAGAAGCTCGTTATATTCGTTTATGGAAAGTATTGTAACTCTAGAATATTCTATGTTTAGATTACTTGTCGTACAAGGATACAAATTGTAAACCGACTAGGATATCCTTGAGCCTATAAAAGGACTCCTAGATTGGCATTAGAGGTACGAGTCTATGAGTTTTAGAGTTTATGAATTCACAAGTTATTTAGTGTTTTAGAGAGAGTTCGATAATCTTAGAGTTGTTTAGAGTATCTCATAATAAGCGATTTAGAGTTTATAATAAAAGTTATTCTTCTTAGCTTTGTTAAGTAAATTCCGCGTACTTGATAAAGATTGCTCGGTGTTTCTTTGTTAATAACTTAGGATTTATCCGAGGTTATTAAACCTTAACAAGCTAGTTAAGTTATTTTGATTAAAGTATATCGATCCAACAAGTGGTATCGTAGCTTGTGTGGAAACTCGACTAGGAAGAAACCCTACTTCAACAATATTCAAGATGTCGATCAAGTTCTACCACCCTCAATCACCTCACTTAGAATTCCAATAATCAAGAAGGGAGAATATGATCTACGGTGCATGAAGATGAGGCAAGATATTGCCATTCTGATCATGATCTATGGAATGTAATTGTGAATGGGAATGAAGTTGTTCCGAACCTATAGCAATTGAAGGACAACCTAAACCACCCAAAGCGATCTTACCAAAGAAGAACCCTAAGGAATCAAGAAAAGGCACTAAACATTCTCTTATCGCCATTCCGGATGGTCATCTTCTCAAATTTCATGATGCTAAAGATGCTAAGCGACTGGGTCAGCCTCAAGACCAGTTTGGAGGAATGAAGCCTCTAAGAAGATGCATGAGAAATTTGTCAAGCAACAATTTGAAACTTTCACAGTTGGTGAAAGAGAGAGTCTTGATCTTTGCATATGACGAGTTTCAAAATCTCCTCAACATGTTGGAGTTATACAAGGCAGAAGTGTCAGTTGAGGATGCTAATTTGAAGTTTCTAAGGAGTTTGCCATCTACATGGCATGTGATTGCTACTATGATCAGAGGACAACAAGGTTTGGATGTCATGGACTTTGATGATCTCTACCATCAACTGAAGGTGTATGAGCATGAGATGAGTGGTCAAACAAATTCCAAGTCTCACAGCATTGCTTTTCTATCATCTGAAAAGAAGGGCAGTACTTCCATCAAAAGTACTGCTCCTCCTCAAAGTATTGTTTCTCAAAGTACTGCTGTTTACACCTCCCTTCATATGTTCAGCAGGCCCCACCACCTATCACTATGCACTTAGATGAAGTTGTGTGCTCCTTCTTTGCACAACAAGCCGGTTTACACATCACTTATGAAGAAGATCTAGCACGATTGAAGAAGATGCACTTGAAGAAATTGATATCGGTGGCAAGTTGCTATGATCACCGCAAGGATCAAAAAGTACATGAAGAAGACAGGCAAAAGCATTGATTTCAAACCAAAACAAGGAATAACTTTTGACAAATCCAAAATTGAATGCTTCAATTGTCAAAAGATGGTCACTTTGCAAGAAATGCGGTTGCTAAGTATCAAGCAAAGCGAACATCCGAGAAGCCAAAACTTGAGCTCAAAGAAATTCCAATTCTTCAAACAAAGGCTTTGGTTGCTCGAGAAGTTATCGAAGTTGGTGAGTGAAGAGTTTGATGATGAACCGGTGACTTCTCTGTATAGTAGCGATGGAAGATGTAGTTGAAGAAGCAGGTGGACGCATTGACCGGAGCCTTGCTTTTGATGAAGAACACGAACATCTTTGCTGGAATCGATGATGGCTTTGGAGGATTTGATTGGAGCAAAAAAGTGAAGATGATCTGTTCTTCTTGCAATGGTGGCTACTTCAACAACTCGCCTCCTATCTACGGGTATGCTCAAACTGTATGATTTTATAAAAATTACTTAACAGCTTATGTAATTGAAAGAGATAATTGTGTTAGGGCTAGGTCGAGGTAGGCGGTTATCAAATAACCTTAGAATCTATGGAAGCCAAAATTCTAGCACATGAAACTAATGAAGTAGCTTGGGTGAAAGATATGAACAACGGGATTACTAGTTAAAACTTAGTGAATGGAAATTAAACCGTAAAATTCTTGAAATTGAGAAATTAACTAAGGAAAGATGATTTGTTAGCTAAGTTTGATGCTGGAAAGAATACGGTTTGTCACATGCTTCTTATGTTCAAAAACAACAAAGACCCTACCTTAAAAGCGGATTAGGTTTTGGAATGGATTTTAGTAAACTAGAAGAAAACCAACCTAGTGATCGGGATGAAGGTGATTTTGAGGACATAACCACTAGTGATGATGAACTCATTAACTATGTAGATACATCTAGTAATGAGGGCTCGATAAGTGAACCACCTCACGAGTATAAGAAAGATAATGGTTATCATCTTGTTCCTCATCCCATTGAATTCATCAACCCTCTAGGCCCGATGTTTCTCGTTTTGGTGTAGATAGTCTAGAGTTTAGGAAGAAGCTTGTAGCTCAATCTAGGTCTCGAAAATCCAAAGAAGTTGTTGAAAATAATGTTCAAAATCAAGGAGTACCTTTAAATCAAAGTCTTGTTCCACAAGCGTTACCTTCAACAAAACCTTTTCAAAAGCAGTCTTAAACCTTTTGGGATAACTTTGGTCAAAACAGTTTCATCATTCACCAAGAAGGCAAAATAATTTTGGGCATAGACATAGAAGAAATCACTTTGGACATATGGGTCAAAAGCGTGTTTTGTGTGTTATAGTCCTAATCACTTAATCAAAGATTGTGATCGACACTCGAATATCTAAGCAAGTTTCAAAGAATAGGTCTACCAACCGAGAAACCTAGAGAGCACAAACCGGTTTGGAATAATTCAAATAGGGTTAATCACGTAAACTTAACTCCGGATCATAGATACCCGCATCGGAAAGACCTTTTCAAAACCTTGGGTATCTCACGGTACTTTCAAAGCACTTGCTCACCAAAACAAGGTCTTGATCACACTATTTGGAATAGGAATCCTAGGAGATCTCACTATCAACCTAGAAGGTATTACAATTCATATAGGGATCTAGATCATAGGAACCACGTGTTAAACCAGAATGGGTTAAGAGGAAGGTAATGTGAGGACAAACAAGACTTTCAACAAAAGTGAATCGATGTTTTGTGATACAAGAAAAGCTAATAATCTTGTAAAAGAGATTTATGTTGAAAAATCGAGCGTTTTGAAAATCCACATGCTAAAGATCAAAAGATAATTACGGATCATCATTTGAAAGATAGTGGAATTACATACTCAAAGAATTTGAGTTTGTAACTCCACAAGGGAAACACAAGTCAATGTGGCTTGGGTTCCTAAAATCACTAACTCTTTTCTTTGTGTGCGGGGCAACCCGGAAGAGGAGCTTAAAGATCATTTAATTGTGGATAGTGGTTGCTCTGGTAGCATGACGAAGACAAAGAGATCTGTCGATTTAGAAATATTAGTGGAGGAAGAGTTGCATTTGGGAATGATCCCAATGGAGGAAAGATTCTTGGAAAAGGAACTATCAAAGCGGGCGTATAGACTTTGAGAATGTTAGATATGTGAAGGAGCTTAAGTTCAACTTGTTATCGGTCTCTCAAATTTGTGATAAAAGCATCACGTGTTATTCAACGACACAGAATGTCTCATCCTTTCCTCGATTTTAAGCTGTTGATAATGAATTAGTAGTCCTTAGAGTACCAAGGACAAATGATGTGTATAGTTTAGACATGAAGAGTCTACATTCTTATGGAATAGCTACATGTTTGGTGGCTAAAGCAACATCGAGAGGCACATCAATGGCATAGAAGATTGGGCCATGTTAATTTCAAGAATATCAACAAAGCGGTCAAAGGCAATCTAGTTAGAGCTTACCTTCAAAGACTTACAAGAATGATCAATCATGCTTGGCATGCAAGAAGAACAAACAAGACAAAGCTTCTGTAAGAAGCTTGAGGAGAACTATTAGAGAACCATTGGAGTCAAGTATATAGATTTGTTTGGACCTCGTCTGCATGGCAAGTTTAAACAAGAAAAATCTTGTTTGGTTATTACGTATGATTGCGATGATTGATTGGGTTTCTTTTTGGTTTTAAAGATGATACTTTGATGCTATTCAGACACTCATAATAGCTCTTGAAAACCAATTAAGACTCAAGGTTCGAGGTATTAGATGTGATAATGGGGTGAATTCAAGAACAAGCTTATGGATGAATTTTGTGCAAACAAAGGCATAAAAAGGAGTTTAGTATTGCAAGAACACCACGGAAAATGGTGTTGCGAGAGAGGAAGAATAGGACTTTGATTGAGCGGCAAGAACAATGCTAGCGATTCCTATCTACCTATTCAATTCAGGCGAGGCTCGTAAATCTTTGCGTGCTATGTATATGAGTCTCGACCACCAAACCACGATGAAGAAACCCTATGAATTGGCGATGGGCAATAAACCCAACATTCATTTTATGAAGCCTTTTGGATGCCCTCTCACTATTTTAAACACCATTGATAATGGGGAAGTTTGATGGCAAGTCCAAGAAGGATACTTATTGGGGTATTGCACTAACGATAAAAGGCTTTAGAGTATACAATGAGTTACTAAGAAGATTCAAGATTGTCTTCATGTTGAGTTTTTAGAAGATAAAGACAATGAGAAAGGTAAAGGTCACGATTGGATGTTTGATCTTGAGGTTTTAACTCCTTCAATGAATTATGTACCGTTAGAGAAGAAAATCAACACAGGCACAATGGAGAAGTTTTACAATATGTTGTTCATAGAGTTCATATTAGACGAGATCTCGTTCTCGATGAAGATCCTGTTAGTCCAAAACAAAATCTTGATGTTCCCAAGCAAAGTAATCGATACTCCAAAACAAAATCTTGTTGCACCACAATCCTCATTATCTCGCCGAGGATCAAACTATTCAAGAGGAATTTAATCGGATGCTTCTTCAAGATGTATTAGCACATTCTTACACCGATGAACAAAGGAGAGCTTATGAAGAGGCAAAGAAGAAGAACAAGACCGCAGTACACTCACGTGCTTTGACGGATCTTTTGCACAAAATCTTGATGCACTGTTGACAAGATTTTAGATGATTTGCATGATCCTACCATGCACGAACTAGAGGAAACCGATGATGAGTTTGCGGATGAAGGTATTTTCTCGATTCCAATGAAGATGCTAATTTAACTAACTTGGATGATGCGTATGGAGTTCCACGTCTCCAATCTTAAGGATTCATAAGAATCATCCTCTTGATCAAATCATTGGTCCTTCTACTTACGGAGTGATGACAAGACACAAAGCTAAGAGTTTTACTAAACCCCATAATGCTTTACTTAGCTTTGTCTACAAACAAAGCAACAGTTGAATCATAAGGACCATCAAACACGCTTATTTAATTGTTTTATCTCTCAAGAGGAACCCAAGAACATTGCTCAAGCTTTGACTAAAGAAAGGCGGGTTGAAGCTATCGCAGAAGAACTTCTTCAATTTAAACTTCAAGAAGTTTGGGTTTTGTGTGATCTTCCGAGATGGGAAGAAAGTTATTGGAACCGATGGGTTTTAGAGTCAAAAGAGATGAAAGAGGTAATGTTATCAAGAATAAGGCAAGTTAGTAGCACAAGGCTACAGACAAGAAGAAGGAGTAGATTATGATGAAGTATTTGCTCCTGTAGCAAGAATAGAAGCTATTAGGATATTTCTTGCTTTTGCTTCTTATATAGGTTTTCAAGTTTACCAGATGGACGTCAAGAGTGCCTTTTTATATGGCAAGATTATAGAGGAAGTATATGTCAAACAACCTCGGTTTTGAAGATCCTAAACACCCAAACAAAGTCTACAAGGTGGTTAAGGCTCTTTATAGCCTTCATCGTGCACCTAGAGCTTGGTATGAGAGGCTCTCACATTCTTATTGCAACATGGATACGGGAGGGAGCTATTGACAAGACTTTGTTTATTAAGAGAGACAAGAAGGATATCATGTTAGTTCAAGTCTATGTTGATGATATCATCTTTGGGGCTACCAAGCAGTCCATGGTTAAGGAGTTTGAGCAATGATGCGAAAAGAATTTCAAATAAGTTCAATGGGAGAGTTAACTTGCTTTTTGGGACTTGAGTTAAGCGGTCTAAGGAAGGAATTTTTATCACCAAGACAAGTATGTAACGATATACTTAAGAAATTCAATTTTGATGATATGAAGACTGTTACTACACCTATTAAATCTATCAATTCATTGGGCAAAGATGAAGATGGACAACCTGTTGAAGTCAAGTTATACGAGATCAATGATTGGCTCTCTATGTATCTTATCGCATCAAGGCCCGATATCATGTTTGCGCTTGTTTATGTGCAAGATATCAAGTCTCACCAAAGATTTCTCACATGAATGCAAAAAGAGAATCTTCGTTATTTAAAACAACAACCAAAGTTGGGGTTGTGGTATCCAAAAGAGTCACCCTTTCACTTAGAAGCTTTTCAAATAGTGATTATGCGGGGGATAATTATGATAGAAGATCCACCACCGGAGGATGCCAATATCTTGGAAGAAGGTTAGTGTCACGGCAATGTAAGAAACAAACAATTGCAAAGAACATCCTCTCTCAAGTGAATATGTAGCCGCAAGTGTTGTGGACAAGTTTTGTGGATGCGTAATCAACTCTTGGACTATGGGTTCAATTTCAAAATACTCCTATCAATATTGATAATGAGAGTACCATTTGTATTGTGAAGAATCTTGTGTATCATTCCAAGACCAAGCACATACTGATTAGGCATCACTTTATCGAGATTGCTATGAGCATGTGCTCATTAATGTGGTTAAGGTTCACACGATGATAATGTAGCCGATTTACTCACCAAAGGCTTTGATGTTTCAAGATTCACTCACTTGGTGGTGAGCATTGGCATGATTAACTCTTGAGCTACATTTAAGGGAGGACTATTCGGTTAGTATAGTCCGTGTATTGTTTGAGGAGGATATTTGTGTATACTTAGTTTATACGAAGAATTTGGAAAAGCATCTTGTTTTCCTAACGCATCGCTTTTGAAAGTCACGCATCGTGGAAAGTAATTGTTTGTACTATTAAAATCTTGTTCCAACGGTTATATTGAGGGTAATTAATGCTAACGGTAATTTTATTTTGGGCGCGATTTTTCAAATCGCACCTATAAATAACTACTCCGATTTTCCTCTTATATTAATACTTTAGCATCGTTTCCATATTTCTCTCATTCTTATTCGATTCCAATTTTTATTGTGCTTTTATACCAATGGCGAATCGACCTACTGTTTCAAAGCACAATATGGTGGCCAATTTAGACAAGACCAAGATAATGAGGTGTTTCATGATATTATTGATTATCTCACTTGGGTCGCCAATTAGTTATGCTCTTTAGTGGAGCCGGATATTATTGAACCTTGGATTCAAGAATTTTGGGCTACTGCAAGGGATAATATGGAGAATGATGAATTTTATATTAGAGCTACAGTTGTTGGAAGAACTATGAAGATTACTGAAGCCTCCATTAGAGAAGACTTGTTGTTTAATGATGATGATGGGGCTATTTGTTTTACTATGGAGTTGATTTGGGAAACTTTTGGCCATCTTGGTTATGAAGGGTCTTTAACAGAACAAACTTTTCGGAAACAACTATTTTGTCCGCAATGGAAGTTTTTAATACATGTGTTGTTACATTGTATTAGTGCTAAAAGTACTTCTTGGGAGCAGTTTGGGTCAAATATAGCATCTGCTATGGCGGGTTTGGCTACAGATCGTGTTTCAATTTTTCAAGGTCGATTCTCGATGGCATGCTTTCTCATATTAATCATGGATCCAAATGGTTAAGGTATCCTGTGTTTATACAAGTTTTCTTGAACAAACAACTTGTTGATGTACCAAGCTTCACTGATTTACTTCTGTTATCGTACAACAAGCAAAGATTTTTACTTTTATGGCAAGAAGAAGTGATCTATTCAGAGGTCCGTGATACGCCATTAACTACTTCTATGATGGAAGTTGTTCAAGTCGTTAGAGTCGATATTGAAGATGTTGCGACTAGTGAGGTATCGCACTGCAATCTTGATCATCTGTGTATCGCTTCTCAAGAAGGTACCGCATCTCCACAGGTACTGCTTTCCCAATCTTCAAGTTCAAGAAAAATTGCAGGATCACCTTCTCCATCTCCACACAAATCTGTTCTTGCTTCTCAATCCGAGGAACATTCATCAATTAAAGGAGATGATTCACATCCTATATCCCCTGAAGAAATGACATTGGACAATTATGTTTTAACAAGGGAGTTGGTTAAGTTGCAAAATACTTCTAAGGCTCAAGCCAAGCAGATAAAGAAATTGAAGCTCAAATTTAGAAGGCTAAAAACTTTTGTTTGGCCTTTGGTTAAAGAATTTTGTTTCTGGGTTAAATCAAAGAAGAAAGCACAAAGGCAGTCTAAGCCAAGTAAACACCAAAAGGTTCATACACCATCTTCATCAACTTGGGAGGAATTTAGAAAGACGTAACTTGAAAGAAGATATGGTTAAAGAGAATGAACCCGAAAGCTCTAAAAGTCGAAGAAAAGATCATTCAAGATACCGAGGAGAAAGTTCAAGTTCAAAGTATCTGCGATGATCAAGTCTTGAACAACAAAGCATCGTTTTAAGTACCTTTAGACAAGAGGTAATAACTCCAAGAGTGTTAGACTTTAAAGAGGAAGCTGGTCCTTCAACAACTGTACATGAAGAAGTTGTTGGTCCCTCAACTGTTTTCCAAGAGGAGGAAGCTATTCTCAAACCTACTCATTCTGCAAGTGATGATAAGTTCATTGCTACAATTTTACAACCAAGAGGTGGGGTTACTATTCGAGAAGTACAAGAAGAAGAACAACAAAGAACTTCTCAACCTGCAATTGATCCTAAGGATAAAGGAAAGGGTGTTCTGGTTGAAACTAAGAAGAAAAAGCTAACTTTGGCAGAACTTAGAGAAATTGAAGTTGCTAGGAATGAAGCTAAAGCTAGAAAGTATCAAGAAGAGTTAAATGCTAAAGATAGAGAAGCTCATGAAGCTCAAGAAGCTCGAGTAGAAAGCGTTAAGTTACAAGATCAATTAGATGTCAAGTCACGAACCATTACAATACCTACCTCGTTAGATATATGTCAAGAAGACCTAATTTAGCTAAAGAAAGGAATGCAATGATGGCATATTTGAAAAGCAGAGGATATAAAGGATTGCGTGTTTAACTATGTTGATATGAAAAGACTATATGATGTCAAACCGAGGCTTATAAGAAAGATGTTGCAGGCATCAAAGATTTTAGAGAAGAAGCTACTTGGATCAAGTAGAAAGGAAGAAGAGTTTGAAAGAAAAGGAAAACTGTTAGTTAGATGTTCGCCAAAGAAAGAAAAGTTGAATTAAGATCCGAGACTAAGGATGAATTAAGGAATTATCTCGTAGTGGTAGATTTTGATTATTCAAAAGAAGATGCGACATGAAGATGAACAAATCATGATTAATGCTTTTGAAGTTGTGAAATCCAAGGATGGAGATTATATGATTTTTCATAAAGAAGATGAAAGCTTCAAAGTTTTCAATAGGCTATGGGACTTATTGCACATTATTGATAGAGTAGATTTATTCTATAGTTATATCATGTGGTGAAGCTTACTTTGAACATAATCCATTAGAAGGGATTGGTTTAGTTTTACATGGTGATCTCATAACTGCATAGGAAACCAAGAAGAAAGAATGATGATATTTGGAAGAATCAAGAAAATTGGGAAATTGTTTCTTGGAGATTCTTTGAAGAGTCTGAGTTCATGTTTTAGAGTCGGAAAATGGAACAATGATACACATGTTTGCATGAAGATACCCTCTCACAATCGAGCTCATGAGAAGAATGCTAGAGCATGGAATGGAAGTAGAAGAGGATAATGTAATCGCTTGCATGGTTATCAACTTGTTTATCAACCGGACTACCATTCTTGAAGATGATGAATAAACTGGTATGAGACTTAATTGACTAAATTATTTTTGATAAATCAAGACTTTATTCAAAGTATCTGCGATCAAACAAGATTCTTTAATCAAAGTATCGCTTGCTTTTAACCGCTTAAGTGATTTTTGAAGAAAACTTTGTTAAGTAACAAATATTTTTTAAACAAAGGTTGAATAAATGGTTTTTGAGATGATAACATCAATAGGTTATCAATCCACCATGGTTACAAAAGGATTGACTAATCCATGAGCAAACGGCTCGTAAAGATATATCAAATCCGCTTTTAGTTGACAACTTGCTAATAAGTTGGATGGTAATCAACTCACCATATCGGTAATGTGAAGAGTTGGCTAGCCCACAAGAAAATGGCTTGTGGTAAAGGTCGGAAAAACCATTATTGGTATTTAGTTCACCATTAGATAGAAGAACTAACTAGTCCGTAAGGGTACAACTTTTGGTAAAGACAAAACAAATCATTGATAGTCGGTGATTTGCTAAAATCATATGGTTATCAATGTACCATGGTCTTACACACCAAAACATTTGGCTACTCCGTAGATAATGGCTTTGGTAAAGAGATCTAAATCCATTAAGTTTTCAATGATTCACCTCTCACAGAGTTAATACACCGGAAGTGATGAGAATAGTATGCAACTTTAATCGAATTAATGTACAAATTGTCATATGTTGTTGTGTTCTTTGAAAAGATGGAGCTTGTCGGATGTCGATGTGAAAGAATAATTCTAGAGATACTTTGACAAGTACTGACACTACAAAGATACAATCCAAAGACTAAGAAACAATCGTCCTTAAAGATGAAGTCATTAAAGATAATTTATAAGGAACTTGAAGTCAAGCAAGTAGAATTCAAGTTAGGGAGGATTGTTGGGATATGAAAGTCTCAAGATATGAAAGCATCAAGATTGATAAAAGTAATCTTGAAGTCGCTAAGTATTGGTAAAAGTCAAAGAGTCAAAGTACTGCTAAAGACAGAGTCAAAGTACTGCACTACAAAGTCAAAGTACTGCAAGAACAAAGAACTGTTATATTCGTTTATGGAAAGTATTGTAACTCTAGAATATTCTATGTTTAGATTACTTGTCGTACAAGGATACAAATTGTAAACCGACTAGGATATCCTTGAGCCTATAAAAGGAATCCTAGATTGGCATTAGAGGTACGAGTCTATGAGTTTTAGAGTTTATGAATTCACAAGTTATTTAGTGTTTTAGAGAGAAGTTCGATAATCTTAGAGTTGTTTAGAGTATCGCATAATAAGCGGTTTAGAGTTTATAATAAAAGTTATTCTTCTTAGCTTTGTTAAGTAAATTTCACAGTGCTTTGATAAAGATTGCTCGGTGTTTCTTTGTTAATAACTTAGGATTTATCCGAGGTTATTAAACCTTAACAAGCTAGTTAAGTTAGTTTGATTAAAGTATATCGATCCAACATAGGTAGACGAGTGGGAAGGGTAACATATGACCAATTGACGACCCTTTCTCGCTTGTGCGATTTGACCAACTAATCACCTACCGCTTGGATGAACTTAAGTCGGGGTGAGTGTTTAAGATGCTAGCGCCCGCACTCACTATTATGAATCTAGCATGTAGCGGTACTTAATGACTTGGCTTAGGGGACTAAGAACAACTGGACTTATGACGGGTCACATGATTTCTCCAGTGGGACCCTTTGCTGATAGGTTAGGACGAAATGACCAAATGCTCTCCTAGCGACTTTGACCCCATCTGAAGTAATTGGAAGTAATTAGACGTAAACACTACTAATTAGGATGAGTAATTAGGTTAGCACCACTCTCCTCTATTGATCACAACCCTCGCCTTTATTTGCTTTAGTAGTTAATTATATCAAAATTATATTAAAATATGTGACACCTAGACTTAGTTTAAATCTGCACACATAGCTCTTGGGACGACCTCGGTTTTACTAAAATACTACATTACACACGACCGGGTACACTTCCCGTTAGTGCGTTAGGGTAGACCATAGGTATTACGAGACAATATAAATATTAAAACCTGGTAAGTAAAACCTGCATCAGAGATCCAGGATGGAAATAGACCAAAGAAATTGCAATGTCTTATTGAGAATGATAGTGTTAAGCTCATTTTATATGAAAGTATAAGTCTTTTTATATCAACTTTTGTTACCTATCTTTCAAATAAATGGCTTTCTTGTACTGAATATTTTTATGTTGTCTCGCAACAATGGACGAAATGGAGCTTCAAGCCATACCGGTGGGTTCTTTGTATTCCGCCAATAAAAGGAGATTTTCTAATAACACAAAACCGACATCTTCAAAAATCAGATCCCAAACCGAAATTCCTACTAATTATTATAAGCGACATTGGGTAGGCGATACACTGATTACAAACGATTGTGTGCCTCATCTGACATATGAATTTCATATCAAAGGTGAATCTTTTTGCTGACATAACATATTCTTCAGATACCAACAAAAATATGTTGTGTTACCTTATATTTTTGAATAATTTTTCTGTATACATTATTTGAAATATTCTTTGCTGATATATTGTTTCATGTTCCTGACGTGCCATAGACATTCAGTCAAGACAGATGCAGATATCCACATCTTCAAACCTAAAAATGCAATCACCAATTACACAATCTAAAAATATGCCTATAGCTGATCAACAGTTGTTCTTTTCCCCTAACTATGATTCGATTTAAAGAAACTGCGTCCCCAGTTGGCCACCATTAGTTGCCTCAACAAGAGCCACAAATGTATTGGAAGAGGGAAACCTAAGATCAAATTTGAGCAATCAGCGATCGCAACTAACATCTGAAGGTGCGTTGAATTTGGAGCTTTTATGTGTGTGTGTATAGTGATTGTGGTAAACAAACAATACCGTTATCAATATTTATCGTCCACTTTTTATTATTATTTTTTTTGTAGGTGTTTCTGGGATCACACATAATTGTACAAGGTTGCGCACATGTGGCCAATATGCACGCTCAAAGGGCCATAGTTCACACTGACCAACTCAAGGTATATTCAGAGGTCGTTAGGTTTGCGTAATGATTTTTGCATTTATAGTATACTTATTTGTTGATAGTTCAACTTATTTACTTATGTATCCTTCATTTTTTCCGTTTATGTTTGATACATATTTACTTTTTTTTCTTTCTATTTTTTAGTTCTACAAATGAGAACGTAGAAGATTGCACATCTGAGTATCGTGAATGTGTTCAGGTGGTTGCTAAAAAACTACCATTTTGGCAACGCATGCGGCTGAACTAACGGAAGGGTACACAAGGCTGTGGTTTCCCACGAACAACTTATTAAGGAGCAAGACGAAAAACATCAATCTGAAAAATAAGTTTTTATCAATTTATACCCTTTCTAACGTCAAACGAGTTATCTGCTAATTGATTATTAGTCATCCAAATAGGCAAAAATTACCCTTTCAGAAGTCATCCAAAATGCTGATCTTGTAGCCCCCCCCCCCCTTTTTTTTTGCTTCAGTAATCTGATTAGTGGCTTATATAAGGACTTTTAAGCTCCTAGTTTGTTTGATATTCAAAATGCAATAACTACTTACATAAGCAAACCCACGAACATCCTATCTTTAGAGTTGTCAGTAAGATTTTACAACACACCTCTTTGGAACCATCAGGATCGTGTCTTGCTGTCAATATAAATGTTAGGGTGTGATATGCAATGACATATAAGTTTAACAACTTTCATGCCATTGTAAGCTTGTAGAGTAATTACGTAGTAGTTTATAATATTTTTCTTAATTTTCTTACAAAAAATAAACCTAATTCTCAACTAGGCTAGCTGATGTTGACAAGTTTGATTTTTTTATAGTTAATTAGACGTGCTTGAGCGAGTTATCTATTGTATTCGTAAAATCCCTGGCTCGATGTTGCTTTGTTAGCTAAAGTATATGTGTTTGATATATCAGTATGTATACAAGAAAATAGTCCAACATAACTTTTACTTAAAATGTGAAGCATGATATTTTTAGTTGTGCCAACAGATCTTCCATAGGGGTAAGACAGTTTGGGCCAATTGGTATCAGAATGTGCAGAGTAGATAACCATCTTGTGCAATATGTTTGTAAGAGATAAAGTGCAGTAATCTGTATAGGGAATTAGTGCAGTGTAGATGGAGATATGGAGGGAAAAGTAACAATAAAATAATTGTTATATTGATTATGAATAACTGTCAATACAATGCCTATAAATAGTTAGTGAACAGGCATGACATGAATGGGTGTAATGGTTCAGTTTGACCCATAAGACACAACCCTTCATAGTTAACTGTCACAAACTGTATTCTAACCATAATAACTGCCTAAACGACCAACTAATAGATAACTAACTAATGTACATGTCATCAATCCTATCCTAAAGTCCTGTGCAACCTTATTGGTTGATTACATGGCTGCTAACTAATATACATAGAATAAATAAATTGTCTGATATAAAACATAGAGTATAAAGAGCATTTGAACTTATGAAATCCAACACTCCACCCTAAGATCAAATGATCTTGATTCAAGCTTTGATGTCTTGTCTTCTGTCTTGGTGAAATTCAACTGATGATGGTGAAGTCATCAGTTCCATTACTGTCAGTGTCCCCTTCTTCCCTTCCAAATTTGCTTGTGCTTGCTGTCTTTTCTTCATCATGTATGTTTATCTGGTCTGATTGATAATTGCCATTGAGATCCTCTAGCATCACACCAAAGTGCTCAATCTTATTTCCTCCTTGTATGCTAATGGTTTCTTTCAATGGATTTACTCCATAGCATTTCCTTTTGCTTTCTGAAACATGTCCTTCTGTTTCATTCTGTGAGACCCTGGCAGTGTTGTAATAACACTTAAATACATATAAGTAAAGATTGTAGCATTCTTTTATCTCTTGACCAAGTTCCTTTTGTAGGCCAAAAATTTCAGCAATGTAACCAAATTCTTCTGAGAAAATCACACTTAGGTAGCCCCCTAGTGTTTCAACAAGCTTATAGAGATCCATTAGATGGATCTCTATCCCATGAATTATGGGTGGAATGGGTCCTGGTAGGTCCTTTTTGAGATAGACAGTATAAACCCAAATGAAGACTGGTATGTGCTAAAACACATACCACTTCTTTACCAAAATAGACCCAAAATAACAAGAAAAGAGCCGTTTATGCCTAATATTTTTTGGTTTCTTGAGTTTATGCATGTGCAGGTACGGATATGACAAAACAGACAAAAGAAAGCCAAAACCGAAGAAAACCGGGCACGAGAATGAGAAGAATGCAAAAGCCGCAACCGGGAAATCAGAATAAGGGTTTGTAATGCTTAAAAGTCAATTTACGAAGCTTCGGGACAAGTTCGGGGAGTTTTCACCTTGTCACCTTCACTTATCCATATTTACACAAGACGACCTTCGTTCTGGCCAATTTACACATTACACCCTTAACTTTCACAAATCACCATTTAAACCCCTTATTTACCCATTTTACCTTTTTACTCTCATAAACCCCATTTACCCAAGTCACCCTTACCTTTTCATATTTTACACCATTGGTCCTTTTAACTTGCAAATGTTACTTAAATGATCCTAATGGTTAAAAATGCCAAATGTGTTAATTGCCAAATCCAAATCTGTCCAAGCCCAAAATAACCAAACCATCCCACCAAAATTACCACTACCCTTTACACCTAAAAAGCCCAAGCCCATTCCCTTCATTAAATCCTACCCCGTATAACCCAAGTCAAAGAATAAAATCAAACCAGTCAACTGACTCCCCTTCCTAAACCGTGACCCTTTACCCTATCATAACCCTTCAAAAAAAACTCACTTGACCATCCCTTTTAACCACCCTTCCAGTCAACATTCAGTCAAACTGAATAAAAAAACTCAAAAAAAACCAAAAGCGCCAAAAAGCAAAAAATACCCCATTTTTGTTGTTGTTTATCCCCAAGGTCCCGACTTACCCTGCTCCATCCAATTTCACCCAACTTAATGTACTTCTAGAACCCTCTAACGACGTGTCAGAGGGTATGTCACCTCAGGATCGCCAAGCTGGCAGTTTGAAGGCTTCCTATTGGTGGAAACACCTCATTCAAGTGATCCAAGGATTAAGATGAGAGTTGGTGATGTGAGATATGAGTAAAGGCCGAGATTAGAGCTCTATATGATTCTTCAAGACCTCCTGCTGTGCTATTTATACCCTTCTCAGTCACAAGTGGAAATCGTCCAATTTCTTAAGTCTTAGAGGAATTTTGACCTGTTATTCTCATGTCATTTAATCGTTTTCATAGTGTAATTGTTTATGTTAAAATGTAATTTCATTTCAATAGTTGTAAGGTCACTTTTGATTTAATGCAATTTAAGATTAACTTGTCAAAATTCATTTGTCTCAAATCCTTTTTTCAGCTTTCAATTACTGCTCATTTAAGCTCGTATAAGCTTGTTATAGATTGTATGAGCTCACTTTTCTCTTAATTGTCCTTAATTTCAGTTTTTAAGCTAAGTCAAAGTTAAGTCAATATTAGTCAAAATTCAAAAGTCAAACTGTTTTCAGCCTAATTTCTGTTTTGAATGTGTTAAAGGGTGATTTTAATGACTGTTTGAGTAGATCATTTCATTTTAGGTCATTATTCATCAAGGTTTTAAGTTTAGACTTCATTTGGTTCACTAAAGGGGTGTTTGGAATTATAAATTTAACGCGCTTAATTAGTTTTTGATTAATTCATATTTGTTTCATTGGGTTTCTAAACTGATTTTAGAACTTAAGTGATCATACTTTTAAGTTTAGTGAGTGTAAAGTGCATGTTTCAAGTTTTATTCAAAGTCTGTCAAAAGTATTCCAAACAGTTTTCACCAATTTTCTCAAAGCTATTTTAGTCATTTATTTTTGCTATTAAAATCATTAAAAAACAAAAATAGCTTTTTCAGTAGCTTGTTTCAGTAACCTCAAAAGGAAAAAAATACAAAAAAATGTTTTAGATAGGCTGCTAGTGCCTTGAAGTTGGTGATGTGGTTTGATAGTGTCCTGTGCACCACTAGTGCAGTTTCAAGTAAGATCATGTTAAGCTAATTTTCTGCTTATTTTGTTGCTTAATTGTTGCTGTTAATTGTAGTTTATAATGCATAGACTATCTGAGTTCCCTTAGTTAGCCATCTAGAAGCTTTTATGTAGCTTTTTAGTAGCCTTAAGCACTCTTGCTTGTCATAGTCATCATTGCGTGACCATTTAGGATGTTTTGCCATTGATTTTTACCTTATTAGTAGCCATACAGGAATAGTTTAGGAGTAGTTTAGATTTTCTTTTAGTGAAATAGCTTATTTTAGTTAAAGTTGCCTAACTTATTTGGTGCTTATTTAGTTTTAAAGGATGTTTGGTATTTGGATTGATCTAGTGCTTCAACCTTTTAGCTTAATGCTTATTTGTCTAATTCAGCTGTGTTAGGTTGCTTTAAGATAGGTTAGGTTTATTTTAGCTTAATGTAGCCTGTGGTTGCTTGTGTTAATGTTCTAGTGCTTATTGCTTATTTTTCCTTTTGCTTTTCACATCAGTTAGTAGCCAAATAGAATAATATGAATTCAAGAGTTGTTTTTCATAATTTTCCTAGATTCATAATTGCATTTAGAACTTTTCTGTATTTTTTCATAATTTTACTTAGCCATTTACTATTTTTCAGCATTTTAAATCAGTTTTTAGCATTTTTAAATAGCTTTTAATACAAATAAATCAGAAAATAGTCACAAAAATGCAAATTCAATTTTATTAGGTTTAGAAAAATCAAAAAGTCAGAAAAAGTATTTTTCCAGATTTTTCCTAGTTTAAATAGTATTTTCTAGCCATTTAATTAGTTTAAATTAGTTTTAAATTCATAGAAATAAGAGAAAAGGTCAGAAAAATGTAGTTTTAGTTTTGAAAATTATTTTTAGTTAGATTAGATTTTCGAAAAATAGTTTTGCAATCTTGTAAGTTTTCATAATTTTTAGCATTTTAAATCTATTTTAAAAGTCCAAAAATAGTTTTTAATTCAAATAAAATTTAGAAAAAGTTAAAAATTAGTTTTTAATTTTAGTTAATTTATAAATCACTCTCTTAGCTGTAAAAAAATATTAGATCACTTTTAGGGGTTAAAATAGTTTAGTTTGCATTTTAATTTACGTTTTATTAAATAAGTTATTTGCGTTTTTAGTTATAATTTGCATATTTAGTTATAATTACTTGTTTTCATCATAGATTTAGTATATTTAATTGCTTCCCTTTACTTTTACTTGCCCCATAGTTTAGAAATCTCTATAAAATCCCTTTTTAAACCATTCAAAACCCGAATAACGCGACGTGAGTTGAAATCTCCATTCATCCTTCGTTGGGAGAACGACCTGGGAAATACATTCCTTTGTATTTCTTCGGAAAATATCTGTACTACGAAAACGAACTTATCAAAATGGCGCCGCTGCCGGGGAGAGCATGTAGTGAGTTTTCGATTCCGTCTCTATTCGCGTGTTTTTGAAGATCCTTCTCCGAGAAGTTATTGTTTTTGTAAATATTTCTTTTCTAAAAACCCAAAAACATCTAAAAAACCAAAACATTCTTCCTAGAGTGTTTACAAAACCATAAAAATTAAAAAACTAACAAAAGAAACCGAAACGTCAATTGTTACGCCGACCACCTTGAAAGTACAACTTATACACGGGTATAAGGAAGTCTTGATATTAAATTGCGATCAAGAAAGATCCACTCTTCTTTCCCGCTTTGTCACACAGATTTCGAGAGCTACCGAGCACCGGTTGACGGGACGGTTACCAAAAATATTGTGTTTTTAAAGTTTTCTTAAATATAAAAACCCAAAAAGATTTTCCTTTTCAAAATTTGTTTTCTATTTATGTTTGTCTTTATCAAAAACTCAAAAATATTCTTCTTTATCCTCTGATTCGATAATTCTTTCCTCTTATCCCTCTTTTATGTTTAATTCTTATGGACTATTTCAACTATTTCTGTCATTGTTGTAATTCACGTTTGGGATATGATTATCAGTGTTATAATCATATGTGCCCCAATTCTTTCAATAATCCTCAATATT
This sequence comes from Chrysanthemum lavandulifolium, assembly GCA_022545495.1. Classification (NCBI taxonomy): domain Eukaryota; kingdom Viridiplantae; phylum Streptophyta; class Magnoliopsida; order Asterales; family Asteraceae; genus Chrysanthemum; species Chrysanthemum lavandulifolium. The sequence continues at coordinate 94,882,435 of CM040239.1, forward strand.
TTCCCGATTATCCTCCACAGTTCGAAATATCTTCGTCTGATCAATGTTATTGTCATGTGGTGGACTCGGACGATTTTCATTGTTTATGGTGTGAACCCCTTCAGATTGTGACTGATGATTTCGGGATTGAAGATGCTTTTGAGCGACAACGAATCGAAATTGAAAGCATGTTTAGAACTTTCTTCAGTCAATATCAAGCTCAACAAAGTGTTAATGAAGAACCCTTTCAAGTTAAGGAAGACAATCACACCAAACCGGAGACCACAACGGAAGTGGTGGAAAATGCTAGCTCTCAGAGCACACCACTTTCCCCACCTCCGGAATCTCCAAAATACAATTCCACTCTCATCTCTGAGCCTTTCATTTTCGACTCTTCCCCTTCACTCACACCGTTTGAGAGAAGTGACGTCCTTTTGGAAGAGGTCGATGATCTTATTTCTTCAAAAACTGTTGATCCCGAAGACTCTCTCATTATGGGGGATCAGCATCTTAGACCTATTCCGGAAATGGAATCGTCTAGTGTTGAGGTCCTTGTCCCAATCCCAAGTGAGTCTGAGGTTGTTTTTGATGATATTTGTGATGAGCCTTCTCTTATTGTCTCGAACGATCAAGTTGAGATGTTCTCCGATTCCGATAATGATTCTTATGGAGACATCGATTTCATCGACGATTTACCTTCTGAGCCCGTCAACATAGAAGAAGAAAATGATTTTGAGCCAGAAGATGAAGAGATTGAGCCTATTGATATACAGATCGAGGATGAAACATTACGTGAAACATTGTTGAATGTTAATCTTCTCATTTCCAAGATTAAAGCCCTTAACGATAAATCAAGTTCACCTCCTATCTCCGTTAAAGATAGTGACTTCTTACCCGAGCTTGAAACTTTCCTATTTGATAAAGATATTAGTGGCAGTCCCACTATTGCCGATGTTTATCCTCCGATATTTGAGCGGTTCTACTTTGATATGAGCAAAGTTATGAACGAGATTTCCGATACTCCGACGAATGACCCGATCATTAAGGATGCTATTGATGACTTGATACCACCGGGTATTGAGGATGTCGTGCATGATCCCGAGGGGGATATGTTGTTACTTGATGATGATTCTCCTTCCTCTGTTGAGTTGACCATCACTTATCCCGATGAGCCTACACGTGAAGATAAAATTTTTAATCCCGGCATATTCGCCATTGATGAGCTTTATGTTAAAAACGTCATTCGAGATAAGGATCCTCCGTTGGATTCCTTCAGTGTTGAGCTTTCACATCTTATCCCTTACCATGAGCTCCCGTCTTCTTTGGAGTTTTCTCATTCTTATCCATCATCCTTTCATCCGCCCGCTAAACCGCCGGGTGATGGATCGTTATTTCATAATATGCCTTATGTGAGGTTAGGGGGAGTTATCCCTTATGTGCTGATGCCCGACACTTTCTTCTCCACCCAACCCACCCATTCTCATTCCTTCGGGAATGAGGACACCGTTTTTTACCCTGGTATCTCTACCATTTTCTTCCCCAAGGACAAATGAATTTGGGGACGAGTCAAGCTAGCGACTCGATGATAAAAACAGTAGCGCTTCGTGGGAGGCCCCCCATGCTTATCTATATCTTCTATTTTCTTCTAATAAGTGACGTGAAGGGGTTAGCCTCTTTTATTTCTCGTGTTTGGTTGTTTGTGATGTTTTTGTCTAGGATTTTCCCGATATGAAGACTCTCGTGCTCGAAGTTTGTCTTTTCTCCACTCGAGTTTCATGATCGATGCTGATGGAAATCCGATATCCGAAATCTTATCGACTAATGTTTATCTTTGAGCATACTTAATAAACGGCTTTTAGATTTTCGTTGATACCCTTGCCTTTAAACATTGAGGACAATGTTCATTTTAGTCTGGGGTGGGTAATCTTCGATTTGATTTGACCACACTTGCTTACTCTTTGCCGTGTACTCTCGCAACCCCGTTTTTCCTTAAAAATGAAAAAAATTGTGCAAAAAAGTGAAAAATTTAAAATTTTTGTAAGCTTTTGCTAGTTTTATGATTGAAAAGTCTTTGCGAGTTTCTTAGAAGTTACTTTAAATATGCGTTTTCTTGAAAAAGTCTTTGCTAATTACTTAGACAAGAGGCTATAAAATGCGATTCTAGCTCACAAGGCCAAGAATTTGCAAGCTTCCCTAAGTGATTTTAAATATGCAAAGCTTTGAAAGATTTTGCTAGTTTCTAATAAGTGACTTTAAAAATGCGAGACTTGAGATTATTTGATGAAGCATTAGCTAAGTTAATATATGTTTTGACACCTTGTTGACTTTCCGCTGGTGAGAGTAGGAATAGAATTCTGACTTGACCGGGCGTGTTGAGCCCTAGCTTGTTCCCTTAACCATAGATAATTAAATTATCGGCTAAGCATCCGCGGATCTCATTATTTGAGATTTTAAATTTGCGGAGATCTAGGAATGATAGAGTTATTTATGAGTTTAGATGCTAAGCGTGGAGTAGTTGGTAATTTTTAGAGCCCATCAAAGGTACTTGTGGCTTTTTGCTCCCACAAGATTGTCTCACCCCATATTTGTGAATAAATAATTAAAGATGTTAGGTTTTTTACGATAGTTAGTTCTTTATCTTCTTTAGAGAATCTTTGCTTATGAGAGTTGGGTACACATCAAGGTACTGTCAGTGTTGCGGTGTAATAGACAACTGATTCTTGATAGTTTGCTGCTATTGTTTCTATTGTTATAAAAGCCATGGGATTCGGAGTTTGGCACAAAAATTAACATGAAATAAAGTTCAAATGTATTAAAGTGAAAATCCAAAGTCATAAAAGTTTTCTATGTCTGACGGTACCCCCGTTGTCATGGACTTCAAAAAGGTGGAGGAAAATTCCAAAGTCATAATAAGACTTCTGATAAAACGGTAATCCCGTTGAATTAGTGGTTGAAAAGACCGAGGGCCTAAATTGAAAAAATGCAAATGTGTTGAAATAGTGTTAAGCCAAACTTTGAATCCGGGAGATATCTAAATAAAAGCTTTTGTCTCTGGACTCGTAGATGAGTTGTTTCGGTCGTACTAAAAAGGATATCTCCCTAAATCGTGTTAAATTAGGACCTTGATGTAGACCTCATTCTTGTATGCAACGGTTTTCGAGGGAATATGGAAAACTAATTAGCGTCTTAACTTCATATCTTTATCGTAATAAAACCTATCGAAACGAGAAATATGAAGAAATTCATTTCTCACCAAAAATCAAATAAATAAAGGAAAATAGGAAAATGGGAGCAAAAGGTAATTACACAAGTAACTTCCATGGGTAGTGTTAGCATCTAAAATCATAATTAACAATGATTTCGATTTTACGCTTAGTTTGGGGACTTGTGAAAAATCAGGACGGTGTATTCTATCCGTATGGTCACTCCTCGCTGAGTTGTGTTTCCTACTCCGTGATCTTAAAAATGTCGTTTGAAAAATGTTGGAGTTATTGATCGACATGAAATTTCAACAAACCGTCACTCATAATTGGAATGTGCTTAATCGTAATATCTATATGTGAAATAAAAGGTAAACGGGGCGATTTTAGAATTTAGGGTTTCTTAATCTCTTTTGAGGAATCTTTGCTACTTTTCATTGGTTTAGTAGAAAGAGGTTGAAATCCTTGGTTTTAGAAGCGTGAGTTGATGACATTGCGTGAGGACACGACAATCTTCTAGTCAGGTATTTTGGTATGTGCTAAAACACATACCATTTCTTTACCAAAATAGACCCAAAATAACAAGAAAATGTACCGTTTATGCCTAATATTTGTTGGTTTCTTGAGTTTATGCATGTGCGTGTACTGGATATGACAAAATGCATAAAAGAAAGCCAAAACCAAGAAAACCGAGCACGAGAATGAGAAGAGTGCAAAAGCGCAATGGAAATCGAATAAGGGTTTGTAATGCTTAAAAGTTCGGGGAGTTTTCACCTTTTCACCTTCACCTATCCATATTTACACAAGACACCCTTCGTTCTGGCCAATTTACACATTACACCCTTAACTTTCAAAAATCACCATTTAAACCCCTTATTTACCCATTTTACCTTTTTACTCTCATAAACCCCATTTACCCAAGTCACCCTTACCTTTTCATATTTTACACCATTGGTCCTTTTAACTTGCAAATGTTACTTAAATGATCCTAATGGTTAAAAATGCCAAATGTGTTAATTGCCAAATCCAAATCTGTCCAAGCCCAAAATAACCAAACCATCCCACCAAAATTACCACTACCCTTTACACCTAAAAAGCACAAGCCCATTCCCTTCATTAAATCCTACCCCGTATAACCCAAGTCAAAGAATAAAATCAAACCAGTCAACTGACTCCCCTTCCTAAACCATGACCATTTACCCTATCATAACCCTTCAAAAAAAAACTCACTTGACCCTCCCTTTTAACCACCCTTACAGTCAACATTTAGTCAAACTGAATAAAAAAACTCAAAAAAAAACCAAACGTGCCAAAAAGGAAAAAATACCCCATTGTTACTGTTTATCCCCAAGGTCCCGACTTACCCTGCTCCATCTAATTTCACCCAACTTAATGTACTTCTAGAACCCTCTGACGACGTGTCAGAGGGTATGTCACCTCAGGATCGCCAAGCTGGCAGTTTGAAGGCTTCCTATTGGTGGAAAAACCTCATTCAAGTGATCCAAGGGTTGAGATGAGAGTTGGCGATGTGGGATATGATTAAAGGTCGAGATTAGAGCTCTAGATGATTCTTCAAGACCTCCTGCTGTGCTATTTATACCCTTCTCAGTCACAAGTGGAAATCGTCCAATTTCTTAAGTCTTAGAGAGGAATTTTGACCTTTTATTCTCATGTCATTTAATCGTTTTCATAGTGTAATTGTTTATGTTAAAATGTAATTTCATTTCAGTAGTTGTAAGTTCACTTTTGATTTAATGGAATTTAAGATTAACTTGTCAAAATTCATTTGTCTCAAATCCGTTTTCCAGCTTTCAATTACTGCTCATTTAAGCTTGTTAAAGCTTGTATGAGCTCACTTTTCTCTTAAATATCCTTAATTTCAGTTTTTAAACTAAGTCAAAGTTAAGTCAATATTAGTCAAAATTCAAAAGTCAAACTGTTTTCAGCCTAATTTTTGTTTTGAATCTGTTAAAGGGTTGATTTTAATGACTGTTTGAGTAGATAATTTCATTTTAGGTAATTATTCATCAAGGTTTTAAGTTTAGACTTCATTTGGTTCACTAAAGGGGTGTTTGGAATTATAAATTTAAGGCGCTTAAATAGTTTTTGATTAACTCATATTTGTTTCATTGGGTTGCTAAACTGATTTTAGAACTTAAGTGATCATACTTTTAAGTTTAGTGAGTGTAAAGTGCATGTTTCAAGTTTTATTCAAATTCTGTCAAAAGTATTCCAAACAGTTTTCACCAATTTTCTCTATGCTACTTTAGTGATTTATTTTTGCTATTAAAATCATTAAAAATCAAAATAGCTTTTTCAATAGCTTGTTTCAGTAACCTCAAAAGGAAAAAAATCCAAAAAATGTTTTAGATAGGCTGCTAGTGCCTTGAAGTTGGTGATGTGGTTTGATAGTGTCATGTGCACCACTAGTGCAGTTTCAAGTAAGATCATGTTAAGCTAATTTTCTGCTTATTTTGTTGTTTAATTGTTGCTGTTAATTGTAGTTTATAATGCATAGATTATCTGAGTTCCCTTAGTTAGCCATCTAGAAGCTTTTATGTAGCTTTTTAATAGCCTTAAGCACTCTTGCTTGTGCTTCTGCAGTCTGCTGTTGCAGCAGCCATTTAGGATGTTTTGCCATTGATTTTTACCTTATTAATAGCCATACAGGAATAGTTTAGGAGTAGTTTAGATTTGCTTTTAGTGAAATAGCTTATTTTAGTTAAAGTTGCCTAACTTATTTGGTGCTTATTTAGTTTTTAAGGCTGTTTGGTATTTGGATTGATCTAGTGCTTCAACCTTTTAGCTTAATGCTTATTTGGTCTAATTCAGCTGTGTTAGGTTTCTTTAAGATATGTTAGGTTTATTTTAGCTTAATGTAGCCTGTGGTTGCTTGTGTTAATGTTCTAGTGCTTATTGCTTATTTTTCCTTTAGCTTTTCACATCAGTTAGTAGCCAAATAGAATAATCTGAATTCAGGAGTTGTTTTTCATAATTTTCCTAGATTCATTATTGCATTTAGAACTTTTTTGTAATTTTTCATAATTTTCCTTAGCCATTTACTATTTTTCTGTATTATAAATCAGTTTTTAGCATTTTTAAATAGCTTTTAATACAAATAAATCAGAAAATAGTGACAAAAATGCAAACTCAATTTTATTAGGTTTAGAAAAATCAAAAAGTCAGAAAAAGTATTTTTCCAGATTTTTCCTAATTTAAATAGTATTTTCTAGCCATTTAATTAGTTTAAATTAGTTTTAAATTCATAGAAAATAGAGAAAAGGCCAAAAAAATGTAATTTCAGTTTTGAAAATTATTTTTAGTTAGATTAGATTTTTGAAAAATAGTTTTTAAATTTTCTTGTAAGTTTTCATAATTTTTAGCATTTTAAATCTATTTTAAAAGTCCAAAAATAGTTTTTAATTCAAATAAAATTTAAAAAAAGTTAAAAATTAGTTTTTAATTTTAGTTATTTTTTAAATCACTCTCTTAGATGTAAAAAAATATTAGATCACTTTTAGGGGTTAAAATAGTTTAGTTTGCATTTTAATTTACGTTTTATTAAATACGTTATTTTCGTTTTGTTAGGAATTATTGTAATAGTGGGTTCCTGCTGATAAGGGTTCCTGCGGATAGTTTTAGTATTCCTTCTGATAGTGCCGTTACTGCGGATAGTGCAGTTAATGCTGATAGTTATTATTGTTTCTGCGGATATGTAGGTTCCGTATTATTAGTATTTAGTTAGGATATGCATGAGTTAAATTAAGAATAGATAATGCATATCTTTTACGTGTTTTGTAAGCTGCAGAATTAGGGTTTCTGGTAGTATAAAAGAAACCTGCGGCTAGGGTTTATGGACGCTTGTCAATAACATTGTTAGTAATTCAATATAGATCAATAGAGGATCAAGTCTTTTGCGTTTATTGTCTTCTTAATTCTTGTGTTAATAAAGGTTCTCTATAGTTTGCTTGTGATTACACATGTTTACTATACGTTCATTAAGGCTCTTAAGATGTATCTGGGACTGATCCAACAAGTGGTATCAGAGCCTGGTGAGAATCTTTCAAAGAAGACATCCTTACTCTCTTTCGCAAAACCTTAATCTCACTCTAACAATGACATCATCAAAACATTCAGACTCAGACAATGAGGAGAAGCCTGAGTCATCTAATGCCAGTGCTCAGTCTACAATTCAGTAGGTTGTTACCACCATGTCAAACAACAATGCAAAGTTTCCCTATCTGAAGAATTACGAATATGACATATGGGCTATGAAGATGGAAAATTACATCACTAACAATGACTACCATCTCTGGAACATTGATTAGAAAGGCAACAGTAAGAAGAAGAATGGTAGAGATACAGAAGGTAATGTGATCATTCTTCCAGCAGCAACAACTGAGGAAGCTATTGCCCTTCAGATGGAAACAAAGGCTAGGACTACCTTGCTCCAAGCACTACCAGATGAGCATATGAGCGACTTTCATCATCTTGATGATGCAAAAGAGATCTGGAAGGCCATCAAGGCAAGGTTTGGTGGTAACGAAGAGTCTAAGAATATGAGGAAGTCTATGCTTAAGCAGAGCTTTCAGGAGTTCACAATTTCTGAAGAGGAGGGCATACACAAGGGGTATGGCAGGTTTCAGAAAATCCTGAGCCAGCTCAATCAGATGAAGGCCAAACCTGACAATGAGGAGTGCAACCTCTAGTTCCTGCATGCTTTACCTTCTTCCTGGAGGCAGGTTTCTCTCACTCTCAAGGCAAAAGGGGCCTTGATTATTTAAGCTTCGATGACTTATACAATAAGCTTAGATCTCTTGAAATTGATATCAAGGGTCATTCTACCTATTCTCCAACCCCATCAAACTCAGCTTTTGTTAGTGCTACCAGTGCTAACACAATGGTGTCTTATGCTGAGAGTCCCACTTCTTTATCAGCAGCAACCAGATTACACACTTCTTCTACAAGAAAATCAAAGTCCAATATTGTGATAGAGGGTGTGCTTTACTCATTTGTTGCCGAGACTGAAGACCAACAACAGTTGGCCTATGAAGATTTTGAACAAGTGGATAAAAGGGATTTGGAGGAGATGGACCTCAAATAGCAGTTGGCCATGCTCACTGTAAAATTCAACAGGTTTGAGAAGGGTTCTGGGAGGAAATTCAGCTACAAGGGAAGAGAGGCAGCCATGTTTGACCGGAAAAAGATCAGCTGCTTTGAATGCAACCAACTAGGTCACTTTGCCATAGAATACCCAGATAAGAAGGGAAGTGATAGGAGAAGGTATTCTGCATACAAGCTCAAGGAAGCTGAGGATGTGAAACCTAAAGCTTTGTTGTCTCTGGACTCAAGGGTTGACTTGGATGCTCATGTGGATGAAGTTTAGGATGAAAATCCTCAGGTTGGATTGCTGGCTGATACTGTTGATGAGTTTGCACTGATGGGCATCACATCTCAGGTACAAAATTATATATTTGGTTGTAATGCTAGATATGATGCTCTTAAAAGTGAATTTGATGATGTTAATGACAAATATAAAGAGAATTTTATTCAGGTCCAGGCATATAAGAAAACTGTTAAATCTTTAGAAAAACAAAAGGCCTGGTGGTACCAACAAAATCAATTGGCTCTTGAAGAAAGAATTAAGGTTTTAGAGAGGGATTTGGAAAACACCACTAACTTGTTAAAATTCTCTGAGAAAGAATATGTAAAATTCAATATAGAAAAAGAAGGTCTTAAGGCAAATTTAGATTTAGAGGTGGCTAGCCATAAATAATTGGCAAGAACAGGCTAAAAATCTAGACAAATTGTGGAAAAGTTCTATGTCTATTAAAACTAAAATGGGGTTGGGCTTCAAGGACTATATTGGTCCAGATGAGGTTTATGACCCTAATGAATATAGTGTGTTTAATCTTGTCACCGATGAAGAGGAAGATAAATATAGAAAACATGTTAAATTTGATAAACAAGGTGAAATGCATTCAGTTCCTTCTTATATAAATGGTATTGTTAGGCCACCCAACCTGCACTCGCACTGGATGAATCACATATGTCCTATGGCCAAAAGTCTAATGACTTAACCGACATCGGCAAGGAAACTAATGATTTTGTCTCTTGTTCTTCCAAGGATAGGACTTGAGACCCGTCTAAATACTATGCCAGTTGTGATTCAAGTGAAGAGTCTACAAAGCCCAAGTCTGCCTCTCCCAAGTCCTTGCCTATCCCAAGAGTTGCTGTTGATGAATCATCTTCAAAGACAACTTATTTTAGAAACATTTCTTGTTCTGTTGATTCTGTTAAAAACAATTCTGATTTTGGTTGTGGTTTGAATAAGTTTGTTCGTGATAAGACTATTCCTGTTATGAACAAGCATTTTAAGAAGAAATCATGTTTTGTTTGTGGTAGTACATTTCATCTTATCAAAGATTGTGATTTTTATGAAAAACAAATGGATGTTTGTACTAATCAACAGAGACATAGACCAATATGGAATGATGCGACCAAAATTCCTCCATTTGTTCCTCCGAACACATGTGAAGACCGGCGAACAAATTACTGGGTAGACCATTCTGGCGGTAGACACTGCTCTGTTGGTAGACCGAGTTCCTGCTTTGGTAACCCGTTTCGCCGATAGACCATCTTCATCACGTTGGAGAAGAATGTTCCTAGGCCATTAATCGACCTACTAGTACTTATTTTCAAAATGGATATAGGCACATTAATAATGACCCATTTAATACAAGGGGACAATGTGGGATACCTTTGTTAAGCCCTCGAGGGTTGCTCTTGGACACAAAATAGACCATCATTCATGAAGGTTCCAAGAACAATAGTGGATCTCATCAATCTGCAGTGTTTTCTAATGTGATCCATTAGGCGGGCCCAAGTCGAATGACTGGGTCTCCATGTATACTAATGTTGTTGTATATATTTTAACTTGTATGATGATCCTCATACAAATAAAGATTTAGGTATTTTTGATAGTGGATGTTCTAGGAGTATGACAGGGAACAGAGACAGATTACATAATTTTGTATCTCTTCAAGGGGGTACTGTTACATTTGGAGGAGGAAATGGTAAAATTATAGGGAAGGGAACCATAAGAACTTCCAAGCTGGACTTTGAGAATGTGTATTATGTGGAACAACTAAGAAACTTCAACTTATTTTCTGTCTCTCAAATTTGTGACAAGAAAAATTGTGTTCGTTCATCGACATCGAATGTCTCGTGACTTTCAAAAGACTTCGGATACATGATGATAAGGTTTTAAATGTACCTTTTGAGGGTCGTTTAAGCCCTTATTTGATCACTTTTGTATCCGTTATTACTTAATATCGCTCCTTTTCACTTTTTAGGTATCTTGAAGGCAAATTGTTTGGAATGACACTTATTCGGATGAAAAGGCGAATATCTGAAGAAATGGCCAAAGTCAAGAATCGAGACACTCAAGTCTTTGGCCCGAAGGGGATGGCGTCGGGTTATACTTGTGACGTCGTCGTAACAAGTTTTGTGACGACTCAAGAGCCAAATTGCTTATTTACAAGTGACGGCATCAGTTTTAAAAGAGTAGGCGTGCACTCGGACGGCCTAGATTTGATCCGACGGCGCCGAGACTCAAGGCGCGACGGCACACGGATATAAGGTGACGCCACAATGATAACGTGGCCAAGACGAAACCCTAATGATGGCGACCCAACGCGCCACAAATTAAAGGTGATGCCGTCAGCTTGTAACCTTATATAGAAACCGAATTTTTAGTTTTCGTGTAGTTTTGTGGAGTAAAACCTAAACCGAACCAAGGCTGGTTTGTACAAGATTTTAGGTTCCATACCCTATCTTACATCAAGATAAGTGTTTTACTTCATTAATTTAATTATTTCTTCAATTGATTGTGTGTATGCTTGCATGTTCCCCATGTCCGGCTAATTTACTTGTGTGTTTGCTTAGGTTATATGAAACTTAGTTATTGAATATTGATTGGTTGTCTCTTATCTTAATTGTGATTGACCTAGTATTGCGATAGGTCATTCGTTGTGTTGTTAATGCTTGATTAATCTTTGTTGAACCTTAGTTTATAATCACCTAGAGTAATTGTAGGCTATACATCCAAAGAATACCTTAGAGTTAAAGTTTATAAATCCTAGAGATTTTGTAGTCATTAACCTTTGGTAGCTTCAAAGAGTTAGGGATAAACGCATACCCTACGACCTTAGAGACACAACGCGATTAAGAATAAGGACGTGACAATTCAACCATCAATAGGAGATAACTAGGGAGTAATAAAGCCTAAGCAAATACATTTTTAATCATCATACGAGCACACAACAATAGACATAGACTACACTACCTTAGCTTAGATAATTAGATAGTAGAAGTAATCGGTAGAAATACCAACCCCCAAATCCAAACCCCGAGATTCGTACCTTTCCATTTCCTAAAAACATAAAAAGATAAAAAATAATCTTCCTCAACCCCAACCTTAGCGTAGTAACTTCTCACTAGCATTCCTATTCCCCTAGAGAACGATATCAATTCACATGGCTTACCCTAATACTACACTACAACGATTAGGTTCACTGCCTAGGGTGTTGAAAAACTTGCTTGACGAAAAGGAAGTTCCTTTGACCCCGAACGCTACCGTGAAAGCGTATCAAGTTTTAAGCGCTCACGGGAATAGAATAGCTAGTTAGAGTCCACCGCTTAGGTTTCCTTGCTTGATTCCTATCAAGTAAGCTTTTTCCCATTTTAGCTTCCTCGTAGTCTATCCCCTTCTTCGTGACCTTTGTTCGTAATCCCATCACTTTTCATCATGGAAGGTGATAACCAACCGCCACTCAATAACCCACCACCGAATAAATCACTTTCAATCAAAAACCAACCTAATGACCAACACAATCGCCGAAACTGTTATGTGAGTAGAAAAACCAACCTTCAAGATTTGCAAAAGATATTTGATAGTACAATTAGGGATGTTGTTGAGAAAGTGGTCAGCGCCTCTTTAGTTGGCTCCATGATCGACAGCAATTCGGAAAATGGCTTAGTGAATAGAAACGTGAATGAGTAGGATAGTGCTTATTTCAATCTTTACCCCACTAAGGAAGAGGTTGCTTACCATCAATACATAATCGATAATCCCCGATCACCCATCATTAGGATATGCCCAAAGATTAGGAGAGGAAATCCTTGGAACCTCAAAATTCCTTGTATGATCGGATATAGGAATGTCGAGCACGCCTACATAGATACGGAATCTCCCATTAATGTGATGTCATCAGCTGTTTACAATGACATTATGAATGAGCGACTTAAGATTAGGAGAGACCTTAAGTATCTTGATGGTGTTTGTAACTTTGTGGGAAGAGTCAAGGATGTACACGTCTTTATAGGAAATTTCACCTACCTAGTTGATTTTGTAGTCCTAGAAGACATTGGATGTGTCATTGACTATAACTTATCCCAAGTAGTGCTAGGAAAACCATTTGTTGAAACATCTAAAATGAGCCATAACAAGTATGATGGAACGGTTAGGTTTAAGGAAGGAAACGATGAGATCACTTATAGGATGCCTAGGAAGACGAATGAATATGGCCCTCTGTCCCTTTTTGAACGAGACAACATTAGAGCTTTTGAGGACAAAAGCAAGGACGATGTTGAAAAAGGTTTTAAATTCATGTGGGAAAGAAGGAGGCTTTATTATAAGGAATGCTTGACCCTAGGGCCTAGGTATAGAGTCGATGAAAATTTTGTCAACATGATAGAATTCTCATTGAGAATGCAAAAGCGAGACCACGTGAGGGCACGACTTCGAGTCTAGCTACAAGACTCATAAATAAAGAAAAGCGCTTCGTGGGAGGCAACCCATGCTTAATTGTTTGCTTGTTTATGTGTCGTGTATCTTTATTGATTGTTTATTCTCATGTTTAAATTTGTAAAAATGCTTTATTTTGTCTTTAACCTCGTCTTAATTACATATAAAGGTATTTTACATAAGGGATAAGTGTAGGAGGATTACACGTTTCAAAAAAACGTAAACATGAGAATTACAATTAATTAAAAGATATACATGTTTGTTTGTTCGAGTCAAATGCTTGTATCGAGTCATAATGGATGTTTTGCGTGAAATTTTTCCGATTCTAAAGATGTAAATTTTCCGAATTTTTCCGAAAATCGCACCAATTTCGTCGGGATAACTTTGACGGCGTCAGATCGCAATGACGGCGTCAGATCGCAACTGACGGCTTCGGAGGAGCGTAAACACTTATCACTTTTCTCGCTTTCGAGCTACTTATAAATTTTGGAATTTTCGGTCTTAATTTTCCGAAAATCAGAAACATCCATTCCACAAGCATTATATCCTAGTTTAGTAGAGTCTTATATATATTTTTACCGATTTTACGCAAAGGTTTCGTTTATTTTCTTCAAGTGTGCAGGTTTAATTTACCAAGAAGAAGATACATAAGATGAGAAGGAGCTTTTAACGCAAACATTCTTCTTGAAAAAAGATGTAACCACCACTTCACACGGATCTTACCGAGCTAATCAGGGGAGTATTAGTTTCTTTCATCTTTTATTACCTTCCATTATCATAACTTTGATACTTTCGGGGAACATTGGGGACAATGTTCAGTTTAAGTGTAGGGAGGGAAAATAAAACGGGAACTTTGAAACTATGCTTATCCTTGATTATTTGCTTTGTTCAAAAGCATTTGTGTAATAAACCATGAGAAATATCGGTTAGGGTAATTTTGGCACCAAATTTAAAATTTTTCATGACATATAGGAGTGGGCCATTAGTCTTAATAAAGCGTCTCATGGATAGGAAGTTATATGACTAGCACAAAAAACCCTTTACCACTTAAATTCCACCTAAAAATGTGAGGATCGCCCTTAGATTAGTAGGAATTAAAGCATTCATCTTTGATGCTTAGAGTGTGAACCGGTAGTATAATAGATTCTAGAACTTGTTTTGTGATTCATTCCGAGATCGCTAGTAAGACTACACTTGTGTAGTTAGGAATAACTAAATGATAAGAGGCATTAGGATAACCGTTGTTTGATACCCGTAATATAATTACTTCTTCCACATCGGTTGAGTAATTCCCCACACTTTGCGTTGTACTCATCTTTAGTACACGATACCCTAGTTAACCCCTCGAGCCTATCCTTTTCGCGGTTCTCGTGATGTTTCGCTTTCCGAATATCAATGAAGAGCATTGTTTACAATCCACCCCAATGTACACCCAAATCGCCTTAGCCTACCTTGTATGCACTCACTTTAGTGCATTATTGTTATCACACTAAACCCTTAGTTCATTTATCTAGTTGCTTGCATAAGTTGCTAAGTCGATTCATATCCTTTGGACACAGCTTTGGGACGATTGGGACTCATGGGAAAAGTTAAATTTTATGAAATGACGGAAGGGAACGTTAAATTCAAATTCCTTTATTTGCATAATAATGTACTCCAAGTGTTTTGATCTTTTCAATTCGGGTCAAATTAGTGTTAGAGTAATAAAAACTCAAGTGTAGGATGTGCCTATAAATCCCTACTATTTTGATGTTATCGTAGAGGATGGTAGAGTAAAAGTGTATGAAAAAAAAATTGAAAAAGAGAAAAAGAAAAAAATAGAGTGCGAAAAAAATGAAAAAAAACATACGGGCTACCATCCTACATCTATCTTTAAATTTATGTTTGTTTATTTCAGTTATCTAGAGTTTAGAGTATCGAGTCTTGGCTTAGCAACGCCATTCTTCGCATGCTTGTAACATAAAGATTTTTGACTTGCCACCACTAAACCGTCTATCCCACCAAACCCTTTGTTTCCTTACCGTAAGCCTAACGTTACAACCCTTTAAAAGACCTCTTGGATAGTCTTTCCTAGGTGCTTACGCCAAAGCGATGGAGGTTTGATCTAGTCTTAAGCCTATGGTAATCTATGTACTAGGACCGGTTAATGAGTGTTTATCTTCCATTTCCAACTTGTTATATTTCATATACACCGAGAGATGTGAGTATCCAAACACCCCATGTGAGGTGCTAGTATGTAATTCCGTGCTTGTTATGACTTTTATGGGCTTATATGTGTTGTGGATCATTCTAAACTAATGCTTCATGACCCCTAACTTATAAATCAATTGGCTAAAAGCACATTTGCTTGAGAACAAGCAAATACCAAGTGTAGGGATATTTGATAAGGTTTTAAATGTACCTTTTGAGGGTCGTTTAAGCCCTTATTTGATCACTTTTGTATCCGTTATTACTTAATATCGCTCCTTTATACTTTTAGGTATCTTGAAGGCAAATTGTTGGAATGACACTTATTCGCACGAAAAGGCGAATATACGAAGAAAATGGCCAAAGTCAAGAATCGAGACACTCAAGTCGCTAAAACTGAAGGGTACGGGCGTCGGGTTATACTTGGACGCCGTCGAACAAGTTTGTGACGACTCAAGAGTCAAATTGCTTATTTACAAGTGACGACATCGTTTTTTAAAAGAGTAGGCGTCGCACCGACGGCCTAGATTTGATCCAGACGGCGTCGAGACTCAAGGCGACGGCGTCACGGACATAAGGTGACGCCGTCACAATGATAACGCGCCAAGACGAAACCCTAATGATTGCGACCGACGGCCACAAATTAAAGGGTGACGCCGCATAGCTTGTAACCTTATACATAGAAACCGAATTTTTAGTTTTAAGTGTGTAGTTTTGTGGAGTAAAACCTAAACCAAACCAAGGCTGTCTTGTACAAGATTTTAGGGTTCCATACCCTATCTTACATCAAGATAAGTGTTTTACTTCATTAATTTAATTATTTCTACAATTGATTGTGTGTATGCTTGCATGTTCCCATGTCCGCTAATTTACTTGTGTGTTTGCTTAGGTTATATGAAACTTAGTTATTGAATATTGATTGGTTGTCTCTTATCTTAATTGTGATTGACCTAGTATTGCGATAGGTCATTCGTTGTGTTGTTAATGCTTGATTAATCTTTGTTGAACCTTAGTTTATAATCACCTAGAGTAATTGTAGGCTATACATCCAAAGAATACCTTAGAGTTAAAGTTTATAAATCCTAGAGATTTTGTAGTCATTAACCTTTGGTAGCTTCAAAGAGTTAGGGATAAACGATACCCTACGACCTTAGAGACACAACGCGATTAAGAATAAGGACGTGACAATTCAACCATCAATAGGAGATAACTAGGAGTAATAAAGCCTAAGCAAATACATTTTAATCATCATACGAGCACAAAACAATAGACATAGACTACACTACCTTAGCTTAGATAATTAGATAGTAGAAGTAATCGGTGAAATACCAACCCCAAATCCAAACCCCAAGATTCGACCTTTCCATTTCCTAAAAACATAAAAGATAAAAATAATCTTCCTCAACCCCAACCTTAGCGTAGTAACTTCTCACTAGCATTCCTATTCCCTAGAGAACGATATCAATTCCGTGCTTACCCTAATACTACACTACAACGATTAGGTTCAACGCTTAGGGTGTTGAAAACTTGCTCGACGAAAAGGAAGTTCCTTTGACCCGAACGCACCGTGAAAGCGTATCACCGATGACGATCAAGTTGTTCTGAAGGTGCCTAGGAAACATAATTTGTATACATTCAGCCTCAATGATGTTCAGCCTAAAGGTGACTTAGCTTGTTTGGTGGCAAAGGCATCCTTGAATGAATCTAATAAATGGCAAAGAAGGATGGCTCATGTTAATTTCAAAACTATCAACAAGCTGGCAAAACATGGTTTAGTTCATGGACTTCCTTCCAAAGTTTTTACTAATGAGCACAATTGTGTGGCTTGCAACAAGGGTAAACATCACAAGGCTTCCTATAAATCCATTATCACAAAGACTATCACGAGCTGGTCAGACTTCTTCACATGGACCTCTTTGGTCCTACATCTATCGAAGCATTGATCACAAGTACTATTGTTTGGTGGTTACTCATGACTACGAGGTATTCTTTGGGCATTCTTTTTGGGGACTAAGGATGAAACATTTCAGATTCTTCAAGACTTTATTGCCTTGGTTGAGAATCAGTTGAACAATAAGGTTAAAGCCATTAGGTGTGACAATGGGACAGAGTTCAAGAACGCCAAACTAATTGAGCTCTGTGCTTCAAAGGGGATAAAAAGGGATTATAGTAATGCCAGGACTCCACAACAAAATGGAGTTGCTTGAAGGAAGAATAGAACCCTTATTGAAGCGGCAAGGTCTATGCTTGCGATTCAAAGTTACCTACCATGTTCCGGACCAAGCGATCGATCGCTGTTATGTTTTGAACAGGGTGTTGATAACTCATCCTCACAATAAGACACCTTATGAACTTTTGTCTGGAAAGATTCCTACCATAACCTACTTTAAGCCTTTTGGTTGTCATGTGACCATCCTTAACACCAGTGATCATTTGGGCAAATTTGAAGGAAAAGCTGATGAGGGTTTTGTAGTAGGCTATTCGGCTCATAGTAAAGCTTACAGGGTGTATAACATCTCCACAAAGAGGATTGAAGAAACACTGAATCTGAGATTTATGGAAGACAAGCCTAATGTTCAAGGAGCAGGTCAAGAATGGTACTTTAATCTTGACTACTTAACTGATCGCTTAGGTTATACTCGTTATAAATCTAATCTTTCTGCAGAACCACAAGCTTCTCAAACTAACATTGCAGGTTCTTCAGATGATGAATCAGACTCAGATTGTGATGAACAACTCATTGTTGTTCCTTCTTTTCCTACTAACCACTTTTCAGGTACCATGGACACAGATTCTTCTGTTGTATCTTCAAGTGACTTAGGTTATGCAGAAGAGCTTGTGAAGCTTCAACGCCAAGAGCATGCACCAAAGGATGATGCTGAAAAGTACGGTTATGAATTCTCCAAGTGACTTAGGTTATGCAGAAGAGCTTGTGAAGCTTCAACGCCAAGAGCATGCACCAAAGGATGATGTTGAAAAGTACGGTTATGAATTCTCCAAAGAAACAGAGGAACTCTTAAGGCAGGCAACTATTGAAGCCTGCAGGAAGTTTGATGTCACGATAATGTATTTGTTCTGCTGGTAATGTGTCCGATCCCACCGGTCGAATGTCACCGATGTCAATTCTACTGGTAATGGGTTCGTTCTCACCGATAGTGTTCTGCTCCTTCGCTAGTGATGTTGTTCCTGCGATTCCCTCCACTACTTCATCTGTTGATACTTTGGGTTTACATGATTCTCCCACCAGATTTTCAAGTCCATCTGACTTAGTCAATTCACAATATACAAGCTTTGAATTGGATGGAATTCATCATATGTCAAGAACCGGCATTTTTTATTCTTCTTCTTATGATAATGACTTTGGTCCTACTATCACCAATCTGGCCACATCAGTTGATGTTAGTCCTAATGTCACAAAGAGGATTAACACAGTTGATCCACAATCTCTAATAATTGGTGATCCCACTTCAACAAAGGCAAACTAGAAGCGTGGTGAAGAAGACAAGTTTTGGTGACTCTGATTTCTCGCCATATTCGTGGATCAACATAGGAACAATCATATAAATTATCATCATTGTCTTTTTGCTTGTTTCCTCTCTTAAGTTGAACCTACCAGTGTTGCACAGGCTTTGGCAGATGATGATTGGGTAGCTGCTATGCAAGAAGAAATGCAACAATTCTTAAATCAAAATGTGTGGGAGCTTGTTCAGTTGCCTCCTGGAAAGTATGCAATTGGCACAAAGTGAATTCTGAAGTGTAAGAGGGATGCAAGGGGGATTGTGGTGCGAAATAAGGCTAGGTTGGTTTCCCAAGGTCATAGAAAAGAAGAAGGGATTGATTATGATGAGGTTTTTGCTCCTGTTGCTAGAGTAGAAGCTATCGGACTCTTCTTGGCGTTTGCTTCCTACATGGGCTTCATGGTATATCAGATGGATGTAAAAAGTGCTTTCATATATGGTGAAATTGAGGAAGAAGTGTATGTCACTCAGCCTAAGGGATTTGTAGACCCTCGCAATCCAGATATGGTCTACAAAGTGGTTAAAGCACTCTATGGACTTCATCGTGCACCTAGAGCTTGGTATGCTAGGCTCTCTCGCTCCTCACCAAACATGGTTACGAGAGAGGTGCTATTGATAAGACTCTCTTTATCAAGAAGAACTCTAGGGATATCATTCTTGTTCAAGTGTATGTGGATGACATTATCTTTGGTTCTACCAAAGAAGCTTCGTCTGGAATTTGAGGAGTTGATGAAAAGTGAGTTTGAGATGAGTGCAATGGGTGAGCTTACATTCTTTTGGGTCTTCAAGTGCGTGAATCGATGGTATTTTCATTCATCGAGAAATATGTGCATGACATCCTCAAGAAGTTTGATATGGAACTTGTTAGGACTGTAACTACTCCCTATGAAGACCCATAGTCTAAGTCTAATAATGAACCTGATCCTACTGTCAATGTTCATCTATACAGATCAATGATTGGTTCACTCATGTATTTGACTGCTTCGAGGCCTGATATTATGTTTGCAGTCAGTGCTTGTTCCAGGCATCAGGCCACTCCTTTGACTTCCCATTTGACTGCAGTCAAGAAGATTTTCAAGTATCTCAAAGGTCAACCTAAGTTGGGTCTTTGGTATCCTAGGGAGTCTCCGTTTGAGTTGGAAGCTTATAGTGATAGTGATTATGCTGGTGCCAACTTTGATCGAAAATCTACTACTGGAGGTTGTCAGTTTCTGGGAAGGAGATTAATCTCCTGGCAATGCAAGAAGCAGACCATAGTGGCTACATATTCTAATGAGGCTGAATATGTTGCTGTTGTTAGTTGTTGTGGTCAGGTACTTTGGATTCAAAATCAATTATTGGACTATGGGTTCAATTTTATGAACACTAAGATCTATATAGATAACCAAAGTACAATTTGCATTGTTAAAAATCATGTTTTTCATCAAAGAACTAAGCACATAGAAATTAGACACCACTTTATCAGAGATGCTAATGAAAAACACCTTATTCAAGTGGTTAAAATTCATACATATGAAAATGTAGCTGATTTGTTGACTAAAGCTTTTGATGGTCCAAGGTTTCAATATTTGGTTGTCCATATAGGCATGATCAACCCCTAATTGTTGTGTTTGAGGGGAGGATTATGCCTAAGGGGAGGTTTCTGGTTTAAGGGGAGGATTTATGTTGTATACTTTGTGTATTTTGATTTATGTTGTATACTATGTATATATTTGTATATATATTTGTTTTGCATGTTCTGTGTTCTACTAACCATCTTGCAGATCTAGAATCAAACACACAATCAGTGGCAAAAGATTGCAAAAGATTAAACTACAAAAGTCTTTTATTCATATAAACACACTGCATTCTTAGATGCAATTTAACATTACAAGACTTTTTAAAACATTGATGCTGATCACATCAAGACTCCATCCTAACAAGCTTCACACATGACTACTTCAGACTCCAGCTTCCAACTTCCAGGCACCTACTCAGGCGTCCTCTTTCCCCACTCTGGCATCCTCTGATGCTCTTTTCCCCACCTGTTGATAAACGTCCACATTGGCTTTGCAGCTAGACCAACCACTGTAGCTCTCTTCTCAGGGTTTAAGGTGGAGGGTTCTGGTCTTGGAGCTAAAGGGCCTGCAACTGGCACAGAAGGAGGTGGTACAATGGCAAGAGGATAAACTTTCATCACTGGTCCAAAAGTATCACCATGCTCATCATCTTCATCCTCTGAAGAAGTGCAGACAAATGGTGATTTGCGAGGAGGGTCTCTGGACATGTAAGTCACACTGGAGTAACCTCGAGGAAAGTAGCTTAACCATCCATCATTGGATGGCTCACTCTCAGATGAGTCTGAAGATATATCAATGGGATGATTGGGAGAGTTATTCATGGTGGTGTTGTAGGAAATCGACTTTGATGTTAGTATTTGGTTTGCTGTATGTTGTGAGGCAAGAGGTTGGTTAAATAGGAATAGTAAATATGGAATCTTTGGTTGGTAGAATTTATGGCTGTAATTAATTGGTTGGTATTTGGATAAATAAAGGTTAAGTATGGAGATCATGATGCAATCGTTATGTACGTATGATTTATTCTTTCTCCATTCCTGCTGGTAACGTGATGATTTATGCTGAGGGAAATGGTTTCACCGGTAGCTTTGATATGGAAATGTTGGTCAAACGCTCACTCGTTCTCACCGTTGACTAAATGGTTTCTGTTGAGTGACTTTTTCATTATCACGATTTCATAATAACCGGGATTTAAAACGGGATTTGATTATAGTCAAAATTGGTCAAAGATTCTATGCGAATCTTTTGCCGATTTAAATGGTTATTTTAAGTAACCTACTTAAATAACCAGTTATTGATATCCCTCTACCTAATTGCACAATTCCCTCCCATTTTGAAACCAAAACCATCTTCCACCCTCTCGTAATAATTCAATGGCATCATTGGCTTTCAAAGTTGATCATAACAAGGTTGCATTCTTGTAAAGAGCTAAAGGGAGTGATGTATATGATCAAATGGTGGACTTTCTTCTGCGATCAAAGCTCAGGTATGCTCTAACTTTCTGTCCATCTATTGTTTATGACTCTTTAGTCAAGCAGTTCTGGGCCACAGCTTTTGAGAGATCTCCTGAGGGTCAACCCAAGGAGATTGTGGCCATTATAGATGGACAAGAGTATGTGGTCACTGAGTCACTCATAAGGACTCAGTTACAACTAGATGATGAAGGAGGTGTGTTTGAAAACAATAGAGATGATATTTTCACTGGTTTGGCAAGTATTGGGTATCCCACTGATGGGAAATTCATTTGGTATAAAAATAAATTTTGCCCTAAATGGAGGTTTTTGGTGCACACCTCCTTCAAAGGTCTTAGTCCTAAATCTGAGGTCGACTGGCTTCTCTAGCTCTATTGCAACTACTATCATTTGTTTGGCCTAGGGAGAACTTATAATTTTCAAAATATATCTTTGAGGAAATGCTTAAAAATATCAAGGATACCAAACATAAATTTCTTATGTATCATAGATTTCTTCAAATGATATTAAACTTTGAACCCTCTGATAAAACCCCAAAAGCAATAAGTAAATTAACTGCCAAACTCTTTGCAACCATGAAAACCAATTTTGCTGGAGAACACAGGCCCTTGTTACCTTCTATGTTTCCAAGGGGCAATGTAGCTGCTGGTGCAGGTATTCCTGCTGGTGGTTTAGAGCCTATGATTGATGAGGCTTCTGGTGGCCCTATGTCATCAGACCCCATTGCTACTGATGCATATGCATCAGTTGCCACTGATAACCAAAGAACCCCATCTCCTCCACCTGCTTGCCCACCATCACTAAGGGTTGTTGCTCCGAGAGCCGCTTGTTGCCTCGATACTCTATTGAGACCGAGGTCAATATTGATCAACTATTTGTCCAACCTTCTAGTCCTCCTAGGCATCATTTTGAGGATGACACCATCTTTGGTGATGATTTTTGAGGATGACACCAATGAAGCTCCTAATACCTCAGGAAAACCTGTTGGTGGAGCTGAGGATCCTGATGAACTAATGAACTTGTCTAGCTTGCTTAACAGATATTCTAAGAAGGTTGATGATTTGGAGGCTCAACTGACAGACACAAGGAATGAGCTTAAGGAAACCAAGCAGACTCTGGGTGGTGCTCTGGTTAAGCTGCTTAAAAGGGTGACAGATTTGGAGGTTAGGCTAAACAAAAGGAGGAGCAGGGTTGTCGTTTCTGATACAGAGGAGGAACAAGATACTGAGAGGACCAACATTGATCTGGAGGCACTACATGTTTTGGCTTCTGTTTCATTGGGTGAGACTCAAGCTCAGAAAGATCCAGAAGTTCAAGTGTTTAACAGAAGAAGGACTAGAAAGAGGAATCATCTAAATCTCAATGTGCTCAAGACTAGTTCGTGGATTCTCCCGATACTTACGCTGGTGTTGATCAAGTGTAACTTCCATCGTAACCCATTTCTACCGATAAGGGTGCCGAGGATATGGTTTCTTCGATGTCGCTAGGTCAGAAACGAATCGAACGCTCAAATAACATTTCATGAACCGCTCGATAAAAAGTTCGTTTATGTTCGTTTATTTATTAAATGAACGAACATGAACAATATTTTACGCTCGTTTAGTTAAATGAACGAACATGAACAATAGTCGCGTCCCATTCATTTATGTTCGTGAACGCTCGATTATGTGTTCGTTAACGCTCGCTTATGTTCATTTATTTATTTATGTTCGTATATTATATCTTTTAATTCTATAATTTTAAAATTGGCTTGTTTAAACAAAACGACACTTGTAAAACAATATATTGTGCATATATTAAGAAATTTTATGTTTGTTTGCATATGCTCATTTATGTTCGATCGTTTATGTTCGTTTAACGTTCGTTTAGTGTCTTAATAAACGAACATAAACGAACATGAACAACTAATTTTCTTAATAAACGAACATGAACAAGAAAATTCTTTCGTTTAAGCGTTCGTGTTCGTTTATTTGTCCGGTTAAAGTTAAACGAACGAACATGAACAAGGCTCCGTTCGTGTTCGTCCGGTTCGTTTACAGCCCTAGATGCTGCTGAGAATCATGTTCCTTCTGATAGTGTAGCTGATCCTTCTGACAAGCCTATACCTGCTGCTACTTCCTCAATTGCTTCTGAGATACCAGCATTCATTCCTTCTGATCCCAAGGTTACTTCCGAAGATGTTAAAGTGGGTGTTTCTTCAGTGGATAAAGGGAAAGCTCAAATGGTTGAAGAGGAAGTGGATCCTGCTGCTATCAAGGCTGAAGAGGAGAGAGTTTTTAGGCTTCATGAAATTGAAAAGGGTGATCAGGAAGTAGCAGAGAAATTTCAAGCCTCCTTTGATGCAGCATTTCAAACTCACATAGTTCCTGAGATCACACCTGAGAGAATGAAAGAACTAGATGAGGCTTCCTTGCATTTCACTGATGACACATGGAGATCAATTGTGGCTGGAGTTACAACTAACACATCACTTGCTCAGTCCATATTGGGAGGTGCCTTTGACTCAGATAATTTTGCTGCTGATTTGATACGAAAACATATGAGGGAGTTTGTGAAGAATACTAGTTATGTTGTATTTAACAATGGATGGTCTATGGCATATGTGAAATCTTTGACAGATGAACAGTTGGTGGTGGAGTATAACAAAATTCTCACACAGTTGGAAAAGGATGGTATTAACCCAAATGCAAGGATGAAGAGACATCAGCCTTCCTTGGAAGGACCTGGAGTCAAGAGATTAAAATCTACGGATCCTTCTGATGAGAAATTGCTCACCACTGCAGATGTTGGAGTTCATATTGCAGAGACCATTGACCAGCATTCCACACCTGTTGAGAAATCTTCTACATCTCCAACTCTTCCTGTTGATACCTTTCAGACCACTCCTTCTGAAGGTGTTCCTTCTAATTCTGCTAGTGAACCTCAGAGCATTCCTACTGATACACTTCATGTTGATCCTTCTGAGACACCTAAGGTTGTTCCTACTGAGACCCCACTACTTGTCACTTCTAATGTTGGTCCTACTGCTATTGCTGCTGACCACCCTTGTTCTACTGAGAAGGATATACCAGTTTCCACTGATACATCTCAGCCTGAGTCTGCTGATCTTAAGGAAGATCTTAACTCGCCACATGTTACCTTAGTAAGCCCTACTCCAGATGCTCCAAGATCTAATATTCATTCTCCTTCCTCTTCAACTGGTGGAAGACGAAAGAGTATAGCAAAGAAGAGGAGTTCTAGGGTTCTTGATCTGAATGTTCCTGATAGTTTATTTATCACTGTTGCTGATCCTAGTGATTCTGATGACGAACCAGTTGTGTGGTCTCGTTTAGATAGATGGGAACTTACAGATTACCTGGGTGGCAAGGTGAATACCATTTATAGAAAAGATGGATCATTCAAGCATTTTATCTTTCTGAGTCAAATACTTCATCTCGTGGATAGACAAGATCTTATACATTTGTATGGATTGGTCTCTAACTATTTTGACACTAATCCTGCATCTGGTGATGGTCTTATTTTGTTGGGTGATTTGCATGTCTTGTTTGACTCCACTTATCAGGATGGAAAAGGTTTCTCTGTTTGGGATAATCAAGGTGATTGGATTGTATTGGACTGGCTGTTTTATCCACTGGCTAATGTGCATGTGTTACACACTGTAAGTGGTCTTTATGTGTATATGTTCTCGGATTTGCAATATCCATTGTCTGTGCAGGTTATGACTCAAATGTTGAAGCATCAGCTGGTGCTTACTACTGAACCTGTTGGCAATGATATGCTGCATGCGGAGCAGTTGGTCAGACTTATCAAGGATAGAATTCGTGCTGCCAATGCTGCTACCACATCTTGAGACTGGTATTTCTGTTGTACATTCTTTCTTTGTTTTGTGTTAAAAAAAATGTTTTGTATATATTGTGTGTTTACTAACTTTCATCTCTGAGGATCATGTTGTATAGTTGTGTACCATATATGGTAATCAACTCACCATGTCTTTGACAAGAAAGAGTTGACTCACCATGGGGGTACGACTCTGGTGGGCATTCCTCAAATCCGTTGATAGTTGCTGATTTACTAAAAATCAGAGGATTATCAATGTACCCTGATCTCACACACCAAACATTGGCTACTCAATGAGCAAACGGCTCTGGTAAAGAGATATCAAATCCGTTAGATGGTTGACAATTTGCCAATAAATTGTATGGTGCTTAACTCACCATGTCCTCATAGATGAAGAGTTGGCTAGCCCACAAGTTCATGGCTTTGTGGTAAAGGCAGTGGAATACCATGACTAGTCCTGAGTTAAACGGCTTCAGGAAAAGACAAGTCAAATCCGTTGATGGCTGTGATGGTTTGCCAAAAATCATTAGGGTTTTCCAACACACCGTTGATTCACGTTCTAAGTGTTGGACTGGTTATTGGTTCACCAGGGTGATGCCATGATTTCACTGAAGAACCAGCTAGCCCAAGAGTGAGTAGCTACTTGGTAAAGGCTCATCAAATCTACTCAGGTCATTGTTCTTTGTTGGATTCGATGTTGCCGCACAGAGCCGCCGATGGATCTCTGTCGCATCTAACGACTTGGTGGTTCTAGGAGTTGATGCTGGTTCATTTTTGTTGCTTCAGTTGTTGTAGTTCTCAATCCTCTTGCACGTTCAAGATCTATCTGGAAACTTGAAGTTAACGTGGTCAAATTCAAGTTTAGGGGAGGATTGTTAGGAATTATTGTAATAGTGGGTTCCTGCTGATAAGGGTTCCTGCAGATAGTTTTAGTATTCCTGCTGATAGTGCAGTTACTGCGGATAGTGCAGTTAATGCTGATAGTTATTATTGTTTCTGCGGATATGTAGTTTCCGTATTATTAGTATTTAGTTAGGATATGCATGAGTTAAATTAGGAATAGATAATGCATATCTTTTACGTGTTTTGTAAGCTGCAGAATTAGGGTTTCTGGTAGTATAAAAGAAACTTGCGGCTAGGGTTTATGGACGCTTGTCAATAACATTGTTAGTAATTCAATATAGATCCATAGAGGATCAAGTCTTTTGTGTTTATTGTCTTCTTAATTCTTGTGTTCATATTCCGCGTGGACATAAGTCTAATAAAGGTTCTCTATAGTTTGCTTGTGATTACACAGGTTTACTATACGTTCATTAAGGCTCTTAAGATCTATCTGGGACTGATCCAACACGTTTTTAGTTATAATTTGCATATTTAGTTATAATTACTTGTTTTCATCATAGATTTAGTAGATTTAATTGCTTCCCTTTACTTTTCCTTGCCCCGTAGTTTAGAAATCTCTATAAAATCCCTTTTTAAACCATTCAAAACCCGAATAACGCGACATGAGTTGAAATCTCCATTCATCCTTCGTTGGGAGAACGACCCGGGAAATACATTCCTTTGTATTTATTCGGAAAATATTTGTACTACGAAAATGAACTTATCAAAGACTTTATTGAATTGTTCTCTAAAGCAGTCCCATTCTTGACTTATAATCATGTCACTTTGTAACAAATCAAGGAATGAAACATAGTCATTAAAGAAAGTAATTTGAGTAGGGTAGTGTACACCTTTTACACAGATGAAATCATCCTGATGTGGTATGGTGTCAATCAACTTCCTTTCTTCCTTTTGGTGAGAACTTTCATCAAGCAGTCTGTAGAAATCTTCCATGTATTTATTTGGCCTTTTCTTCATTTTGTTCTGATCAAAATGACAGTCTGATGGGTTCTTGAACATGGGAACAGGTTTACACCTATTTCCTTTGAAAGTTAGTTCTAGACCATGTGCTTCCAATTGTTTTACAGAAAGAATGTTGAATGATACATTTGGTGTGAAATGTACACCAGGAATGATCAGGATTTCTGATCCAATTCTTATATGCACCTCTCCAATTCCATGAACAAATAGCAGTTTGTGCTGATCTTCAATTTTTTCAACAGTAAACTTCTCCTTCAACTTTGCAAACAGATTCAAATTAGAGCAAACATGCTTGTTAATTTGGTTGATTATATACCATATTTTATCCCATCCTTCCTCATCTGTTCCTTCCACCATAAAGTCAGTAGACAGATGGATGAATTCAGGGTATGTGATTTGAATATGTGGTGATTGTGTGTCCTTCTCTAAATCTGCAGTCTTTTTATTCTTTCCTTTACTTGAACAGTTTGCTGCAATGTGTCCTTTGATCCCACACCCATAGCAGACATATCTTTTGTGTCTTTCTAGATTGCTTTGTGATTTTGGAAGTGTATGATTGTACCTTTCAATGTCCTGCAGTCTTTTCTTCAACATGTCTTTACAATTTTGTGGAATCTGCTTAATGCATCTTCCAAACCTTTTGTTGCTTTCTCTCTTGACTTGTGTTTGTATGAATTCCCTTTGAAGTCTGTTGTTCATGAGTCTCCCAAGCTTTGTGCTCTGATACCACATTTTAGTTGTGCCAACAAATCTTCCATAGGGGTAAGACAGTTTGGGCCAATTGGTATCATAATGTGCAGAGTAGATAACCATCTTGTGCAGTATATTTGTGAGAGATAAAGTGCAGTAATCTGTGTAGGGAATTAGTGTAGTGTAGATGGAGATATGGAGGGAAAAGTAACAATAAAATAATTGTTATATTGATTATGAATAAGTGTCAATACAATGCCTATAAATAGTTAGTGAACAGGCATGACATGAATGGGTGTGATGGTTCAGTTTGACCCATAAGACACAACCCTTTATAGTTAACTGTCACAAACTGTATTCTAACCATAATAACTGCCTAAACGACCAACTAATAGATAACTAACTAATGTACATGTCATCAATCCTATCCTAAAGTCCCGTGCAACCTTATTGGTTGATTACATGGCTGCTAACTAATATACATAGAATAAATAAATTGTCTGATATAAAACATAGAGTATGAAGAGCATTTGAACTTATGAAATCCAACAGATATGGTATATGTGATAAGTAATGATATCTATTTACTTATTCATTGTGTCATTCTATACGCATAAGAAAATAACGTTTATTTTTTGTTAACATTCTTCTCTTTATGAACTAGTAAAACAGCTCCTTAACCAAGCCATGAAGACATATAGGTCATCTTCTTCGTGCATCCAGGATAATTGCAGAAAAACAAGGCATCGTTGACAGAGTCCGTGTTGTCGTTAATAGTGGTGCCACTGCATGTAAGTTGTAGGCATTTCATGATTTCTTTGAATCCTAAGGATAAAGTTGAATGGCTCAAGGAAGGCGATGCGATTAATCTTTTTGTATTGTCGTGATTCTAGGATGGCTTTTGTGAACCCTCATGAAATAAATGGTGTAGTTAATAAAGGAATTTCAAAGATAAGTGGTGCTGAAATTGAGAAGTCTATTTAATACATAAGTAAATTATATAGCTTCTCAAGTATGATGCTTGAAGAACTCTTTGTGATGTTGAACTCGGTTTTATCTGTATTAGGAACTATAGATAATTAAATTTCACAATAGCTATGTAGTTCATATCATATGTTATTTGTTGTATATGTGAAAGCTTCATCTTGTTTGTAGAAATTAAGAAGCATCATAATGTGCTGAGGCAAGTGATTATGGGCATAAGTAATTTGAACTTTTTTTCTTGCTTAATTATGGATTGCTAGTACCAAAACCCTGTACCGAATAGCCCTGCCGCAACACGGCGGGCGTCGCCCACCTCATTGTGAATAAGTTTACTAGAAACTTAGACTTTAACTTGTTAATTTGTATTATTATATGCATTGGGCGATTAACTGTTAGAGAGCATGAAATATTGATTATGCTAATTCTTTTGTTATTTTGTATTGTACGTATTTCTTTTTACCAATCTTATCAGATGAGCAATCTATTTCAAAAAGAAGTTTGAAGTGGAATAGTTAACACACATCAACTTCGCAAATTGGCGTCAAAATTTGAGAAGAGTTCTTTGTATATAATGTCATGTTGCGTTATCTTGACTTGCAGTTGCCTAGACCTCCTCATGAGAATGCTCCTACGGATATGGTGTCCACCTACATCTTGATCCATAGGCGATCAAGAGAATTGATGATTTTATGTTAGACAATATGTCTTCTGACTTGTGTGAAGGTCTAGAGAATTATCTACTTCATTGCCAAAAAATTTAGTGACGGGTCAAGGGCGATGACTTTTTGGTGACGACATGTCATCATTAAATCTTTTAGCGACGACATTTAGGACTTTTGGCGACGAATATATCTACTCGTTGCTAAAAGTTGAAAATATTGTAGTGTACATGAAATTTGCTAAAGGGGTTATATGGTCATTTATATATACTAAGAAAGAAAAAGCATGTAAAATTTTGACCACTTATAATATATAGATATACAAAAGAAATAAGAGTTAATTTTATTTTTTTCTAAAAAGAAATAATGATTATAGCGTTGCAAAAAAAAGTGAGTTTCACATTTGGCCCACCAAAATTAAGCGACTTATGCAATTCAATTAAAATATTGACACGTGTCCAAGTAGTTTGTGGGATATTTTGTGCAATTTGTCAATTTTTGAGTGGAGTCGCACAAGTCGCACAAAAAATCTCACAAAGTCGCACGAAAAATCTCACCTACCACTTGGACATGTTTCAATTTTTTAGTAGAGTCGCACAACAATTTTTGAGTAGAGTCGCACAAGTCGTAAGCATGCGCTGTTTGTAGTTGACTCTTTTTTATATCGGTCTATACTAAGTATTTGACTATTTGTTTTTGGAGCTATGTTACATCCACGTAAGAATCCCATTAAAACCTTCACCACCGACGGCGTGTCGGTGGGTGACGGCTTATGATCCACTTCAAGAAATCGATCACCCACCAACACGCCGGTGGTGAAGTATTTTAGTGGGATTTTTATTATAGTGGGGTTTTCAGTAGGATTCTTATGCGGATGTAGCAAAATTCTTTTTCTTGAATGAATGATTAAAATAGTAGTCAATGAAGTTTAGTCTTTTCGTTCAATCCAGAAAAGAGAAGTATATATAAGTTGTAGGAAAGTAGAAATTCAGAAGTTGAATAAATTGATATGATTAAAACTCTAATTTTACTCCCTTGTATAACCTTTTTCTTTCTATTGCTAACTATATGTACTTCACTGCAAACCATAGCTGCGTTTCAGAACATCACAGATGGTGAGACCATTGTTTCGGGAAACGAAAGATTCGAGCTGGGCTTTTTCAGCCCAGGCAGCTCGAAGAATCGTTACCTAGGAATATGGTTTAAGAACACATCACCTTTTTCGGTTGTATGGGTTGCTAACAGAGAAATTCCGCTTATCAATAATTTAGGCTTGGTCAAATTGGACAGCCATGGTATACTGTGTCTTGTTAATAGTGGTGGTACAGTCATATGGTCATCTAACACCTCTGCATCCAGTCCGAATGTCAAACCCATAGCACAACTCTTAGATACTGGCAATCTAGTAATTAAGGATGAAAATAGTGTTTTATGGCAAAGATTTGATTACCCTGGAGATACCATCATATCAGGAATGAAACTGGGCAAAAACTTTATAACAGGAAGAGAAACATACCTGACATCATGGAGGAGTGCAGATGATCCTTCCCCAGGTGAGTACACACTTAAGTTCTTAATGGTAAAGGATAAATATATACAATTATATATTAGGAAAAATTCAGTTATTCAAACAAGAATCGGGCCTTATGATGGAATGAAGTTTGCTGGGCTACCAAACTATAAACGTGAAATGTACGTAGTTTTTGTTATCAATCAAAAGGAGATGTATTATTTGTCGACTTCTAATAACATCACGTCATTAAAGTCAGTAGTGACTCCTGGTGGCAAGCTTGAGGTCTGGCAACTATTTATGCTCAACCAAGAATGGATGCAAGATCTCACCCAACCCATTGATTATTGCGACAACTTCGGAATATGTGGCCCATACGGAAGTTGTAGTACTGCCACTTTTCCTAATTGTGGGTGCTTGAAAGGGTTTGAACTGAAAACCCCAGAAGAACTGAATATATATAATTGGAGTAATGGATGTAGACGGAGTAGAGCCTTAGATTGTGGGCCTGGAGAGGGATTTCTAAAGTTGGCAAGCATGAAATTGCCAGACACACAAAATGCTGTGTTCGATGGCAGCATGAGCCTACATGAATGTGAGGTAGCTTGCAAGGATAACTGCTCGTGCACCGCCTATGCAAATCCAAACATCAGTAGCGGTGGAGCTGGATGCTTGCAGTGGTTTGGTGAATTGATCGACGTCCGTGTGTACTCACTAAACGGACAAGATCTTTATGTTAGACTGGCAGACTCTGAATTATTAGGTAAGTGATATATCATTTATTAATTATTACGTATGATGCAACTACAGTTTTATATTTATTGTGATGTTCGATTCCATTCTAATAGACAAGTATGCGATTATTAGCTTGACCCTGAAATATACAAAACTTGAATCAGCTATAGAAACTATTACCGTAAAAGTCTTTGTTCTTGAAAGAATGAATAAAATTAGTAGTCAATGAAGTCTAGTATGTATTATCCATCCATGTAGAGAAATTAAGTTGTGGGAAAGTAGAATATTAGAAGTTGTATGGATTAGTATGAATCTAACGATGATGTTACTTGTAGTTCATTATAAACAGTAGCTGTGTTTCAAACATCACAGATGGTGAGACCATTGTTTCGGGAAACGAAAGATTCGAGCTGGGATTTTTAGCCCAGGCAGCTCAAAAAATCGATACCTGGGGATATCGTATAGAAACACCACTAATCAATAACTTAGGCATGGTCAAACTGGACAGCCATGGTATCCAGTCTATTGTAAATAGTGGTGGCAGTCACTTGGTCATCTAAGACATCTGCATCTATCACGAATGTCAATTCTACTGCACAACTCTTGGATATAAGTTTTCACATGCTATATTATCTCACAAATAGTAATTGTATTAGCATTCAGTTGTCACATGCTATATTATCTCACTTGTGGCAAAAGCATATTATTGATTATCATGACCGGCTAACTGACGGCCGGAAATAATGCAGACTCCCAAAATAGATTTAGCAAAAAGGAAGCACTACTCACCGTGCTCCTATCAGCTTCATCAACTGTTGTACTTTTGTTTGTGGTGGTGTACGCCTGTATAAAGAAAAGGAAAATGCGAAAGATGCAACGAAGAGGTAATCTGTAATACAAATTATATGCTCTTAGAATAGTGGCAATCATCATTACAATTTAGCAATAATGTACACGGAGGCCACCCAACATTTCAATTTTTTTCATATAGACCACCCATGTGTTGAAACAATTTTGCAGGCCACCCAAATTTGTGTTTGTTTTGTTTACACAAATTCCGGCTATTTTTGCCCGAAAACCATATGTAAAAAACTGAAAAGTTGGGAGGCCTTGCGATATGTTCCAATGGAAGATCTTGATGGAATCTTTGCAGGAGACAGGTATGCACTTGGGAAAAAGAATGCAACTGTTCCAATGGAAGATCTTGATGAGCTTCCTTTCTTTAGTCTACATGAAATAGTTAAGGCGACAGATCATTTCAGCATTGACAATAAGTTGGGAGAAGGTGGCTTTGGTCCTGTTTACAAGGTAACATAATGATACTTTATATGATAATTAAGCAATATCCATCATGAACCAAAACTGTTCTATATACAAGCTGGACTGACTCAGAGAGCATTGATAGGTTAGGCATAATCACAGTAGCACTTAAAGAACAAAGGGGATTACGAGTAGAAGAAAGCAACTATGTTATGTCCTTAATTGTAGCATTCTATACATTGGGGATTACGAGTAAACGGGGGGAGGCTTGGTCTTAGATATGTCATTATGTCACTATAATATTAGTTTCAGTTTCTTGAAATAACGGCTTACCTCTCAAAAGTAAGCCAATCTGTCACTTTCTGTTTATTTAATATATGTTAATAAAGCACTCAGGTATGGTTAACACTTGTTATCAAACTGTAAGTAATATTTTTCTTGAACAGCAAATATATATTATTAATAACCACCAAAAAATAGTACAATATAGGTCCAGGCCTGGCTAACTGTAAGCTTCCAACAAGGAGACTGGAAAGCAACACAAAGCAACTGACAAACTAGGACTCACCAAAACTATCATTTTACACTTGCAATCATAGAGGAACTAGTCTAAGAAGATGAAGGGCAATATGGGCCCCCGTAGATTCCAATACCATCTCCAACAGTATATATAAGGCCATCACACACTAAACAGATGAAGCTATTCACTTAATGAACAAACTTGAACCTACCGTAGGATGTCCCACATGTGAATCTAAGAACCAGCTTATACATATCAGTGACACATAACAAATATGGGAAGTACCACACCTGAATGATATACTGTCACAAAGCACGCCCAAATCATTAATCCATGGACCCATTGAAGTTGCATTTTGATGGATCATGTAATGACTATTGCCAGCACCACGAGCCTCTCTTTGATCATCTAAAAATCCATTGATAACTTTTAAGCTAAATATCCGTAACTCTTTTATTTAAGCTCACCACTTTTGTACAAAACACGCGATTGTTACCTGATCATATGCCAAGGTATATTACCTTGAGGACTAGGTGTCATGTTGGGACGTGAGTGATGATATGTTCAGAATTTAAGGCAAAATCGTATAAGTGATTAAGCTGATAGTAATAAGGCAACTGAATACGCTAGGTGTGGTATAGGAAATATGACAAGGTTTACCATAATTTTAGGGTTTATATATAGGGAATTAGAAGCTAGACTTTTGGAGGCATGCTTAATTTGAGAGAGATTCAGATTGAACGTCTTGGGAGAGCGGTGAACCTTTCGAACATTACCAATTTGTCACATATATATCTGTTTCGTTTAAGTGTATAGGGTATTCGGGTCTTGTCAAAATCAGAACTAACCTTGATATTTCAGGGTATGTTGAAAGACGGACGAGAAGTAGCTGTGAAACGGCTCTCAGAAACATCACGGCAAGGACTTGATGAATTCAAGAATGAAGTAATTTGCATTGCCAAACTTCAGCACCGGAATCTTGTGAAGCTTCTTGGATACTGCATACATGGAAATGAAATGATTTTGGTTTATGAATACATGGCTAACAAAAGCTTGGACAGATTGCTATTTGGTACGATACTACTTGATGTGATATTGCTGTTATATTTGCCAAATTAATTGAGTACTTAAATTGTCATATTTCTACAGATGAAAACAGAAGTTCAATGCTTGATTGGCCTCAGCGCTTTCATATCATCAATGGGATGGCTCGAGGTATTCTTTATCTACATCAAGATTCCCGCCTTCAAATCATCCATAGAGATCTCAAGGCAGGTAATATTCTGCTGGATGATGACATGAACCCAAAAATATCTGACTTTGGCCTTGCTAGAAAGTTTGCAGGATCCGATAGTACTGCTAAGACAAAGAAAGTGGTGGGAACACAGTAAGAATCTAAGACCATGTTCTGTAAAATAAGTCTTACTACAGTCAACAGATTCCTAGATTTTTCTAGTATTTCATTTGAACATTGATGCAGTGGTTACATTTCCCCTGAGTATGCTGTACACGGACACTTCTCTACAAAGTCAGATGTGTTTAGCTTTGGCGTTATGGTGTTGGAAATAGTTAGTGGGAAGAAAAACAGAGGATTCAGTCATGAAGATCACAGTGACAACCTTCTTGGGCATGTACGTTAACCGATAAACATGTAATTCTGTTAAAGCAATACCCTTTGTAGACATGTAATTACTGTGTTGTATATGCTTCAGGCATGGAGACTCTACAAAACAAACAGATCCATTGAACTCATGAGTCCGTCTTTACATGATTCATGCATCATCCCTGAAGTACTAAGATCAATACATGTCGGTCTGCTATGTGTGCAACATAATGCACAGGATAGACCAACTATGCTGTCGGTGGTTTTGATGCTTGTGAGTGAAGGTGTGTTACCTCAACCTAAACAACCTGCTTTTTTCACTGGAGAGAGCCAAAGCGAAGTTGTGTCATCAGTAGAAGAATACACGATAACACAAATGTATGCTCGATAGCAAGCATATGGTTTGCCCCAGTGATTTATACATTTAGGCACAGGGAATTGTCGTTAAATTTACATTTAAACTTACTAGACATATATTTTTTAGTTGATTGAAACCGAAAGTATGCAACTTAAATTGTTTTGGTAATGTTTTAGTTCGGCACTTTGTGTCCTTTATACTGATTAAAAGTATAAAACTTCAAAGGGTATTGTATTATTGTAATTTTAATTGTGTACAAAATACCTAATGATGCATATCTATATATAATAGTGTACAAAATACCTAATGATGCAACTTAATTTTTTTTTTGGTCAGTCGGTCTAGTCTAACATGGTCTAATATGCCCCTGTAAGCTAAGGACGGGGAACGACTTGTAGCTTGGATTTTAGAAATAGAAATCGAGGAGTTGGCAATGGCTTTCTAAAGATGTCAACAATGTGGTCATTTGTATCATTTGTAGATATGTGTTTGAACTCGAAGATCCCTTTTGAGCAACCTTTTCTCGAACAAAGTGAAAATCTATTTCCACATGTTTTGGGGCCGGCCCTAGGGGTGGGCGAGGCGGGTGGCCACTTGAGGCATCAAACAAATAAGGGGCATCATCGGTTTTGATTCGTATATGGCTGGTAAGTGTAAAAATTTTGTCCAAATAGATCAGTTTCTTGGTTTGGCTGCACGTATCATGCTTGGGTGCTACAAGTATTTGTAGCGATGGTGGTAGCTCACAAAAAAACTAGAAGAAGATGGGATGACGATTAAGAAGCTAATACACAGAGAAGATAGAATCCCATTTAGAGGGCGTTTGTTTAAGCTTATGGGTGGGCTTATAAGCTTATTTGATTTTAGCTTATATTTTATAAGCTTTAAATTTGTGGCTTATTTAAAGATTTAAGGGCTTATATAAGTTTATCATATTATAATAAATTTATATAAGCTCAAAAGTATCTAAATAGGCCAAAAAAGTTAGAGACTTATTAAATATAAGTCAAACAAAATTAGCTCATAATGGTTGTGTTTGGCAAAAGGCTTTATGGGGTTTGCTTATAAAATAAAGTTCAACATAAAATAAGCCTCGTTTACATGCGCTATGAAATCATAAGTTCTCAAAACGGCTAAAACTTTAGTCAAAACTTTTGAACAATAAATCAATTATTTAGCCACAAAAATATCTAACATATACAAAAACTCATTTAATTATGTCTTTTTTAGAAATTTTGAAATAATAAGCCCCAACCCATTTGCCAAACAAGTTTATAAAAATACAAATTTCAACTTCAGTTTATAATAAAAGCCCCCGGCCCCCGCCCCAGCCCAAATCCATTGCGCTAAACATACCCTTATATATAAACAAACACCCGTGTAGTTAACTAGAACTCTCTTAGGCCCAAATCAGTATACATATGAGCCCATCATACATTTCGAGTTCAAATTATGTCTACACTAGTTGGACACCAAGACAAATGATCTGCGATAAAGATAGTTATAAATGAAATAAAAGTTAAAGTTGTAAAATTTGAATTAAAATAAAATAAACACATTAAAAATATAAAACTAAAACTCATAAAAATATATCAAAATGGATGTTGAATTAAAGAAAGATAAAATTTTAGAAAATATGGTGAAATTAGATTATAAAAAAATAAGTAGATAAAAGATATTTTAATTTGAAAATAAAGATGAATTTTAGTTGGTAGTGACATACGCCATTTTATAATTGGAGCTCATTATCTTAATTTTTAGTGGTTAGGAGTTAGGCTTGAAGTTTGTTAGAAGTTGAGCTTGGAGTTTGTTAAGAAGTGACACGGTCATCTCACGATTGAGCTCCTTATCTTAATTTTTGTTAGGAGTTAGGCTTGGAATTCTTTCCCTAATAAGCAAGGCTTAATTTTTAAGCCTTCTAATTTGAGAAGGTCTAAATACATTATAAAGTAGTATAGATAGATATAGATAGAGATATAGATAATACAAAATGGTATATATACTACGAGTTAGGATTAAATGAGAAGAAAAAGTTAAAATAAAAAAGTGAGAAAATCATAAATTTCAGATACACCTACAAAAGTAAATGTATCTTTTCTTAAAATTCTCCTTCTTATTTGAAATGTATGACTAAACTTTCTTCTCATTTTAATATTTTTTCTCTTATTCATTTATGTCAACTCTAATTAGTTATAAAAAGGCTTACTTTACAAAGGGAACGTAGTTTCCTGAAACCAAAAGATTCCCAAGAACCTTCATTCTATCACAAGATATAACTAGATTTTGACTTTATAAACATTTTAACAATTTTTTTTTTTTTTTTAATTTTTTTATTTTATTAATATTTATTGGCTAAATCTTATTCTTTTGTAATTTTAAAACATAATATAACTTTGACTAAATTTATGTCCCATGTTTATAACATTTGTAAGAGTTAATATACATAGTCCTCGCATTAAAAAAAAAAAAAAAAAAAAAAAAAAAAAAAAATTAACGAGAATTTTTACTAGATGCGTTCATTGTTGAAGCGTTTGTATACGGTAGTATTTTATAAGTTGGAAAAGAAATTTTTTCTAGATTAAACCATACTCACGCCTAGAAACCTTTAACATATACAAATTTCTAATATATAGTTCTTGTTTGAGGCGGTGGGTTGTGCCTGAGCTTATAGGTTTGTGATTTTGATGAGTGATGGGTTACAGATCTCTAACAAATATTATGTTAAACGAGAAAGTCTTTCAAATATATTATGTATTCTTAATGCTCTTATTTTAGTGGTGATACTAAAGATAGTCAATGTGTTTGTCGATGGTTTATAATGATTATTGATTTTTCGCATATGAATGTAAAATATAAAAAAAATAAAAAATAAATAAATAAATAATATTAACCCATCTTATGTTTAGATATGACAAAATTGATTTGACATTAGATAAGATACATATAAAAGATACTAATAAAGTTACATAAGATCGTTTTCATTTCATTTTGACTTCAGTTTTTGCTGATTTGCTGAAGAGTTTAGCTTCATGATGTGCATGTCATATCTACTTTAGAGTTTACATATGGCATATCTTGTCATCTTAGGAACCTAAAGCTTTGTCATTATTGATTAAATAAAATAAGGATTCTATTTGTTCAGGTAAATCCGGAATAACTGCTTAAAGCATTCAAGTGCAAGAATTCTTCTATGTTTTGCTCAAATCATTTTCAAAATATCGACGCTAGGTGGATAAATTTTGACTCCAATGTGGCCTTTTGTATGCGAACCTGCCCTAGCTAGGTTGCCCGACCCAACAAATGTGATACCTGAGATATTGTTCACTTTATATTTAGAATAAACACAATATGTAAAATGGACATATTAATATTGAGGCAAGGAGGATGGGAGAAATTTATATAAATGTTCTCTAATGATCGTGCAAGGAGATTTTTTGTCACGAAGAAGCTCAAATAGCGGTTTCCTCGTCACATAACTTCTCCTCGCAAGCATCATGAGTAACATTTATATTGATTTCTTCCACTCTCCTAACACTAACTTTAGTATGTCCATTTACCCTACAAAAAAATTAACAGTGTCTCATTGACTGGAGACAAAAATATTATGTTTTGGCTTGGAAATTCTATTGGCTACAAAACACGGTTGCATTAAATTAGGACCCATCGGTAACCGAATCATCAATGCCAACCAACTATTATCAAAATTAGATATACGAAACAACCCATAGAATATATGAAAAAGGTATCACCTTAAACTAATGGTTGATGGTTTAAAATACTGGTGGTAACACTAAGGTGAAACGAAAACAATAAATAGCATACCTCAACAAATCCGTTTAGTCAGGGCAACCATTGATTCTTCTAGGTTCTGGACATAGTCTATTAATCTAGCCAACTTGATAAACAAAACCTTCCTTCAAGCAAGATACATAACCTTTATATCGATTTCTTCAATCTCATCACCTGAACATTATTATGTCCAGTTAACATTTCTTGTATAGCCATAATACAAAAAAGAAAATCCATTGATAATTGCTTCAAGAATATTTATGGTCCAACTCAGATATCGTACATATTATGTATACCTCATCTAACTGGGCACCTGAAACCTCGAAAGCATCTGTTTCTTTTCCTTTTCTTCCTTTGCGCATTCACTCAGCTTCGAACCAACATTTACACTACGTTTTTTGGTTGGCCTCCAACATACTCTTCCTCTTCCGCTTATGCTTTGTGCAAAAGATTTTTCTCGTTTGGTTTTTGCAAAGCACAAAACATCACCGACGCTGCATATTTCGCAGTATCCCTTATTCTAGACCTCTCTGCTCCAGTCACTATAAAAACACTATTTGAAGCATCAATTTCAACTAATGATGTGTATCTTCTATCGTGAGCGGGACACAGATCATTGGTAACTCTGCAAGTGAAACTGAAACAATGTGACTAAATATTGTTGTAACTTCTAAGTATTGTACTCTATGGCAATATCAAAATGCATTGCTCATACTTGTAAGTGGCTTTTGGCCAATGTTTCTTGTTGCAAAACTCGTGAAATTTCTGCATTGGCTCAGATATTGTGTTGGCAACAAAACACGATTGCATTTTATGCACCCCAGTTTTTGCCATGCCAAAATTAAGACGGACGAGCTGATAGAATCATCATAGCCAAGCTGATACGAAAAACCAACCTATGAAGTATATGAGAAACTGAATATCCTTAAATTAATGGTTCATGGTCTAAAGTATTGGTGGTAGCAATAAGCTAAAACTAAAAATAAGTAAATATCAAACATTAGAGCTAAAGATGCGTAGAAAAAATAGATGTTGTTTAAATATCAACCTCAACGATAGTTCAAAATAAAAGCATGGTAATCTCAAATGGGAAAAAAATTGCACGAAACCAATGAATATTGTACTTTAACAAAGCCGATTTCTTAAAAACAATAAAACAATGTACTAATTAAGATTATAAACGCCATGTATCATTTAAACTTTTCAAGAGAATTACACAAATAGATCCATCATCATCTCCATTCTCCACATATTAAACACAATATTTCAATCTAAACAACAAACAATCTACCAACAACAACTATAAAATAGGCCAAAACTGCTAACATATATATAATGACATAAAATAACAGCAGAAAAATGATTCAATATTGTTACCTTTGCATAATGCAACAAAGTAATAACAATAGGCACAACAACTTACAACAGCAATCAAATGCTTTGAATCCTCTCCACGGTGGTAATGAACAACGTCGACACACGCCATTATATAGATTATTTGGTTGTTAAACGGATCACCAAACAATCAAATTGCTCCCTTGGGTTTTGGAAATGGCCTATTAATTTGGGCATACTTTGTAACGAAAATTCTCCTTGAAGCATCATACATAACATTCACATCAATTTCTTCCATCCTCCGCACCCCAACATTAATATGTCCAACTCACATGTCTCAGATACCCTAAATACAAAATAGAACAATCTATTACTAGTTAGACGAAGAATATTTATGCCTAGCCTCAGATACGGTATTGGGTACAAAATAGTGTTGCATTTTACGCGTTACA
This sequence comes from Chrysanthemum lavandulifolium, assembly GCA_022545495.1. NCBI lineage: Eukaryota > Viridiplantae > Streptophyta > Magnoliopsida > Asterales > Asteraceae > Chrysanthemum > Chrysanthemum lavandulifolium. The sequence continues at coordinate 94,923,750 of CM040239.1, forward strand.
GTTTTTGCTTCCTCTTGTAGTTTTCTAGTCTGATGCCTTCATGGATCCTTCCATGGATGCCTTCATTGTTGAGTTTTCTAGTCTAATGCCTTACCATGGACTCCCGTTTTCTTTGGAGTATTCTCATTCGGACCCATCATCCCTTCGTCTGCCCGCTAACATGTCTCGGATAAGGATCCTTCCATGGATGCCTTCATTGTTAAGTTTTCTAGTCTGATGCCTTACCATGGACTCCAGTTTTCTTTAGAGTATTCTCATTCTGATCCATCATCCCTTCGTCCGCCCGCTAAACCGCCGGATGATGGATCGTTATTTCATGATATACCTTATGTGAGTTTGGGGGGAGTTATCCCTTATGTGCTGATGCCCGACATTCTCTACCTCACCCATCCCGAGTTAGGCTAGGGACTTGTTGAACAAAAACAATAGCGCTTCGTGGGAGGCACCCTATGCTTATCTCTACATTCTTTCTATTTTCTTTAATAAGTGACATGGAGGGGTTAGCCTCTTCGATTTCTCATGTTTGGTTGTTTGTGATGTTTTTGTCCAGGATTTTCATCGATATGAAGACTCTCGTGCTCGAAGTTTGTGTTTTCTCCACTCTAGTTTCATGTTTCGATGCTGATGGAAATCCGATATCCGAAATCTTATCGACTAACGTTTATCTTTTAGCATACTTAATAAACAACTTTTAGATTTCCGTTGATACCCTTGCCTTTAAACATTGAGGACAATGTTTCGTTTTAGTCTGGGGTGGGTAATCTTCAATTTGATTTGACCGCACTTGCTTACTCTTTGCCGTGTACTCTCGCAACCCCGTTTTTCCTTAGAAAATTGAAAAAATTGTGCAAAAAAATGAAAAATTTAAGAATTTTGTAAGCTTTTGCTAGTTTTATGATTGAAAAGTCTTTGCGAGTCTCTTAGAAGTTACTTTAAATATGCATTTTCATGAAAAAGTATTTGCTAATTGCTTAGACAAGAGACTATAAAATGCGATTCTAGCTCAAAAGGCCAAGAATTTGCAAGCTTCCCTAAGTGATTTTAAATATGCGAAGCTTTGAAAAATTTTCTAGTTTGTAATAAGTGACTTTAAAATGCGAGACTTGAGATTATTTGACTGAAACATTTGCTAAATTAATATATGTTTTGACACCTTGTTGACTTTCCTTTGGTGAGAGTAGGAATAGAATTCGACTTGACAGTATGTTGAGCCCTAGCTTGTTCCCTTAACCATAGATAATTTAAATTATCATTAACATCCGCGATCTCATTATTTGAGATTTTAAATTTGCGAGATCGAGGAATGATAGAGTTACTTATGAGTTTAGATGCTAAGTGTGGACTAGTTGGTTCTCTTTAGAGCTCATCGAAGGTACTTGTGGCTTTTGCTCCCAAAAATTATCGACCCCATATATGTCTAATAATAATTAAAGATGTTATGTTTTGTCGATAGTTAGTTCTTTATCTTCTTTAGAGAATCCTTGCTTATGGGAGTTGGGTACACATCAAGGTACTGTCAGTGTTGCGGTGTAATAGACAACTGATTCTTGATAGTTTGCTGCTATTGTTTTATTGTTATAAAAGCCGTGGGACTCGGAGTTTGGCAAAAATTAACGTAAAATAAGCTCAAATGTATTAAAGTGAAAATCCAAAGCCATAAAAGTTTTCTATGTCTGACGGTCCCCTCGTTATCATGGACTTCAAAAAGGTGGAGGAAAATTCCAAAGTCACAATAAGACTTCTGATAAAACGGTAATCCCGTTGAGTTAGTGGTTGAAAAGACCGAGGGCCTAAATTGCAAAAATGCAAATGTGCTGAAATAGATGCATTGCATTGACCCATATCCATTTGACTAGATGCATTGTATCTAATGAAATACCCATGTACCAACCCATAACCCATGACCCATAACCAAAAAACCCATGGGCAAAGAGGGCGTCCCACGGATCCTCGGTGTTACACTAGACGGATCCCTAAGGGAGGATCCGTGCTACAGTGGTAAGTTTTTTGCGTATAAATAGAGCCATTTCTTCATTTCTCTTCACCCTCTTCTTACTAACTCTCTCATATATTCTTACACTTGTTTCTAACAAAAGATCACTTGATCTAGAGTTGTTCTTCTTCTATTGTGATTCTAACACCCGCCTTATCGACCACAATATTGTCCGCTGCCTGTAGGCTCACGGCTTTGTTTTTGTGGCCTCATTTGAAGACTTCCGGCAGTCACCCAAGCCGATTACTACTCACATGAGCACGCTTAACCGCCAGTTCCTAAGAACTCCACCCGCAGAGACCACAAAACGCGTTGTGTCATAGTAAGGCGAATGTTATCTTATGAGCCCAAGATCTCTCCGAGGCCACACCGATGTGGGATTTGCCTGGTGTCACAATCACCCCCTTAGGGACTCATCGTCTCGATGAGGTTTGCCCCACCATCCCGAACGGCTCAGAGTGGCTCGATACCACTTGTAACACCCCGCCTTATCTCGACCACAATATTGTCCGCTTTGCCCGTAGGCTCACGACTTTGTTTTGTGGCCTCATTTGAAGACTTCCCGCGGTCACCCAAGCCAAGATTACTCTCACATGAGCACTCTTAAGCGCCAGCCCTAAGAACTCCACCCGGAGTAGACCACAAACGCGTTGTGTCATAGTAAGGCGAATGTTATCTTATGAGCCCAGCATCTCTCCAGGCCACAGCCGATGTGGGATTTGCCTAGGGTGTCACATTCTCTAAGGCGAGATCACGAGCTTTCTACAAGTCATCCAAGCAAGGGGTCCTTGATTGATTTGTTCCTTCACAATATTTCTGTAGCAAAGATCTTGTACTTGATATTTCACATAGTTGTTGTGTAATAGTCGTGTTGGTTTGGTCCTCCGTGTTACGGACTCGGTATTTAGCTTTGTACCGGAAAAAGGTGTAAGCAACGTTGTGAAGGCTTCTCCGCCAAGTTGAAGGAGTTTGTTTACATAGTGCTTGAACTCTCGAGTAGGTGACTCGGGGAGTGGAGTAGGGCAAGGAAGGTGTCCTTGTAGCCGAGCCACTATAAATCGGTTGTGTCATTTCTATCCCTTACTTTACTTTCTTTACTTGCATTACTCTTAGATCTATAATTTATCTTCATCCATATGATTTCACATAACATCGAATCTAAAGTTTTTAGAAACTAACTTAAAATCGGAAAAACTATTCAACCCCCTTCTAGTTTTCCACAATTGGCATCAAGAGCTAAGTTTATAAAAGTTTTAAAGTAAACCGTATTTTAAAAACTTTTCGATCACTATGGGTTCTGAAAATTACAAGGAAGGGCAATCCATGCAACGACCTCCACTACTTGAAACTAATAGTTTTATATATTAGAAAAATAGATTCGAAACGTAAGTGAAGTCTAAAGATATTGATCTTTGGTACATCATTGTTGAAGGCGATTTTGAAGCCACTGCAAAAGATGAAAATGGAATTTTAGTTAACATACCTCAAGATAAACTCACCGATGAAATTAAGAAAAAGCTTTCCAAAAATAGTGAAGCTAAAATGGTTTTATATAATGCTTTACCCAAAAAGGAATTCGAAATAATCTCCATGCTTAAAACCTCTAAAGAAATTTGGAATTCTTTAGTTGTAACTCATCAAGGTAATCAACAAGTGAAAAACAATAAAATAGATTTATTTGTTCAACAATATGAACAATTTTCACTATCGGATGAGGAAACTATAGATCATTATTTTGCTAGCCGTAACCATGTTAGGAAATATCTAAGGGCACTTCCATCCAAGTGGAGATCTAAGGTTACGGCGATAGAAGAATCAAAAGATTTGATAATCCTCACCCTTGATGAACTCATAGGCAACTTAAAGGTCTATGAGCTTGTCCTCGCTAAAGATTCTGAAGCCTCAAAAGTGAAAGAGAAGCACAAATCTCTTGCACTTAAAGCCAAGAAGGTCTCAAGCGATGAAGATGACTCCTCTTCGGATAGTGATGATGAGGAGTATGCCATGGCGGTAAGGGACTTCAAAAAGTTCTTTAGAAGGAAGGGAAGATACGTCAAACAACCATATGACGACAAGAAAGGATTCCGTAAAAGCAAAGAGGACGAGAAGCCAGGGATGATCGCTTGCTTTAAATGTGGGGACCCAAACCACTTTATTAGTAATTGTCCCAAACGCGATGATCAAAAGGCATTTGTGAGCGGTTCGTGGGGAATGAGCGAGGAGGATGAAGAAATTTGTCTCATGGCAAATGACGAGGTGTGCTTAAAGGTCGACCTCGATCCGGATGAGTGGATCAAGGATAGCGGGTGCACGAGGCACATGAGCGACAATAAAGATTTATTCTCCACATATGAATCCTTTAATGGAGGAAATGTGGTATCTGGAAATAGCAAAAGCAAAATCATCGGTAAATGTATGATTTCTAGCAAATCTCTAACCATTAACTATGTGTGTCACGTAGAGAACCTAAACTTTAACCTCTTAAGTATAGGACAAATATGTGATAAAAAGTGCAACGTACTTTTTAACAAAACCGGTAGTAAGATATTAAAGAACGGTATCACTATAGGTAGAGGAATTAGGAAACATGGTGTCTATGTCATTAAAATTGGTAATGAACCTAAAGACAAACTTTGTCTTACTTCTATGGATGATACTTCGACCTTATGGCATCGAAGATTGGGTCATGCCAATATGCGACTTCTCCAATCGCTATCATCCAAAGATCTAGTAAGAGATCTACCTAAATTAAAATATGAACATCACTTATGTGATGCTTGTAACGTAGGAAAACAAGTCCATTCTAGTCACAAAGCTAAAAACTGGTGTCTACAACTAAGTGTCTAGAGTTACTACACATGGATTTATTTGGTCCATCCGCTATCCAAAGTTATGGAGGCAACTACCACACTTTGGTTATAGTGGATGATTATTCTAGGTACACATGGACTAAATTCTTAAAGAACAAAACTGAAACGTTCAACTACTTTGAAATATTAAGTAAGAAAATCCAAAGACAACTAGGAAGTCCTATAGTGTCTATTAGAACGGATCATGGTAGGGAATTCGATAATGAAGTGCAATTTGGAGCCTTTTGTGACGCTAATGGTATTACTCACAACTTCTCGGCTCCTCGTACTCCACAATCAAATGGGGTAGTTTAAAGAAAGAATAGAACCCTACAAGAAATGAGTCGCACCATGCTAAATGAGCACTCCATACCTCAAAAGTTTTGGTGCAATGCCATTGATACCTCAACATACATACTTAATCAAGTCTTAATTAGACCACTTTTAGGTAAAACTCCATACGAGTTACTTCGAGGCAAAAAGCCTAGGTTAGATCACTTTAGAGTCTTTGGTAGCAAATGTTTTCTACTTAACACTAAAGATTACCTTACAAAATTTGATCCTAAATCAACCGAAGGTATCTTTTTAGGTTACTCTCCTAATAGCAAAGATTATGTCATATTAAACAAAGAAACAATGAAAATAGAAGAATCATTAAACGTAAAATTTGATGAAAGTCCACCCAAACCTACTCCACCTCTTGTCGATAACGAGATTGTCGAAAGTGAAGCTATTGTAATAAAGAAAAAGATAAATGAAGAAGAAGAACCTTTAAATGATGAAATCATAAATATTAAAGAGTCCAAACATCACCCCGTAGATAAGGTCATAGGAAAGCTAAACGAAAGAACCTTAAGGTCTCAAGTTCAAAACCAAAGTAGCTTGTTTTGTTTTGTCTCAACCATAGAACCTAAGAATACAAGAAGCCATAAAAGATGAAAGTTGGGTAATGGCTATGCAAGAAGAGTTAAATCAATTTGTTTCTAACGATGTTTGGACACTCGTCCCCCACCTAGTAATCAAACCATAATAGGAACCAAATGGGTATATAAAAACAAGTTAGATGCAAACGGTATAGTGTCTAGAAACAAAGCTGCACTCGTTGCCCAAGGGTATAATCAACAAGAAGGAATAGACTTTGATGAGACCTATGCCCCGTGGCTAGATTAGAGTCTATAAGAATACTTCTTGCTTATGCTTGTGCTAATGCTCTTAAGCTTTATCAAATGGATGTCAAAAGTGCTTTTCTAAATGGTTTTATTAATGAAGAAGTATATGTAGCTCAACCCCCGAGCTTCATCGATTTTGAAAAACCTAAACATGTGTATAAGCTAAAGAAAGCCCTTTACGGTCTTAAACAAGCTCCAAAAGCTTGGTATGATAGACTCAAGTCATTCTTAATCAAACACAACTACACCATGGGGTTAGTTGATAACAAACTTTTTACTAAGAAAAGAGAGTCACATATAATCATTGTTCAAATATATGTAGATGATATTATATTCGGATCTACTTGTCAAGACATGTGTGATGATTTCTCAAAAATCATGCATAACGAGTTCGAGATGAGTATGATGGGAGAACTTAGTTTCTTTCTTGGTCTACAAATAAAACAAGTAGAAGATGGTATCTTCTTTAATCTATCTAAATACATTAAGGAGATGTTAAAGAAATTCGGTTTAAGAGTCAAAACCAATTAGGACACCAATGTCATCCGGCACTAAACTCACAAAAGATGAAGACGGCGAATCCGTTGATAACACAAAATATTGTGGCATGATTGGTAGTCTTCTCTACCTCATGGCTAGTCGGCCGGATATCATGTTTAGTGTTTGTCTATGTGCTAGGTTTCAAGAAGATCCTAAAAATCACATCTAGAAGCCGTCAAAAGGACATTTAGATACATTAAGGGTACAACTCAATTAGGATTGTGGTATCCTAAGGGTACGGGAGTAGAAACAATCGTATATGCAGATTCTGACCATGCAGGTGATTATGTTGACCGAAAAAGTACAAGTGGGGTATGTACTTTTATGGGATGTTGTTTAACATATTGGTTCTCAAAGAAGCAAACGACATTAGCAATATCAAAACCGAAGCCGAATATATCTCCGCCGGCAAAGCATGCCAACAAGCACTATGGATGAAACAAGCGTTAGTTGACTACGACATTCATCTAAGTGACATAGCCATTCTATGTGACAACAAAGGTGCCATCGATTTAAGTAAGAATCCGGTATTGCATTCTCGTACAAAACATATAGAGATTCGTCATCACTTCTTAAGAGACAATGTTCAAAAGGAGAACATCTCTATTGAGAAGGTAGCGTCCGAAGACAACATAGCCGACGTCCTCACCAAACCGTTGAAGCGGGAACAATTCAACCTACTTCGTCTTGGTCTTGGTCTCATGGAACAATCGTCGTAATTTGTTTTTAAACTCTACAAGGTATGTAAACACTAGCCTTCTTCTTTCTGAGTCTAGGATCTCTATTTCACGCACAACTCACAAGCAATACGGGAATTTTCAAAACTCAAGATAATTTTTACTTATAATTCATAGTTTTCTCTTAGTTTTCAAGATAAGTACCTTTTGCAAAGACATAATTGCATACATATTATTCTCTTTCAAAGAATAAACGGTTTATTCACACATAGTAAAATGTTTTCGAAAAGGATACCTCTTCCCGTATCACTTTCATAAAAGCCATTTCTCACGTTTAGGACAAATCGCTTTTTTTTCATTATTAATACAAATTAAAAACCCGTTTTCATTGCATCTCATGTCTTTTGAATGCTAAAGAGGACACATAACTAATATGTGTTTTCGGGTACATTCATTTAAGCAACAATGAATTATGAGCACTCGGGTTATCTCACATAATAGTGTGCTTTTTCACTTCTAGTTTATTTTTCTTTTCTTTTTAAGAGTCAAGATAACTGCAACTCCAAATGGTTTGCATATAGGCACACACTAGGCACAAATGTTTCCAAAAAGGAAAATTTTGAGCTGCCTGAATCACCAGTACCACGGATCTCAGCCTTAATGCTGGACGGATCCCTCAAGAGAAGGATCCGTGGGATCCGTGAGACATAAGCTAATTTTATCTTCTATTTTTTCTCACTTTGGATGAAAACTTCAATAGTTTCATCATTTATTTTATTTATTTTAGAGTATGCTATTTAATGCTTGTGTTCTCATGATCACATGCCTTAAATTCATATCTAATCATTAGATTTTAATCCACATTTTAGGTCAAGCATTCATTACAATGCATTATTTTTCTATAAATAGGATTCCCAAAATGCTTACATATTCATCAAATCCCAACTTCACAAACAAACATCATAATGTCACCCAAAAGATCTTCCAACATAGATGAATCATCTAGAGCAAACAACCCCTTTCAAGAAATCCAAAACTTTTTCCTCCCACCTTCCAAAGTACCACCACCCAAATCTAGAAAAACCGCACGGATTAGCATCCGGCCTTATTGCTTAGCAAAACCATCATCAAATGGTTCATCACCAACAACTCATTCACCACAAGATGCTTCGATTATAGCACCTCCTTCATCACCAAGAAGTACACCAACTTCATCATCCATCACATCACCACCTAAGGTCACTCTTTTGGAACTCCTTAATACTCCAACAAGGTCTCAACAAACAAAGCAAAAAGAACTAGTCTTTTTGACACCTCCCACGTCTCCAAACACAATTTTCAAATACCTTGAAACCTCACCACCTTTAGCTCCCACTGTGTTACAAGAACATCTAGGTTCTTTTCCACCACCACTTCCAAACATTCCGGACTTTGATCCGTATTTTTCAACTTTACCACCACAACTTCCGCATCTCACAAATCAAAGTCACCCGGAAAACTTCCGCACTCATTACCCACATCACTTACATTGTGAACATTGCCAATCCACTAGGGATATTACAATAGAGATTAGGGAAGAAATGCGAGTCATACTTAACCTCATCCTTGATCGCATCAACATCATTACTCACAAAAACTTCCATCTATAACCTTATGCAAGCATGGAAGGAATCATTTTTATTACTTTTAGTATTTTCCTTTTGAGTCATTATTTAAGAACAAGTCTTGTTCTTACTTTTACATGCTTGTATGTGGCATAAATACCACTACATTTTGTTGTTTTTATTACAAGGCCTTGTTTACATACCTTGGCTCCCAATCTTGATTCTCGTCAATCACAAGATTATTTATGCATGTTACTACTAACCCTTTCTTCATAGGATTTTTTTTCTCACTTGATGCCCTATTCTAGGGGAAGCTACCGTCAAGGGGGAGTTAGCGATACGTGGACTATTTTTCCACATTTTATTTCTTCGTTGGGGTAAATTTTTGTTTCGACAAAAAGGGGGAGAAGAAGTAAAACTTAGGCTTTCAAAACATACATCTAATCTTAAGTTTTACTCATCATAGCATTATGTTTTGTCATCAACAAAAAGAGGGAGATTGTTAATACAAATAAACCGTAAAAACGTTTATTAATATTTAGCAATCTCTTTGTGTTTTGTTGATAACAAATATAATGTTATCATAAGTAAAATTATAAGGATACATGTTATTTTTGTAAAGCATTTACATATAGTCATTTAATACAAATTGTTGTAATAAATCATTTGTTGTAATAGTTTATTAGGATGGGTAAAAACCACAACCCATGGAGCATATCCATAACCCATGGTATTGACCCATATCCATTTGACTAGATGCATTGCATCTATTAGATACATTGTATCTAATGAAATACCCATGGACCAACCCATAACCCATGACCCATGACCCATAACCAAAAACCCATGGTCAAAGAGGCGTCCCACGGATCCTGGTGTTACACTAGACGGATCCCTTAAGGAGGGATCCGTTGGATCCGTGCTCTGATGGCAAGTTTTTGCCTATAAATAGGAGCCATTTCTTCATTTCTCTTCACCCCTCTTCTTACTAACTCTCTCATATATTCTTACACTCTTCTAACAAAAGATCACTTGATCGAGAGAGTTGTTCTTCTTTCTATTGTGATTCTCATATAGGTCCTTCTCTAAGGCGAGATCACGAGCTTTCTACAAGTCATCCAAGCAAGGGGTCCTTGATTGATTTGTTCCTTCACAAGATTTCTGTAGCAAAGATCTTGTACTTGATATTTCACATAGTTGTTGTGTAATAGTCGTTTTGGTTTGGTCCTCCGTGTTACGGACTCGGTATTTAGCTTTGTACGGAAAAAAGGTGTAAGCAACGTTGTGAAGGCTTCTCCGCCAAGTTGAAGGAGTTTGTTGACATAGTGCTTGAACTCTCGAGTAGGTGACTCGGGGAGTGGAGTAGGGCAAGGAAGGTGTCCTTGTAGCCGAACCACTATAAATTAGTTGTGTCATTTCTATCCCTTACTTTAATTTCTTTACTTGCATTACTCTTAGATCTATACTTTATCTTCATCCATGCAATTTCACATAACATCGAATCTAAAGTTTTTAGAAACTAACTTAAAATCAGCAAAACTATTCAACCCCCCCTTCTAGTTTTCCACATTGTTGTATAACTTATTACATGTAGAAGAATACTCCAAAATACCCTAAACTGGTATGTAGTCCCGGATCCCTCAGGTTGTACTAGTCGGATCCCTTATCCAACGGAACCGGCGGAACCTGCCAAACAGACAACAGCTATGTCGCTTTTTAAATCACAAACCCTCTCCACTTTCCCTCTCCCTAAACCTAAAACGACCAAAACTCAATTCTTCTTATCCTAGGGCTTCATCTTCCTAAGCATCTCATTCCTAAACATCATCGTAAGTGATTATACTCATCCTTCATATTCTTTGTCATCACAATCCTAGGGTTTATGATTTTTTTTTAATTCAATTGGTTTCATGTTTTTCTGAAAATTATACCATCAATTGGTAATTGTTTCTTATAAAATTAATTTCTAAACAAAAAGCTCCATATGAATAAGGTTTTTTTTCGAAAAGGCATTGCTAATACAAAATAAGCTCATAAGATCATAAACCCATCTTGATCAAGTCATTTATTAAAACATTTACCTTATTGGAATATTGTTTTTCTAGGATCAAACATGCCTAAATCCACCCAACAAGACCATCATGACACCGTCCACTATATCCCTAGATATTATGGCAAAGAAGGCATATCAACTAGTGATCGCAAAAACTTCAAAATGCTTAAAAAATGACTCATTTTACGAAGGTTATGTAATTGAGGAATCCTTCTTTGAAAACACCGATATTCCTCAAGTCTTTTCCGCAATCAACTTTGATTGCCTCCTCAAAATGGATGAATGATAACGCTACACACGTCGTTCGGGGTCAAAGGAACTTCCTTTTCGTCGAGCATGTTTTTCAACACCCTAGGCAGTGAACCTAATCGTTGTAGTGTAGTATTAGGGTAAGCCACGGGAATTGATATCGTTCTCTAGGGGAATAGGAATGCTAGTGAGAAGTTACTACGCTAAGGTTGGGGTTGAGGAAGATTATTTTTTTTAATCTTTTTATTGATGGTTGAATTGTCACGTTCTTATTCTTAATCGCGTTGTGTGTCTAAGGTCGTAGGGTATGCGTTTATCCCTAACTCTTTGAAACTACCAAAGGTTATCGCCTACAAAGTCTCTAGGATTTATAAACTTTAACTCTAAGGTACTCTTCAGATGGTTTAGCCTAAAACAACTCTAGGTATTATAAACTAAGGTTCACAAAGATTAATCAAGCATTAACTACACAACGGATGACCTATCGCATTACTAGATCATTAACAATTAAGATAAGAGACAACCAATCAATATTCAATAATTAAGTTTCATATTCCCTAAGCAAACACACAAGTAAATTAGTCGGACATGGGGAACATGCAAGCATACACACAAGTACTTGAAGACATAATTAAATTAATGAAGTAAAACACTTATCTTGATGTAAGATAGGGTTTGGAACCCTAAAATACTTGTATAAGACAGCCTTGGTTCGGTTTAGGTTTTTACTTCAAAAGACTACACACCGAAAACTAAAAATTCGGATTCTATATATAAGATCACATATGCGTGGCGTCACCTTTGATTTGTGGCGCCCGGTCGCCGTCATTAGGGTTTCATCTTGGCCACGTTAGTCTTGTGACGGCGTTACCTTATGCTTGTGGCCGTCCCTTTAGTCTCGGCGTCGTGCGATCAAATCTAGGCCGTGCGAGTTGCGACGACCTACTCTTTTAAAACCCGACACCGTCACTTGTAAATAAGCAATTTGGCTCTTGAATCACAAAAGTGATGCGACGGCGTCATAGATAACACCGACGCCGTCCCTTTAGTTCCAAAGACTGAGTGTCTCGATTCTTGACTTTGGCCATTTCTTCAGATATTCGCGCTTTTCGTCGAATAAGTGTCATTCCAGATTTTGCCTTCAAGATACCTAAAAGTGAAAAGGAACGATATTAAATAATAACGGATACAAAAGTGATCAAATAAGGGCTTGAATGACCCTCAAAAGGTACATTTTAAAACCTTATCAAATATCCCTACACTTGGTATTTGCTTGTCCTCAAGCAAATGTGCTTTTAGCCAATTAATTTATAAGTTAGGGGTTATGAAGCATTGGTTTAGAACAATCCACAACACATATAAGCCCATGAAAATTCATAACAAGCACGGAATTACATACTAGCACCTCACATGGGGTGTTTGGATACTCACATCTCTCGGTGTATATGAAATATAACAAGTTGGAAATGGAAGATAAACACTCATTAACCAGTCCTAGTACATTGATTACCATAGGCTTGAGACTAGATCAAACCTCCATCGCTTTGGTGTAAGCACCAAGGAAAGACTATCAAAGAGGTCTTTTAAAGGGTTGTAATGTTAGGCTTACGGTAAGGAAACAAAGGGTTTGGTGGGATAGGCTATTTAGTGGTGGCAAGTCAAAAATCTTTATGTTGCAAGCATGCGAAGAATGGCGTTGCTAAGCCAAGACTCGACACTCTAGACTCTAGATAACTGAAACAAACAAACATAAATTAAAGATAGGATGGTAGCCCGGATGTATTTTTTTTTAACACTCTATTTTTTTTCTTTTTCTCCTTTTCTATTTTTTTTCGATTTTTTTTCCATACACTTTTACTCTACCATCCTCTATGGTAACATCAAAATGATAGGGATTTATAGGCACATCCCTACACTTGAGTTTTATTACTCTAACACTAATTTGACCCGAATTGAAAAGATCAAAACACTTGAGTACATTATTACGCAAATAAAGGGAATTTGAATTTAACGTTCCCTTCCGTCATTTCATAAACTTTAACTTTTCCCATGAGTCCCATCGTCCCAAAACTGTGTACAAAGGATATGACTCGACTTAGCAACTTATGCAAGCAACTAGATAATTGAACTAAGGGTTTTAGGATGATAACAATAATGCACTAAAAGTGAGTGCATACAAGGTAGGCTAAGGCGATTTGGGTGTACATTTGGGGTGGTGTAAACAATGCTCTTCATTGATATTCCGAAAACCAAAACATCACGAGAACCGCGAAAGGATAGGCTCGAGGGGTTAACTAGGGGTATCGTGTACTAAAGATGAGTACAACACAAAGGTGTGGGAGAATTACTCAACCGATGTGGAAGAAGTAATTATATTACGGGTATCAAACAAGGGTTATCCTAATGCCTCTTATCATTTAGTTATTCCTAACTACACAAGTGTAGTCTTACTAGCGATCTCGGAATGCATCACAAAACAAGTTCTAGAATCTATTATACTACCGGTTCACACACTAAGCATTAAAGATGAATGCTTTAATTCCTACTAATCTAAGGGCGATCCTCACATTTTGGGTGGAGTTTAAGTGGTAAAGGGTTTTTGTGCTAGTCATATAACTTCCTATACATGAGACGCTTTATTAAGACTAATGGCCCACTCCTATATGTCATGAAAAATTTTAAATTTGGTGCCAAAATTACCCTAACCGACATTTCCTCATGGTTTATTACACAAATGCAATTGGACAAAGCAAATATTCAAGGATAAGCATAGTTTCAACGTTCCCGTTTTATTTTGCCTCCCTACACTTAAACTGAACATTGTCCCCAATGTTCCCCGAAAGTATCAAAGTTATGATAATGGAAGGTAATAAAAGATGAAAGAAACTAGTACTCCCCTGATTAGCTCGGTAAGATCCGTGTAAAGTGGTGGTTACATCTTTCTTCAAGAAGAACGTTTGCGTGAAAATCTCATTCTCATCTTATGTATCTTCTTCTTGATAAATTAAACACGCACACTGAAGAAAACAAACGAAACCTTCGCAGTAAAATCGAGGTAATAATATATATAAGACTCTACTAAACTAGGATATAATGCTTGTGGAATGGATGTTTCTGAAATTCGGAAAATTAAGACCGGAAAATTCCAAAAATTATAAGTAGCTCGAGAAAACAAGAAAAGTGATCATTGTTTTGCTCCTTCCCGACGCCGTCAGTTGCGATCTGACGCGTCGGTATATCGACAAAAAGCGGTCTGCGATTTTCGGAAAAATTCGAAAATTTACATCTTTAGAATCGGAAAAATTTCCCGCAAAACATCCATTATGACTCGATACAAGCATTTGACTCGAACAAACACACATGTATGTCTTTTAATTAATTGAAATTCTCATGTTTACGTTTCTTTTGAAAACGTGTGTAATCCTCCCTAAACTTATCCCTTATGCAAAATACCTTTATATGTAATTAAGAAGAGGTTAAAAACAAAAGAAAACATTTTTACAAATTTAAACATGAGAATAAGCAATCAACAAAAGATATATGACACAAACAAGCAAACAATTAAGCATGGGTTGCCTCCCATGAAGCGCTTTTCTTTATTTATGAGTCTTGTAGCTAGACTCGTAGTCGTGCCCCTACGTGGTCTCGTGCACGCTTACGTGCCCATACCTAAGCCATTCCAATGTTCTCTCATTCTTTTTGTAATCATCTCCTAACTCTAGGCATTTTTTGTAATTACTCTTAGTTTTCTCATATGGGTACTTAAGTCCTCTTTGCTTATCCCTTTCACTAAGCAATGGAATAGGGGTCATTCTGTTACACGCCTCAATATCCTTGTGTTTAAACCTAGGATGAGCACGTGGCATTTGGTAGATAAAGTATTCAACTTCATCAGAGAATGTAATTAGACCATCAATCATCCGTTCATTCAACCTAGTCATTCTCTTGAAAGGTTATCCAAAAGTTACTTGAGTGAGGTCCTTATCAATAAATTCTCCTAAGTTTTCTAAGACCATGAACTCTACCAAATAAGCAAAACTTCCAACAAACACATGCAAATGAGTGATCGCTTCAACAACATTGTTCCTTGATAAGTTAACTCATTGACCTTGATTTTATTGTATAGGTCCTCGAGATTAAGTTTAAAGGCAAGAACGAATTCAAGTAAGCATCGAACCCTTCTAATCCTATTTTGCAAGGGAATTGCATGTTAAGGGGACCATCTTTCTCAATTCTACACCTAGGGTCAAAACATTGGGAGGGTCTTCTTATTTCAAAACTAACTTCATCAATGACCTCCCGTTGTCAAGTGCTTCACCATAATCAAATTCCTCATCGGAATCGAGTCATAGAAAGGACTTTGTTGTTGCCAATTTATCTCATTATGCCCTAGGTGATTTCCAAAGTGGTGAACGGGTGAAGGGTTTTGTGGGATTGCGTTCTCAATTTCAGGATTGGGAAAGGGTAGTGTGAAGAATCTTCGACGGAAAACACGTATCATGGTGAGTGATAGGTTTTACGAACAAAGGTCACGAAGAAGGGGGATAGACTACGAGGAAGCTAAGAATTTGAGAAAAAGCTTACTTGATAGGAATCAACAAGGAAACCTAACGAGGTGGACTCCTAACTAGCTATTCTATTCCCGCAGCGCGCCAAAACTTGATAACGCCACACGCCGTTCGGGGTCAAAGGAACTTCCTTTTCGTCGAAAGCAAGTTTTTCAACACCCTAGGCGGTGAACCTAAACGTTGTAGTGTAGTATTAGGGTAAGCCACGGAATTGATATCGTTCTCTAGGGAATAGGAATGCTAGTGAGAAGTTACTACGCTAAGGTTTGGGTTGAGGAAGATTATTTTTTATCTTTTATGTTTTTAGGAAATGGAAAGGTACGAATCTCGGGTTTGGATTTGGGGTTGGTATTTCACCGATTACTCTACTTATCTAATTATCTAATTAACTAAGGTGAGGGTAGTCTATGTCTAATTATTGTGTGCTCGTATGATGATTTAAAGATGTGTTTACTTAGGTTTTATTACTCCTTAATTATCTCCTATTGATGGTTGAATTGTCACGTCCTTATTCTTAATCGCGTTGTGTGTCTAAGGTCGTAGGGTATGCATTTATCCCTAACTCTTTGAAACTACCAAAGGTTATCGCCTACAAAGTCTCTAGGATTTATAAACTTTAACTCTAAGGTACTCTTCGGATGGTTTAGCCTACAAAAACTCTAGGTATTATAAACTAAGGTTCATAAAGATTAATCAAGCATTAACTACACAACGGATGACCTATCGCATTACTAGATCATTAACAATTAAGATAAGAGACAACCAATCAATATTCAATAATTAAGTTTCATATTCCCTAAGCAAACACGCAAGTAAATTAGCCGGACATGGGGAACATGCAAGCATACACACAAGTAATTGAAGACATAATTAAATTAATGAAGTAAAACACTTATCTTGATGTAAGATAGGGTTTGGAACCCTAAAATACTTGTATAAGATGACCTTGGTTCTGGTTAAGGTTTTTACTTCAAAAGACTACACATCGAAAACTAAAAATTCGGATTCTATATATAAGATTACATATGCAAGGCGTCACCTTTGATTTGTGACGCCTTGGTCGCCGTCATTAGGGTTTCGCTCTTGGCCACGTTAGTCTTGCGACGGCGTCACCTTATGCTTGTGACACCGTCCCTTTAGTCTCGGACGTCGTCTGAATCAAATCTAGGTCGCCTAAGTTGCGACGACCTACTCTTTAAAACCCGACACCGTCACTTGTAAATAAGCAATTTGCTCGAGTCACACAAAGTGATGCGACAACAGTAGCAGATAACACCGACATCGTCCCCTTCGGTTCAGCACTGAGTGTCTCGATTCTTGACTTTGGCCATTTTCTTCAGATATTCGCGCCTTTTCGTCCGAATAAGTGTCATTCCACATTTTGCCTTCAAGATACCTAAAAAGTGAAAAGGAACGATATTAAGTAATAACGGATACAAAAGTGATCAAATAAGGGCTTAAATGACCCCTCAAAAAGGTACAGTTTAAAACCTTATCAATGAACAAATTTGTCCAGTTTTCATCTTTGAATTATACAAAAGCGTTAGAATTATCCGAAACAATGATGGAACCATTATCTCTTTCATCATAAACAACCAAAGCATCATCTTACCTCTCACCACATTCGCACAAATTATTCGCATACCATGTGAAGGAATTTGTATGTACTATAAGGATTGCTTAATTGCTTTCCAACACCTCGCCTTAGACTCTAACCCCATCTATCACACTCCACTTGATGATCCCGTTGTAGTTTGAGATACCATCTTCACAAAAAGAGTCGACCAAACTTGTTACAACCGCACCAAAGAACTCATTAATCATGAACCCTTTCAAATGGAACTCTCTGAAATGATTACTATTTACAAAAAAGTAGGAAGAAAATTTTAGAGAGAATGATATTTGTTTGGTCGGAAACAAAGATCATCCTAATGCTTGTCTTGTCCAAATAATCTATTGTCTCATCCACCAAAAACCCTTCAATCTCACATATTACATTGCCAAAAGAATGGTAGGCATTTTCAAAACAAATAAAATTGTCCTTCCCTATGGTATACTCCTAACTCGTCTGTTTGGGCATGTTAGTGCAATGAAACCTACTCCTATCTCCGATGACCACTTTATCGCAAGCCATGTTATGGTACCTTTCACCAAAAGACCCACCAAAAGGCTTATGATCAATGAGAAAAGGCCTCGTCCCCTCTCAGATTATTCGGACGAAGATGATGATGAAATCGACCCCGTTTCCAATTATCAACTTGATCCCATGACCTACTTTGAACAACTTCCCATACTTCCAAAGGAAATCAAAGAATTCAAGCAAACGGAAGGAATGTTCAAGTGTCTAACTCAATCCTCATCAACATGGGAAAGAAGAAAAAGTGAAGAGATTGACGAAGGAAAAATAAACCTTTTGTCTCTTATGTGGTTATCTTTTTAAGACATTTTGGATGTTTTGTGATTGTTAAACCAACGTACGATCATGACTTTATTTTAAAACATCTTGGTTTGTAACATGCTTATTTCTTTGAACATCTTTTCAAGTGTTAGTCAAATTCTTATTTGCATGCGCACATGTCACTTCTACATGATATCTTTGCTATGTTTTACTTGTATACATATATGCTTGCTGTAGAGATCATTGGTTTCAAAATTTGATATGTGGAACTAAGTTTTGCGAAGTTTCTATTAAGGATTCTGTCTCAGAAGCTGGATCCCTTGGCTATAACTAACCGGATCAGTCAAGGGAAGGATCCGGAGGATCCGGGTAGACAAACGCTTGTTTTATGCCTTTTAGCATCACTCCAACCTTCCAGACCTTATTGGACTAGTTGAACATGCTATATTAGGATCACTTAGGTTTTCCTTAGGCTCAGTTGATCCCACAATCACTCATGGATGACTTAGGATCACATTCAAGGTGTTTTTGTTTTTTTATTACTTCAAAACTCACCATCTTTCCGCTCTAATGTTTACACATTGTTTCTTTCATCTCACAACACCTAGTTTGATATTTATCTCATTTTTAACAAATTGATTTTACTCATTTTACTTTAAAGTGCTCTAAAATCTTGTTTTTCATTTCTTATAATTATTAAGGAATTTTCTAAAGTTTTTTCCTTAATCACCATTTGGTTTCTACAACCATTTACCATCCTCAAAACTTTTAGTGTCATTCATCTGATCACCCATTGGTGTTTCTAAAACTCCATTTTCCCTATAAAATTCATCATTGGCTATTCTCACTCATTATACTTGGCCATTTAAGTCTTCTACCATTTAAGGCACCTTAGTGGACCAAATCACTCAGGATATGTAGGTACTAAACCTTGTTAGAACCCAATCATTCCTTTTTCTTACCTTTTGATAGCCAGATCCCTAGCTTAAAGCTAGCCGGGTCCCTCAAGTGAGGGAACCGTTAGAACCGACTGCACAGAAAGATTATTATCACGTGAGATAATCATTTCAAATCCTCTTAGTTAACCTAAACACTCCATATTGTCTTAAATTACCCCCTAGAATAGAGCAACATTTTAGTTGACTCTTGTGCATGCAAATCATTGCAATTTGAAGAACTTTAGTGGTTTAGGCTTTAATTCACTTGCTTTAATTTCTCCCTTTATAAACCACTTGTGTTTGGACTTCCAAACACTCATTCTTAGTAGCAAAACTTCTTCTTTCAACTCTTACCTTTTACCATTTCACCATGAGAAAAGCACCTAGTGCAAACTCATCAACCAAAAGCCCTCCAAGGAAAATTGCTCGTGTTGTCCATGAAATCTCATGAACGGAGTCATCACCTAACAAAACTCCAAATATTGGAGTACCTCTCCAAACAACTCTACCCGTTAAACCAATTCCTCAAAGACTTTTTCCCACCAAATAACCTTTTCCAAGCACCACCATACCTTCAAAACCAAATAATCTCATCTCTACTAAAACAACCAAACCTTTACCTCTTGAACATAGAGTTCTCTCCTTCACCACACCTCACTCATCACCAAATCTATACTCTCTAGAAGATTTGCCACCTAGGCCTTCTCATCCACCACCATTGCCCACATTTTCATCAATTGAGAAAATGGTACCACAACAACCTTCTCACCAAAACCTCAGTGTTGAAACTTCACTAGCACCCGTGTCTTTCTCTCCTTCACCCTCAAATGGTCCATTTTGGATTATGAGGAATTTCCAACCTCTACAACTGGATCATATGGATGTGGATACTTTTTTGCCTCCACCACCAACACATATGCCACTACCTTCATCCTTTGTGCCTTCATCATCAAACTTACCTTCACAAACTTCTCCATTCTTACCATACAAATCAAACTTACCTCCACAAACTTCTTCATCCTTTGTAGAACCACCACATTCTTCATCAAACTTACCTCCACAAATTTCTCCACTAGGTCCATCCTTACCACCATCTTTTCAACCTCCTAGCCATGACAATGATTGCTATCATTGTCAGCATGTCCAAGGGTTAGTCCATGAACTACGTGATGAAGTACGCTTCATGTTCTATCACCTTCTTGAACGTTTTGCTGAAGTAAACAAACATAATTGTCCCTGAACCTTGGAATGCAAGCACAATTGGTGTTCTTTCTAGTCTTAGGCACAACTTAGGTAGTTAGGATTTTTCTTATTTTGTTACATGTTTGTATCATTTTCTTAGTTTTAGAGAATTGATATATGTGTATCATTTCTCTCATTTTATTAAATGAAACTAAATGTTTGTATGTTATACGGTTATGTGAACATGTTTGGTGCAACAATACATGACTTACTTGGACTTTTACGCCAATATTTGTGGCTACATTGCTGCTACTAAGCTACAGGTACCCGGATCCCTCAACTTTGTCTTGACGGATCCCTCAGGTGAAGGATCTGGCAGAACCGAGTAGACAGGAACAATTTTGAGCTAACTTTAAATCTCATTTGCAGGAAACAATGTACCATATACTTATTTTCTAACCTTTGTTTTGTGGATTTTCAAAAAACACATGGAAACTTTGACGCCCTTAACAAGGTGGAGCTTTTCATCAAAGCAAAATGTTGCAAAATACTTGCAATACACTCATTTAGTCTTCCTAATTACTTGACGCCCTCATCAAAGGGGAGCATCCGTCAAGGGGGAACTTTTTGTCAAACCAAAAACGTTGCAAAATACTTGTAATACACTCGTTTAGTCTTCCTAATTGCTTGACGCCCTCATCAAGGGGATGCATCCGTCAAGGGGGAGCTAAAACGAGACTCTTCTATTACCTTACAACTTCTTCTCTCTACACTTCCTTCTCTAAATCTTTCTTTTCTAAATTTCTTACTTTCTAAAATATTTTCTTAAAACTCTTTCTAAATGTTTCTTTTCTAGTATGTGTTATTTTCTTTTCGACGCTTTTTTTGTTTCGACAAAAAGGGGAAGAAGAGAGTAAAAACTTCAATTCAATATTTTACGAAATTTATTTTTACTTAAAATAATTTTATGTTTTGTCATCAACAAAAAGGGGGAGATTGTTAATACAAATAAACCATAAAAACGTTTATTTATATTTTACGATCTTTTAATGTTTGTCGATAAGAAACGTAAAATAATTTTAACGAAATAAATAAAATACGTAAAAGCTTTGAGCCAATAGTTTACTAACACACTTTTTCTAAATATATAATATCATCAAAACATGTTTAGTTGAATAAGTTATATAAAATCAAAACCATTTTTATAAAACACTTACAGAGTAATTTTGTTTACTTATATTTTATAAAAATGTATATGTACTTAATATAACTTGTAATGGGTAAATGATGGGTACAAACCAAAGTCCATAACCCATACCCATGGAGCATGATCCATAACCCATGATCCATTGCATGACATCATGCATGAAGTCATGTTGGATATTATCATTCATGCCCCAAAGTACATGATCCATGACCCAAGACCCATGACCCATTGACTAGGCACAATGTATCTTGTTGAGTATCTATGATCCAAAGTCCATGACCCATGGTCCATAACTCATAACCCATAACCCGGTTTGCAACCCAAAATTCAGACTAGCCTGACCCAGCTGCCGGATCTATTAGATTGCACTGGCCGGATCCCATGAGTAAGGGATCCGCCGGATCCCATGAGTAAGGGATCCGCCGGATCCATGGGAACTGTAGGCAGTTTTCCTATAAATAGTGAGTCATTTCTCTCTTGCTCACTACCCCTTTTAGACATAGCTTCTCTCTAGGTTCTAACCTCTCTAACCTCATATCCAAAGGATTATTCTATGTAGTTTTCTCTTTGTGTGATTCTCTAGGTTGCTCTTAAAGGCGAGATCACAACCTCTTGAAGAAATGCAAGCTCAAGGTCATGAGTTGCTAAGCTTCGTCATCATCAAGACCACTGAAGTGCATCTTGTTGATAGTTCTTCTCTCCTCCATTAGTGTGTCAAGTTGAAGGCATTGGTGTATAGTGCCGAAGGTGTACATTCGATATGGGGCGTCGATGTAAATTTGTGTAGTTTAGGTAAAAGGATATTGATATCCTTTAAAGTGTTGTAAAAAGGAGTTTGTTTCTGTTGGGTTGTAGTGTTGGGTAGTAGTTTCTCCTTTGTAATGAAACTCGGTATCTAGCCTTGTATCGGATAAAGTGTAGTCGACGTTGTGATAGGTTTGGTTCTACCTCGTGGAAGAACTCTGTTAGGAATTGGAAATTCCATAAGGAAGTGTCGGTCACCCCAATTATTGTTTAGCATATCTTAGCTCGTAGACTTTACGTTATTTAGTAGTTATTAGTTAGTTATTAGCTTAGTTATTAGTTTAAGTAACACCGTGGAGGAAGGACGGGTCTTTACCCACTGTATGCCTGATCCACAGTCCGAAGGAGGACATTTTGTATGTAACTATAAATACCCTCTACTTCCTAAGGTAGAGGGTTGGACCTTTCACTTAATCTAACCTTCTTCCTTTTGTTTACTCTCTCTCTAGAAAGGCTCCCATCTTCTACTTTCTCTCTCTAAACTCTTGTATAATTCGACCCATATATTGTCATGTGATGTGTTTGTGAAAACCAATATATAACAATTGGTATCAGAGCCATGGTTTGATTACTCATATTTCATGTTCTTGGATTTCTAGTGGTTTTCATAAGGTTTTTGGGTTTGAATGAGTTTAGAGTAGTTTGCATCATTTGGATAATTTCTAGTGTTAAAGTTTGGATTTTGATTGTACTTTTGTGTTTAGAATCATTATAAGTGTTTAGGTTTTGATTTGGAAGGCTTGAATCATCGTGGTTGAGTGGTTTTTGGATTGAAAAGTGGTGTTTGTGAAGTTTTCTTGGATGTGAGTTGTGTCACGGTAAAACATTCTTATATGCGAGTTATCCCATGCTTGTATGCGAGTTGTCCTGATTTGTGAAGCGAGTTGTCCTATATGCGAGTTGTCTATTGAGACAAAACGACAAAAAGGACAAAGTAGTGGGTATACTTGTGTACTATGCGAGTTGTCAGCCTAAGCGAGTTGTCAGCCTAAGCGAGTTGCCTATGCGAGTTGTGTTTTATGCGAGTTGTCTGTTAAGCGAGTTTTCTGTTAAGCGAGTTGTCTATTAAGCAAGTTGTTGTTTAAGCAAGTTGGTAATCAGGGTGCGAGTTGTCTTGTACTGTGAGTTGTCTTGGGTGCGAGTTGTCTAAGGTGCGAGTTGTCTCCAGTACGTTTTGTTGACTTTTCCCGACAAAACTTCAAACGGCCATAACTTTTGAACCGTAACTCCGTTTTTAGCATTCTACCCATCAAAACGACCGTGAGAACGAGGAGAATTCATTCGGGTCAACCTTCGAGGCCTAAATCCGCTCCGAACAGAAGTTATTGAGGTTTTATGTTTTAGACCTAAATTTCTCCGTAAAACGGGCATAAACCAATCCAAATCTCAACCAAACAACATCTCTCGCTAATCCTACAAACAATCATAAGTCCTAACACACAATTGTCTATCATTGTGTCAATCCATCACCATCTTAACACGCTCCATTGGTCATTGCTTAACGGTTTGGTCTTGATTTTAGTAAAATCCCGCGAAGATTCTATTTCTCGGTTTAAATCACAGACTTGTAAAATCCCGTGTACACAGCAACATCATGTCTTACACTCCTAATTCAGTGATTTTGGAAGTACTCAAACTGTATGATGCTGTAGACAACCATGATAATATTAGCTATATTCAACGGTTACAGATGATGGATTCGATCAATGATGATTTGAGTTCTTCATGCTCTGAGTCCAATGAGAAAGAATTGCACATGTTTAGACTACAGAATGCCATGCAAAAGGAAAGCAGCATTGAACCTTATCAACAACTTCACTCTCACCTCATGTTACTTCTACCCATAACAATGGAACAAACATGTATTGCCTCTTCCGTCAGACTTATCCACATTAATGAACTTTCTTTGTTAAACCTAGAGCAATTGGAGCTACAACTTGACAAAGAGAAGGTTCAAAAGGATAGTTCCAGTCTTGCACTTCAAGTGATCTACAAACATTTTCATGCATTCATTAGAAGGGAATTCACATCGATTATGATCAAGACATGACCGAAATGTCTTTCAAGAGACACACCGGAATGGAAATTTACGTGTTCATAGAGACACTTATCCATCTCATGGATAATGTGGAGAAGTATATTGAGAAGTTACTCGGAAAGATGAAAAATGGATAGTCCGTGCAATTGATGAAAAGTTGTGATGAGTTGGGTAATGTATCGGTTGAAGAATCGGGTGTTGTTGAATGCGAATGTCGAGACAACAAATAATGATGTAACCAATGTTCATTACTCTAACATACAAGAAGTAGATGCAGTAATCCTTAAGGGGAATGAATGTCGGGCACAATCAAAAGATTGTAGTGTTGAGTCAGGTAAAGAACCAGATGATGGATCAGTTGACACTGAATACAGAGGCTTAGAGTTAGATAAACTTGACACAGCCAGCGGTCCTGTGACTCTTGTTACACATGATGTGGATGCAGATATCAGACCGAAAATTAAACAGGTTTCATGTAATGAGGTACCCTTAACTGTTCAACATAATGCATCTGCTAAAGTACTTAAACAAATTGATCATGATACTGAACATGACTTTGATAAATGTTCTGTAACTGAGGCTGAGTCTGAGATTAAGTGTTTCAAAACAAAAGATATGGTTGATAAAAGGACTTTTGATGAACTTTCAAACAAATTATCAAATCTTGAAAAACATTGCATTTCACTTGAAATTGCGATACAGAGTAAAGAAGAAAGTTTTCAACTTAACAAACCATGTAAAAATCCAGAACTTCCTGAATTCCGTGAACTTTTTGAAATTAACACTTTGAAATCTCAGCTTCAAGACAAAGAGTCAACCATTTACAATCTGAAGAAACATATTTTTGTCCTGAATCTGAAAAGTAATTTAGTCATGACTAAACAAGACATCGATGCTATTAAAACAAGAAATAATGAATTGGAAATTTATGTGGCTAAATTACTTAAGGAAAATAAGACTTTGAAAAAGCATCAAAAGGACTTAAGCGACTCTATCAATGAAACTAGAACTAAGTCCGTGGAACAAACAAAATCTTTGATAGCAAAATTGATGAACTCAAAGCTCAAACTCGGGATAAGAGTTTTGCGATAGTTGCCTTAAAGAATGAGCTTAGAAAAGCGTAGGAAAAGTGTGAACACTAAGTTTACAAAACCATCAACCTTGGGAAGCCGACTTCTCATTCCATTAGAGACCGGTTCATTGCTAGGCGACCTCGCATTTATATCCGAAAGAACAAAATTTTCAAAACACGGTTTGCCTCCCAAGTTGATGTGAAACAAGTTTTGTCAAAACCAATCACTTCACCTTATTTTCCTAAGAATTCACATGATATGAATGACTTGTTCAAGAACTATGATCTAGAAGAAGCTAAGAAAAGGCATGATTCAAAAGATGGAATTTCGGTGCTAGACCTAGGGTGATGAATTCTACAGATTTCAAGGCACTACTAGTAGTTGTAAACCATTACCTAGGAACACTCAACTAAACACTAGGGATTGGCTTGGATCTAAGAGTAGTTGCGTTTGAATAAAGCTATTCCATATCGACACTCTAAGAACTCTAGATCATTTTCGAATCCAAACAAGTCGTTTGCTCAAATTGTCTCGAAATGCATCTTTAAGGCACATCATGATAATTGTTTTTCAAAATCCCTAAAGAAAGTAAACGCTCATGCAAAGGTTCAACCTGTTAAGTCTAGGATTTTCACTAAGTCATCTATGTGTATATGAAGCAAAATAAACCGAAAACTTCGCCTAGATGGATACCAACTGCTAAATCTTTGGAAACTAGGAATAAGGATAAGTCTTCCACTATGCATAAGAAGCCTAACAATCCTAGACCTCGCAATAAGTGGATACCATCTGGTAGAATGTTTAAGGATGCTGGACTTAGGTGGATACCTACCGGAAAGCTGTTTTCCAATGGCTAAATCAAGGTTGACCGTGAAGCCCCAAAGAGTTTGGATACTAATGTCACTAACCCATATATATGAAATCAAGCTTGTAATGTTAGTGTAAGTACTCCTTACTTAGTTGCATATACTTTGATCCTTAATACATGGACTGGCTTAAAGTATGGATAGCAAAAGGATTGATATCTCAAAACTCACGGGTTCTAGTAACTCAACCTTGATATTTAATCGGCTATGACGTTTGATCACATAAGTTCAGGCCTTGTACTTCATCATAATGGCGTCTGTAGATAACACTTCAGGCCCCGCTCCTAAAAGAAAAGAAAGGTGTACAATTCAGTGCGTTTTATCTTCAGTTTAACAGAAATTCTCTCAAGAATAACCATCCTCATCTACATTCTCCATCAAAGAGCTTCATGTGTTTCCCATGCTCATTCAGTCATCAAGTGGATCTACGTTCATTGGAGTATATTCTTATTCACTTGTTCAAATCAAAAATGGCAACTTCAGATGCAATTTTTGAGGGGCAGAAGTGTGAATAAAATGACAGTTATCAAATGGATCCACTTACCGGTGATTGTATTCTTACTCACTTGCTCAAATCAAAAATGGCATTGACAACATCATATGCAACTTTTGAAGGGGGAAGTGGATCTACATGTTGATGGATATTTGTATAATGGTCATACGCCTAATGATTCACTTACTAAGGATAACTGGTTCACCTTCTTCAATTTCCATTGATCAAGATGCACCATCTAAGAAGTACAACTCAGACTACTCAAGAAGCCTAATCTCCAGTTATTCCTCAAGGCGTTGTTAATGACTATCATTGTAGTTGCACTCATGAATAATGATCCGTTCTTTGGTATTCCTTTGCCAAATCTTCACGGATTATTGTTCATGAATATTGATCCGCTCTTTGGTATCCCTTTGCCAAATCTTCACGGATTATTGTACACTCTGTAAATCAACCACATGAACATTAAGGAAAATGACTACCTCATCAGCTTGAAGACATTATTGGTGAATCTTCCATATCAGTCTCTACATGTATACCTTTAGGAAGAATGCATTGATGTTGAGGAATCATTTATTCCGGTTCATTCAGTGGGTCAATGTACATCCGATTACATGTGTATTCACGTGTTGGACATTTGACACAAGTTGATTACTTCATAGTTAATCTTTTATCACTTATTTGAGATTGAAGTTGACTTTCACAATGGCGTGTTCTTATTTGATAACTTGCTCGGGCTTAAGAATTTGAGTTGAAGACTTTGTTTATCTAGTTACCAGCAGTCGGGGTGGATGGTTAAAGACCGACGATGTGGATAATCTCAAGAGGTGTTAATGTCTCATACTTTGTTTGAGTAGTGAGTACTTAGAGATTTGCTTGACGATAGATTCTCGACCTTCGTTCTTCCATCATTAAGTGCAAGCTTAAGATACAAATGTAAGGAATTCGACTTCGCTTTCAAGTTTGGTATATCAAGTTTTCTTCATTAGTGATCACTTCAAATTGTCTACATATGGGTTGATAAAGATAGTCGAGAGAGTTTTGTAGCATTGATTCGACAGATTCGATTGAGCTAAATGTTTGTTCTTCTCTATTTCAAGAGTATTTGGCATGTATAATGTGTTGTCGATTCCGAGGTATCAAAACCGAGTGGGGAAGGAGATATACATCTAAACATACAACGAGTACGTGATGAACTTAATACTTCTTCTCTATTTAAGTAATCCCGGAAAGAAAATGTCATAACCGTAGAGAAACTCGGTGTTTAACTCGTAGCCTTTGGTGTGTTATTCCAACTATTTGGGGAAGGATATATTATTCCAACTATTCGGGAAGGATGAATTATTCCAACCATTTGGGGAAGTGGTCTCTAGATACTTTTGGGTATGTGTTAACTCGACTTTCAAGTGGGAAGAAATATGAGAAGAATATGTGGAGCGTGAGATGATATTGCTTATGGACATCTTCTATATGATTTATGGTAGTGCTTAGGTTATTGCTTCATGTACACAATGCAATGATGATTCGATGAGATCGCAACCATCGTGGAGAGATATGTGTACATCAAGGATGCACAACATGTTCACTGATCGAGCTAATTCGGTTATTCCGAGTTGACATCCGCAGAGATGATTAGTGATTCAACATGTTACTTGGATGTCATCATCTCTACTCTTGTTGGGTACATGTGTACATTATGGGTGATTGGTTATATGTTAGATAACCGGAATGCATTTGGTGAAATGAAGATGTTGATATATTGTTCTCCGAATAGACAATCGCTCGGACTTGAAGAGTAATGTGTACATCGAGGACGCGCAGCAGGATCATGTGATCGGGCTTAATCATTTATTTCGGGTTTGATAACCGCAAATGATCCGTGTTAACTTGTTACTCGTTGTTATCGTCTTCTTCGGGTTCTTGAGCTTCATACAATTAGACTGTTTGCTTCACTTCTTCTTCTTGGGGGAAATGGTCTTTTTACGAGGATTGTCGGTTTAGGGAGAAGCTGCCAAAGATTCATGTTTTTGAAGGCTCAAGTTCTTGCGACGATTCAAGAGCCTCGAATGCTTTGGTGGTGAAAGTTTAAGAGATGATGACTTCTATCTTCTACAAAGTGCTAAACGCTTTCCTTACCTCGGTACTCGTATCATCATCTTCTTAAACTATTTCTCTATCTTTGTAAATATTTATCAAAAACCAATATACAAAAATATAAAACCCACAAAAAGAAAAATAGAAAAATATAAAACCAACAAAAACTCATAAAAATCGAAAATTTGAAAAAAATCAATATATATATATATATATATATATATATATATATATATATATATAAATAATTTTTTCTCATGACATGTCTTCCGTATCGATAACATCTACGGTCTTAGAAATGTCATTCAATAATGGCACGGACTTTAGATAAAGTTCGAGCGAAGGTGTAAATATTTATTTTCTAAACATGTCTCTTAATATGGCTTACAATTATTTCAGACTGTAACCCGTGCTGAAAAATATGGTTTGCTATTATTTCAGATAGCAACCCGCTCTTCAAGAAAGGAAAGTGCTGTGCTAAACCAATTTTCAAATATTTCGTGCACTTATCCTAAACATAATGAGGAAAGTATGTCGAAAGACTGCTGTTCCTACTCAAATATTTTTCCTTCTAAAATTCTTCAGAAAAGTATTTGTTTTAACAAAATGGTGGTAAAGTGTGTTGCTTGAAAATCAATCAGAATCAGAGTTTCTATAAATTTGCAAACTCAATCAATGACTTCAGCTCTTTTAAAACTTTTCATAGAAAGAGTCATTGATTGAGGGGGAGAATGTTTTCAAATTTATATCATCTAACGGGCTTATCTAATTATCCTATATACTTAAATGTAAAACATGTTAACCTACGTTGAAGGACTAGGTGCCTAGGATATGATTGTTAGGATTAGATGGTTAGAGTTTGATAAACACATTATTCCCATGCTTTACATGATCTGATTGATATGTTGAATTGACTTTTATTAGTCGATTACTGTTTGGGTGTTGTCGACCACCATATATGTCTATCTGTGTTTACTAACGTATGCAGATAACATGGTTTAAAAGAATGTTCCCGATCCGGATCCCACAAATGAATATGATTGGATGCCGAAAGGAAAGGGTAACTATTTCTTAGGTCGACAAATGAAGAAACAGAGCTTAGTTGGATCTCTCCATGGATAGTTGGCACGTTAGTTGCAACTTAAGAGGTCTCACCGCATCTGCAGATGGTTTTCTTTCAGCCTACAACAACAACAAAAGTTTCTTATCCACCTAACGTATCTTTGTGCGGGACAAGAATTGAATAACACAATTTTTCAAACAAATTTGTTAAAATTTATTTTGAAAATGGAAAAATATTGTTTTGAAAATTATAAATATATCGTTTTGAAAATAAATTGGACTAAATTTTAGAAATCACCGGACTTCATTTTATCAAAACTTAAGTCACTCAATCATCGACTACGGTCATCGATTGAGGGAGAGTGATTTAAAATAAAATATGTTCAAACGATATTTCTTCATAAAAGTTCGGTTTGTACGTAATAAAGTGGTGATCTAAAGATTTAATGTTATGTCATGTTATGATTTTCTTTAAAACCCAAAGATCTTTCAAAATGAAAATTTTTCTTCTTGTTTGATTGTGAAATTGTTTTATTTTACTTAAAGATCTCTTAAAACTATCATACCGACACTAACATTCTTTAATGTCTATAATTGGTCCTCATCACCAATTTCAAAAATTAAATCTTGCCACGTCTTTCCCCTAAAATTTTTAAATGATCTAAAACAATTGGGATCACAAATCTCAAAAGGTTTGAAAGTTTTGATCGGGGGAGAGATCGTGATTTAAATCTCAAATCGGTTTTAAAGGGTGATTGTTTCTAAAGCACTCCTTCCTTCATGTGCCAAACGATTTTGAAATACATAATGCACATGATTGTGAAGGAGCATTTAACCGAAAACCAAAAGAGTATTTAAACAAGGCCACATATTCTCCCATGTTTTCCAAACCTTATTAAATCACTTGGGATCCAAAATCTCAAAGGGTTTGATATTTTGATCGGGGAGAATTTGTGATTTAATATGAAATTTGATAAAAGATGATCGTTTTGATTCAAAGTGCAAGTTCTCTAATATGTGTCAAACTCTTTCGTATATCGATGCACATATTGAGGGGAGCGAATGGTTTCTATTGGCAATTGATGAGTGCTTATTCACTCATCATTTTAGGTCAATCTGAATCTGAAAACATCTAAAACACTCGAAATGCATCAAAATCTTGAAAATATCTCAAAATTGTGTTTTATATGTTTCGGATGCAAAATTATTAAAACAAATGAAAAACGAACAAAGTTTGCATAATTGGCGCTTCAGGTCCCCAACTTTTAAAATGGCAACTTTAGTCCTCGAATTTCAAAGAATGACGAATTCACCGGACATTTTAAATTGGTAAATAAACATTTTTAGTCCTTTGGTAATTCTTACTTGTCAAAATTGGTCATTTGGATAATTTTTGAAAATTACAATTTCGATCCTTCGAGTTTAAAAATGATGATTTGGTCCTTGATTATGTGAGATTGTCAAATATGACCCTTGGATTACTTTTCGAAGTTACATGAATGGTCCCTGCAATTTGATTTCAGATTTGGTCCTTTGGTTTTTGATAAAATGCAATATTGGTCCTTATGGATTATTACAAAACACCACTAGACTTGACCCTTCCACTTCCACTTGACCTCTCCTTTTGAACCCCTCACATTCAAGAATAAAAACGACCTCCCACCTTTCTTCTTCACCTTTTCCTCCTTTCTCCTTTCTCTAAAACCCGAACACCCACAACTCTTTACCCGAATTCCAAACCCCAAACACTCAATCCCTAAACTCTCCTTTACCCAGTTATACCCATTTCCCAAACCCACTATCCTCTCCCCAAATGCCACGGTGGAAATCCATGTCTAAAAGACCAAATCAATGGCTCGATCATATCCGTTTGGTACCTAACGATGGACGGCTTGATTGGATCAAGAAAGCACAAATTTGGTTTATGCCTATTTTGCCTCACACAAGAAGCACAAGAGAAGAAAGAAGGCATCTTAGTTTTTAGTATAAATACTAGTTGTAACTCCAATGTAAAAGTCGATGGGTTTTAGCTTAAAAATTAGTTCGCTTAATTTTCAATTTCAAAGTCTCAAGATTGTAATGTTTAGTTGAGTTAATAGAAATTTCTTTTAGCATTTGTTTCATTTCATCAAAATAAGCACTTAGTGCTTATTTAGATAATGCTAATTTGAATTTTCAAATCTTTTTTTTTAACCTAAGCTAAGTCTTCATTTAGTTTTGAACAAAGTGTCCAAGGCTTGTGTCTCAAAACCGGTTTAAAGATGTTTGCCCTCTTGAGGAGTGTTTGTTTTAAGTTCTAAATTGGTCGAAAACACAATTTTATCCGTTTGACTTGATTGAGTCAAGGGCCTTTTCACAAGTTTAGTTAGTTTAGATTATTAGTTACCTATTTACCACCTTGTAGTTGTTCTGTCTTAGTACCTAAAATGCCAAACACAAGCTGATCTCAGCCTGCATTTAAGTTGAGAAACGCTTTCTGTTGGCCCGTGACTGGTCTTTTATATTTCCCTACTAGCCTAACTTTGTTGTTGCAGCTGATAGCTGCCTTGGAAGTCATCCTTTTAGCTTAAAATTAGGCTCTCAACAGCCCCTCAGCTGCTGTTTTGCAGCCTGCAGTCCAAGCACAGGTCACCAATTGTTTGTTTTTATTTTAGCTTTTCAAGTCTTTTTCACTGCTTATTAGTTATATTGTGGTAAATTTAGTTAGCTTAGCTCAGCTTGGTTCATCTCAGCTACTTAGAACTCCCTTAGTGCTGATTGTACCCTTTAGACTAGCTTACTTCCAACTAGCTTAGTGCTTATTTTACTTAAACTAGTTTTAGCGAATCATCAACCGTCTCGATCCCATGACAAAGACCTCAGTGTACCCTTTTTAGCATAGTTTTAAGCGGATAAAATTAGACTTAGGATTTAATTTCGTGTTTACAAGTAGTTTATAGATAGGTCTTAATTTTTGTTAGCTTATTTTCAATTTAAGCTTATTTGTTAGCTTTATTGGCCCTCAAAGTCCCCCTTTTCTGCTCGCACTGCTGAAGAAATTTCCCCTAGCACACTTTTTTCCTTGTTAAAAGCTTTTAACTAGGTATTTGTGGGGGCAAAAGCTTGCCCCTAGCTTGTCTTCAAAATCCAAAAGCTCATAAGCTCACTCCCATTTTAGTTCATTTAGATTGTGCTTCAAAAGCCACCCATCAGACTGTTTGGGCCGAGGAAACAAACATAGTAGCAGAAGATTATGAGTTCTTAGCTTCTCATTTTGCCTTTTATGATCCCTTAGTAGTCTTTAGGATTAGTGGGTTAATTTTTACGCTAGTTAGCTTTTAGAGCTTTTAAATAGCTTAGTGTAGCTTATTTTGTTCCTTGTGCGACTTAAACCAAATGGTCCTTATAAGCTTATCTCGCTTTTTAAAGTCGCTCTTCTGACTTATTTTGAGATTTATAAAGTTTGGTTTTGTAAAATATGCTTCATTTGTCCTTATTCGGTTTGCAAAGAAAAGTCCAAGAAAAATAAAAATAAAGAATGACACGACTGGGTTTGAACTCGGTCACTTCACTCCACGTCGACACATCACACACATTACCAACTTTCCTACGAGTGTTGTGTGTTGATCTTGCATCATTAATTTATTTGAAGTCATTTTCCTCTTTTAAGCTTATTCAACTGTTTGCTTATTTTTAGCTTATTCTGCTTTTGCTTTGTCCAAAATTTACATTTTTCTAGATTAGTAGTAGCATAGAGATTTTCCATAAAAATCACATTTTAAAGTCATTTAATATATATATATATTTTTTTTATCATTTAATTTCTAAGTATTAGTTTTAATTCGTAATAAATAATTTAAAAGTTGAAAAAATATCCGCTTTTCCTAAAATTATTTTTAGTCATTTAGAATGTAGGAAAATTAGTTTTGTACCGTGGGCCTTAAATTGCATTATTTTCACTTTTGAAGCTCGGGATTAGCCCGGGTTTTCGCGTTTTTGCATTTTAGCACCCTAGTATGTAGTTTAGTATCGTTTTATTGTTTCTTAGGCTTAGTAGTAGTTTATTTAGTATTTACTTTGTTTTACTTGCTTTATTTTCACTCTCGTTCTTTATTTTGTAGAATACGTAATCAAATCCAAATCTTTAAAACCAATTCAAGTTCAAATCACGAAACTCAACGAATCTTTCCATTCACACCTCGTTGGGACACGACCCGGGAAATCACTTTCCCGGTATCACTTTTATCACATTCGTGAGATTTGGCACATTAACCTTTTTCCTAAAATGTTGATTTGTCGAATTTTACGATTATTTTGATATACGTTGATATTGTGTTTGTTTTCACCACTCACTTCACAACGAATCAGCAATCGTGAAAAGTACTTCAAAAACCTCTTGCCTCTATGTGATAAAATGATTTCAATATCATACGCACATATTGAGGGGGAGAATTTACCAAAGAAATTCAAATGGCTTTTTACGAAATTGTGATCAAGAATATATTTCAAAGAACTCTTGCCTCCATGTGCTAAACAATTTCAATATCATATGCACATGTTGAGGGAGCATTCTAACCGATCAAAACAATTAAGGTGCAGAATGCTTTGATATTATATCACAAGTACCTTGATTGATCTTCCAAATGATTTTCAATTGGTTTCAAGAAGGAAAGAACAATACCAAAAGACCGACCAATTTACTTTATGCATGGTGTTATAAGGATGGTTAGGTTAGGTATTTGTGCCCACGATCCAGCCGAACCGGAGGGATCTACCAAGGAAAATCCACTAGATAGTGTAGAGTCCTTAGGTATGATGAAAAAAGGAGAAAATGAGAATATGGGAAGAGTGCCGATCGGGGCAGAGCTAGTCTTGGAATAAACCCAACAAGGTTCTAGTAATGAAGTCTCATTAGCCTTTGAAGGGGTTGAAGAATGAAAAGAAATGAATGTGAAGGGTGAAAAGAAATAGCCCTCAATAATTCAACCTTAGAGGCGTAAAACCGGTTCAATACATATACTACTTGGTGGTTACCAAGGTAGCACGCCATTAAAGACAAGGCGTCATGGACCCAGTGACGCACTGCACCTAACTTCCCAAGCTACTCAAGTTCCTCTTAAAAGGACTTGTTTCATTCTCACGGGGAACCTACATAATCTATTGAATGTCTCTTATAGATTGTTAATATTGAAGAAGGAGACCCTCTCCCTAGTCTCCGGTATAGGAAACCAAATGTGCACGATTGAGTCTAGAGCCAAGAGATCATCCACAAAATCTCATTAGGACACAAAATTAATGAAGACTTGTTGTTTCACACAATGTGGAAAGTAAGTATATATATTGAGAGTCCTACGCATTATCCTTGTGGTATGGCCAGAACATCCGAGTGATATGTAAAAGTATTCACGATGAAGATGGAAATCCTTCTAGAGCCAACATCAAACAAGCTCTTGGTGGGTGACATGTGAGATCTTTCCAAAAGATCAAGCTTGTGACAACTGGATTGAAACGATGGGGAGATTCACTCTTGAATCAACCTTGGTCCAGGAAATGAATTGACGAATACTTTTGGAAAAACTGTTCGATGTGCGAATCTCTTCTTTTCTCTAGCACGTCGAATGTGTACTCTTTTCAAATACAAAAAGTATTTTTGATTGAAAATTGATCTTTCTCATAAAACCTTCGTCGTATTGCAAAATTCTTTCTTCCAAGCAATACGCGATTGTTTTTCAAATCAAGTTTTCATCAATCGGTGAATCTCGATTATTTGGTTCACTCACTCGTGTTGTCTTCTTTGAGGCGTTCCGGTTTGAGAACAACTAGAGCGACTACGAAACCTGTCAAGGAGATTCTTGAATTATACGATCACGAGCGATGCTTATCTTGATCAACTGGGAACCGTGGGTCGTGCACCTCAATTCAACAAAGTGATCAAAGACACTTTGCGCGCTTTATTGCTAACATTGTATGCAGGAACACCGCGGTTGCGGTGATCAAAATTGAGGAGTCAATCCATAGCCGCATGCTCACACATTACATTCACTTCTAAAGAAATCATGATAGGTGCATATCTTCATCCATCGGCTCGATATTTTCAATCCATGCTTCGCTACTGCTGAAATATTATGAATCAACTAAAGCTTCCGCAACTATGATGAGAAGATATCATGATCCAAAATGTGAACATGTCGGTCCGAAAGTCACAACTTCACATAATGGCGATACTACAATGGATGAGCCATAGATTTGTTGTGGATGATGATCTCTAACACGGCTTAATGAATCACCAAACGTGGATCGGCACAAAGACCTCCACTAAAAGTACAAAGCGGTTGGACTTTGAAGAATCATCGCTAAAGCACAAAGGCTGCGGACATTGAAGAATTGAAGTCTATGAGCTCGAGCATAAAGACAAAATAGATTGCTTGGATTCAAAATGTAAATCATGGGTGACCTCCTTAGGGGAGATTGTTAGGAATTGGAAATTCCACAAGGAAGTGTCTACCCCAATTATTGTTTAGCATATCTTAGCTCGTAGACTTTACGTTATTTAGTAGTTATTAGTTAGTTATTAGCTTAGTTATTAGTTTAAGTAACACCGTGGAGGAAGGATGGGTCTTTACCCACTGTATGCACGATCCACGTCGAAGGAGGGCGTTTTGTATGTAACTATAAATACCTCTACCTTC